>CM052450.1:18602713-18631538 GCA_028533085.1 Varecia variegata | reverse complement strand
GGCACCATTATTGTGTAGTCATCTTCACTGAAAAGCTAATAGAACTTAAAGTGTTTGTCTTCTTTCTAGAAATCTTTTGTCCAAATCCTCCGGCTATCCTTCATGGGAGACACACAGGCACTCCTCTGGGAGATATTCCCTATGGAGAAGAAATATCCTACACGTGTGACCGCCACCCAGACACAGGGGTGACCTTTGACCTCATTGGGGCAAGCACCATCCGCTGCACAAGTGACAGTGGAGGGAACGGGATTTGGAGCAGCCCCGCCCCTCGCTGTGAGCTTTCTGTTCCTGTCGGTCAGTACCTGCTTCCAAATATCCTAAACGGGGTCAGACTGTCAAGGCAAGAACCTCTGTATTTCTATAGTGACAATCAGTTTTGCTTGTGAACATGGCTTTGCTATGAAGGTCAGAGCCAGAACTACCTCTCACGTGAATGACAGGTGGGTTCTGGAGGTGCCATGCTGTGTCCCAATTGGTGGCATTCTGGTGGCCCTTCCCGTGGGCTGCCGAGTGTGGGGTGGTGAAGGAGAGGACGGGGTGGAGCGTGGAGAGAATCACTGAGGTCAGATTTTGTAGAGAATATTTTCAAAGCACTGAAAACAAACACCAAAGGAAAGACCCTTTTATGCCATCTCTGCTCCTCGTTGTCTTTGGACTAGCTAGATGGGTGTGCTGGCAGAAAGTACGTGCTGATGGCAAAGTTTATTAATATTTCAGAATTGGTGATGCTATAAAAGTAATTAAAGAAACCCAGATGTAGGTATTTATACGCTTTTTGTTACTTCCAAGTGTTTTGTTCAAGCCGCTGACTGCATTTGGTTGGCCTCCGCCTCACCATTATCCAAGGGCACTCAGGATACCACGCAGAAGCGGAGGTTAAGGCTGTGCTTTTAGCCTCTGTAGCTCATTCCTTCTACATGTCTGGCTTTAAATGACAACACCTGACAGTTGTAGGCTCATTTGTGGCTGTGATTGCCCACACAAGTGTCATCCTCTAGTCAGGACAGAAGAGCATTGAGTTGGTAGCTTATAGATCCCTGTGGTGTATCCATCAGATTCAGGTTTCAGGTAGAGGATACAGAGGACGGTGTTTAAATGCCAAGAGGTCTAGGCTTAAAGAATCAGTCTTCCACTGATCAGCTGACACTTAGTGGCTTATGACCTACCTGACTCAGGTCTTCATGTGCCTCTAACAGCCCGAGATTTTATTAGATGAGTTGGCGTGTTCATACTTCTCTGTTTAACTTACTGTCTTTTCTTGTGTTTGTGTGGGAACTTGCTCGTAGCATGCCCACAGCCACCCAAGATCCAGAACGGGCATCTCATCGGACAACGTGCATCTCCGTATCTTCCCGGGATGATACTCAGCTACACTTGTGACCATGGCTACCTGTTGGTGGGAAAGGCCTTCATTTTCTGTACAGACCGGGGAACCTGGAGCCAACTTGATCATTATTGCAAAGGTGTCTCATTTCTTGGTATTTCTTATCCCTGCTGAGCTTCTACGGAAAACGGATGCATGAGGCTAATAAGGCTGAGAGGTCATTCAAAAGATGGTGACTGAATAGGGCCCAGAGGGTAGTGACTTGAGTGTCAGTAGGGGAGGAGAAAGCAGGACAGAAGGCAGAAAGGAGGGCTGCCTCAGATCCTCAGCTCCACAGAGTAAGTGGGAAGAGTCGATGGAATTGCCAGCAACACGATAGATGTTAGACACCAATTTTAAATGCTTTACTGGCTTTTAACTAATAGCTTTAAAGGACCTCAGAGCATCACAGGTAGTCCTCAGAAATACCTTTAGAAGGTAAATAAGGGACTAGAAGGTTCTTTGTTGTGAAGAATACTGAAGCTTGAAGCGCGGCGGTGTCTCGTCCAGCACACATGAGTGAAGAGACCCAGCAATTAATTCCTGGAATAGTATGAGGCCTCATTGCCATCCTCAAAACCAAAGGGAAAAGCATTTATTTTATCTGTTCCTTGGAACAAGTCCCCAAGAATTATTTCCTTTTATTGTTTGTTTTTTGTGGGGTTTTTTGTTTGTTTGTTTTTGAAACAGGGTCTTGTTCTGTCTTCTGGGCTAGAGTGCAGTGATGTCATCATTGCTCACTGTGACCTCAAACTCCTGGGCTCAGGCGATCCTCCTGCTTCAGCCTCCCAAGTAGCTGAGACTACAGGCACACGCTACCATGCCTGGCTAATTTTTCTATTTTTTGCAGAGATGGGGTCTCCCTCTTGCTCAGGCTGGTCTCTAACTCCTGGCCCCAAGTGATCCTCCTGCCTCGGCCTCCCAAAGTGCTGGGATTACAGGCATGAGCCACCATGCCCAGCTAAATTATTTCCTTTATTCCAGTCTATGTTTGTAAAAACACCACCTGATTTTAAAATCTTTCTTGTCAATGTTCTAAAAGCTACAAAATGAGGAATGAAAATAATATTGTATGACTAGGATGGGTTCTGAGGTGTTTACAAAATTTTTTTGTGTTAGTCTCCAAAAGAATCTGATGAGGTGAGATCCTTCTTTCTATCTTACTTACCGAGGAGTAAATTAAGCTCAGAGAGATCCAGTAACTAGTCCACGTCACACAGCTTGTGAGCCTTGGCACAAGCTGGACCCCAGCTCAGCTCCTGCTTTGAAACACTGCACTGTATACTTTTTTTAAATGTGGTTCTTTTGACTTTGCAAAACTATAAGTTAAGTGATTTTGCCTGTTGTTTCTTTTTTTTGTCTATGCTTTCTTTTTAGAAATACTATACTAAGGGCAGGGAGGGACTTCAGACATGCCTGTGTTTCAAATGTTGAGGAGCAGCTCTGGTTGTAGGAGCGTAGCGCCCTCCCTGTCCTCAGAGTCTCAGAATATTTTCATCCTTGTAGCCTTCTCATTTTAGAGGTAGGGAAAGTGGGGCCCACTGCAGAGCGGGTAAGCAACTCTCCTGTGCTTAGCTGCAAGAACAGACTGTGCGAAATACAGAGTCCTTGTGGCTCTGCCTCCAGCTGAAAGTTCCTCCCTCTTTGCTCTCATCACATAAGGAGGTATGAAGATTCAGGAATTATTTTAAAGATTAATTGTACAAGTCGAGACTCGGGGAAGATCCTTCTCTTGAAAATAAAAGGGCAATATTCTATTCTCTTGGCAGCTGCTTTCTTTTCATTTATATAAAATTCATTTTGTCTTATAGACGATCGCCTTCAAGCATGCTCTACGGCAGGTTTCTCCATCCTTAGCATTAGCCATATCAGCCAGGAACCTTATTAAAAAGACAGACTCTCAAGCTCCATTTCATGGACTCTGATTCTGACTTGGATTCCGTTTTGAAGTGGGGTCAGAAGTCTATTTTTAACAAACTCATTAGAGTATTCTGATGTAGGAACATCACAGACCACACTTCAGGAAATACCACTTTATTGGTTTATATAAAGGGAAAACCAATTTTAGGCTAATTTTGAGACTATTACAACTGAAAAAAAAAGGCTTTGCTTGAATTTGAAAGAGCTACTGATGGCTGGGCAGAAAAAGAAAGCAAAACAAAGGATGAGTTAAATGGGATAAAGCAAATGAAGCAAAAAGATGATATCTTAAATTCAGAATCATGATTTACCAACTTCTTTGTCCTATGTGTAGAAATGGGTTAGCAGCATGCATTTAATCAAGAGCAGAAACACCAGTATTTCTTGTGAAGCCAGACAGTTAACAAGGTGCTCCCGATTCCTCCATGGTGTGGGCCACGTGGCTGCAGGGCTAGAACGTGGTTGTCCTAACTCCTAATCTTTCCACAACTTTCCAGTTCCATAGCTGTTAATAATAAAAAATGGAGACGCAGTCCAGTCCATATTCTCTTACTTTGCATTAAGAAATGAAGGTCAGGGCCGGGTGCGGTGGCTCACGCCTGTAATCCTAGCACTCTGGGAGGCCGAGACGGGTGGATCGCTCGAGGTCAGGAGTTCGAGACCAGCCTGAGCAAGAGCGAGACCCCGTCTCTACTAAAAATAGAAAGAAATTATCTGGCCAACTAAAATATACATAGAAAAAATTAGCCAGGCATAGTGGCACATGCCTGTAGTCCCAGCTACTCGGGAGGCTGAGGCAGTAGGATCGCTTAAGCCCATGAGTTTGAGGTTGCTGTGAGCTAGGCTGACGCCACGGCACTCACTCTAGCCCAGGTAACAGAGTGAGACTCTGTCTCAAAAAAAAAAAAAAAAGAAATGAAAGTCAGAGAATTTTAAATGTTTGGGGGAGGAAAATCAATCATTCCGGATTGAAAATCTTCCCCCTCTTTGCCAAGGGCACAGTAGGTTTGGGGTCATAGATCTTTCTATCATGGCAGTTCAAACCAACAATTAACAATAAAATATCAATTTCCTCCTGATTTTTTAAATTTCAGAGGTAAATTGTATCCTCCCACAGTTTACGAATGGAATCTGGAAGGAGTTGGAAATGAGAAAAGTGTATCACTATGGAGATAATGTAACTTTGGAGTGTGAAGATGGGTATACTCTGAAAGGCAGTCCCTGGAGCCAGTGCCAGGCGGATGGCAGATGGGACCCTCCTCTGGCCATATGTACATTTCGTAAGTGCAAGTGCAAGGAATGTAGGCCCTTCCCAGTCGTGGTTACTGTTCATTCATTCACATTGGCATCAAGTGTGGTGTGACGTTTATGGCATATGCTAGGAGCTAAGGAGTACGATATAAGCCTCCATCTCTTCCCAAAAGCCCATCACAATGAGAGGAAGGCCAGCCTTTCTCTTCTCACAGTTCTCACCCCATCTCTGCACCTTTTTTTGTTCGTATCACGCTACAGTTGCGTGCATCACAGAGTAATGATTTATTTACAGCCTCTGAGCCTTAAAAGCCAGAAGCACATCCATGGTAGAATAGGCCTTCAAGAAATGTTTTCAGCATGAGTCAGGGAGCGCCTTCCAAGCTGCAGAGAGCAACCAGCCAATTTCCCTTACTGTTGTAAGTTACAGGATTTTAAACTAGTACATTTGGATGCAGCAGATGTAGACATCAGCATCATTGAGCTCTGTAGGAGAGTAGCCCTCTGCTGGCAACTGGAGGGTACTGTAAGATAGAAAATCCTGAAGTGTATATACTTGTGCACATCAAGGAACAGATGAGCAAAATGAATAATGAATGACCTTTCTTACTCCAAGTTAGTGCTATACTTTCCCCTCTCCCCAGCTCTTATGATTATAATTTATAACACATGGTTATATACCAAGATTGTGCAGATCCATTTTTGCAGTTAATCCCTTAATATTTCTACATTATAAACTTGACACTCCCTTAATATCAAATTATATCCACTACTTGGGCAAAAAGCTCATTGGCTAACCTACTGAATGCCTTTAGAGTATCCTGAAGATCTGTCTGGGACTGATAGAAAATTCAGATAATTGGGGAAGCAACCCTACCAGATATTAAAACAAAATACAAAGCCAAAATACATAATTCACTTTGTGCCAGCACAAGAATAGTTATAATAGATCTAAAAGTTATACTAGATATGAAGGACCACAGAGAGTCAAACCATAGAAAAGCTAAAGTTAAAAAAAAGAATATTTATCAAACAACTAGAAGGAAGCCAAATTTTTGAACTGATAGAAAAAAAATCACAAAAGGTATTGCCTTTTTTGACCTATTGACCAATTTGACTTAGAACTTATGTACTTTGAAAAAGAAATAAGAAGTCAGTAGATAGATGGGACATATGTTGGCATTAATAGTGTTACCCTACAGGTAGCAGCAGTGGGGGTTGCAGTAAGAGTAATAGTTGTAACAGTTAACACAGATCGAGCACTTAGTGTCACTGTTCAAAGATTAGACAGCCAGGTTGGTTATAATGTAATGCACACAGCAACCTATGAGGAAGGTAGTATTCTTGTTATTCCCATTTTGCAGATGTGGAGACTGAGACATAGAGGGTTTAGGTACTTTGCCCACAAAATGGGATAGCCTGGGTCTAACCAGGCAATCTACCTATCTGTAGGGACTGTGTACTTTAGCAATAAATAAGCGGACAAAGAACCTAAATATATAACTCAACAAGAGAAAAAAATCTAGTATTGTCATAATGAAATGGAAAGGTATTAAGCCAAGGTCCCAAACACCAGACGATAAGCAGTTCTTCAGACAGATGAAAGAGATATATACAAAGAATAAGAATGGGCCAAACAACTGTTAACCAGCGGGTTCTTGGAGCTCAGATGTTAGCGTAGACTCCTCAAGAATTAGGCTGGACCACATGTGAACTCCTTCAGTCCTTCTGGACTCAGACGTGGACTAAAAGCAGCCCCCTTTGCATTCTTGTTCCTCATCTCATTACCCTATCTAGTCTTGTTTTTAAAATCTTACCACTTTGTAGTGAGAAGTGGCAAAGAAAGATGAGAACATGGAAAAAACAAAACAAAACAGGATTTCTTCCTAAGGCTTGGGATAGATTGCTCGAGATACTAGTCCTAGGCCTCCTAAAGTAGAAGATGAGGAAGTAAATAGGGGAGGTGGTCCAGGCTTGGAATAGCATGCCATAGAGAGTTTTGAGAGTGAATAGCAATCAAAATAGGAAAAGTACTAGCATCAGAAAGTGAAGTATTTACTCGAATGCTCAGATCTACTATATCCTGGTTTCAATGGCCTAATTACGTCAGAGGCCTAACACGTATCAACATTTTCCTCAATGCAAGGAGTGATCTCGAGTTCCCTTTTAAGGCCAGAATGAATACACATAACCCATATTTAACTATGCTACCTCAACATTACTTAATAGTTAGTATAATGTTACATGCAAGACAGATAAGTTCAACTCCAGAAAAGATGTAAAAGCTAAGAGAAGTTTTTATAAGAATCCATCAGAGAGGCTTAAAGAAGCATTATAATATGTGACACTCAGAAAATGTCCTAAAATCCGCTTCACCTATTTCTGTCCCCAAGGGTCCCATTCACTAGAGCAACTGCTTTCCTAGAACCTGTCTCTTCCACTCAGACTATTTCTTAAAAGCTCCAACACAAGTTAGCTTATCTGTCTCCTAACAGTCCCCTCACCTTGTGGATCTTCTTAGTTCACAAACATCTCCATGCCATTTCTGAGGTAAATGGAATTTCTGCAATTCTGCACAGTTAACACAACACAGCCCTAAAAAGGGAGCAGGGAAACACAAACTGTCTTAGAATACAGGATTTGGAGAAGGAGCGTAAATATCTTTTTACCTTGGTGCATAAATATATGGAAACTGTTTAACCTCACTAGAACTGAAAAAGGCAAGAGAAAAGAACAAGGTATCATTTTTATTGCCCATTATATTAACATCAAAAAAGGTTTTTATGTGAACACCCAATAAAAAGCAAGGATGTGATGAAACAGATATCCTTGTATGTTGAAGGTACCATTATAAATTGGCAAAAACATTTATGAAGAAAACAATTATCTAATATATGTAGAGAGTAATATAAATATTTGTGCCAGTTAACCCTCCTAGGAATCCAATATAATCATATAATGTAAAATATAAAAATAATTTATGCATTTTTATTAAGGATTTTGTAAGCAAGAAAACTAGAAACAACCTAAATACACATTAGAAATCATGGAATGCACTATGCTACATCTACTAGAATCAATTAGTTTGCCTCAGTTGTAATTTCCATTTCTATTATATAATTATGTGAAAACTTAGATGCATGAGAAAATGTACCAAACCGTTTTTGAGTATTAGGATTATGGGTGATACTTTTCTTTTGTTCTGTTTAAAAATTTTTAGGGTATAATTATATAACTGTTATGACAAGAATTTTAATTTAAAAAGAAAAAAGTCTTCATTGAGTGTGCAAGATAAAATGAGAGTGTGCGAGTGAAACCCATGGCTTTTTATATTAGAAAAAATATTATCGAGAGTCCCGAAGAAAAATTAGGACTAATTGTCACTAGGGATCCTGTTCAATCATGTGTGCCACACTGATGTTTTCATGGCTTTTGTCGTCCTTTTAGGCTCACGTGAGGCTCTCATAGCTGGTAAGTTTTATGAAGGGTTTGCTGAGGAATTCTAGCTTCTTTAACAGTAAGTGTCCATTTATAATGAATGAAATGTAAAAAGAGCAAAATATCTTGAACTGTCAATTCAATTAGAAAGAAAAGAATGATGAGTTTAGGGTGTGGTGGAACTGGCATCCTCACATGCATACAGAGTAACCTTCATCTTTGAACCATTACAAATGAATAATTATTAATCAGTGTCAAAAATTCTTTATTTTAATGTAGCTGAAGAATGCAACTTCCTCCTTGGTTTATAACCTGGGAATATGCTTGCAGATGGTGGTCATGCCTAATTGAAAGCCAAGAGACCAGTTTTCTGAGCCCATTTCTGCAATCTGCCTATATATGAAGAAGAGTTTTGTAATTGAGTTTGCTTCCAAGGGCATTTCTGTTGCACAGAATAGCCTGTGTCTTATGTCTTGCACAAGAAACACGGGCAGGGCGTGGAGACTGGAGTCTAGCAGCCCCGCTGCTGGTTCTCACCTGCTTGTTGAAAGGTTGCTATTAGACTAAAGATTACAGGACTGCTCTGCTCACCCCTTAACTATAACCCTGTGGTAGTAAGACTAGTGCTCTAGATAGAACCCAGAGTAAAGCAGAATTTATAGTTACATCTAAAAAAACCATTGGCAACCCCTAGTGGGACTGGATATTAAGATCGAGTGTAAGACCTCTGTGTTATATTTTCCATGCATTTAATTACCTTGTTTTACTGCCCTAGGCACTATCTTTGGTATGACCTTCTTTATTTTATTCATCATTGTTTCCTGTTGGATAATTCCAAAGCACAGAAAAGGGTAAGTACAGCCATATTTTCCTGGAAAATATAAATTGTACTTGCTCCTCTTGGAAGTCAAAGGGAGGTAAAAGAAAACTTAAAAACAAAACAAAAAACATTGCTCCATAAAAACAGATGAAATAATTCTTATAAAGAAGGTCCTTTACACATTTCATAGACAGAGAAGTAGTCACACTAAAGGAAATATATGTGATACTAAGAATACTTTTTTTAAGCTTAGCATTTTAAGAGGGAATTGAGTTTTACATGAAGAGAAAACAGAAGAAGTTTTTTAAAAAGATATGCGTGAGGCTGTTGATATCCTAGTTTTGCTAAGACATTGCAAACACTGACCTCTAAACCCAGATCCTATCACAGCACTAGAAATTAGACTGTGTCTCCCACTGGCACACGTTATCACAGGCTGCCAGTGTGGAAGAATTGAGACTTTCCAGAGGGTATTTGAAAAAAAAACCAAATCTCTACTGTAAGCACCATTTACCTTTGAAACTTGCAAAAAAAAGCCTTACAAAGATTAAGATCCGAATAAAGAAATGTTTTGGCCAGGGAAGAGAACATACACAGCTTTGGTACTGATTGATTTATTTATAGCAAAATTAGTAATGTCAGAGTTGCTAATATCAATGTTATAAAGCTGATGAGCAAATTCTACACCCATGAGAAACACAGTTCACAACTTTTAAGTCAATAGGTCTCTATAGCAAATGTTCTAAACAAATGTAATTTCCTACCAGAAGTTTTGCAGAAATCAAAGTTTTGATATTTCACAGAGAAGCCAATACACTTTTTAAAAAGTCGCAGTAAACCTTCTTGCAGACAACCTAGTCATGAACTCAATTTCATGAAAAAAATAACAAATTAGTAGAGATTTAAGTTTAAGTTAAATCTTTATTCTTCCTAACTAATGTTCTCCATATTTTGTGGCTCAACATGTAAATATTCTTTGCCCTTTTTCATTACAAAAAGAAAAGGTAAGTGGCCTGATGCTTTATGTTAATAAAAGTACTTGTGTCAATATACTTTTCCTCTTAAAGTTTCTCATTTAAGTACCACTATCATTTGTGAGTTAACTTTTAAAAATTTTTATGAAGGCTGAATTAAAGAAGTTGGGGCTTTTAATTTTTCTAGATTTTTACCACTATCTAGTTAAGCCACCCAAGGAAAATGATTACCTCTTCCTCTCGAAAATACCTCTGTCCTTCTAACTACTTCATTCTTCATCTGCTGTGGCCTATTCCTGGTTAATCAACTAGAGGGTCAAATTCCCAAATCTCATTACTGACTTGTTTCACCCATGTCATTTAAAATCATTTCCTCCTATTCATCATCTTTAGGCATAAACATGACAATAATTATTTCATAAAATTATGTCCTTAGAAATGATTGTCTTGTCTGAACAACCTCAGAACATATTATCGTTTCTACATAAGATGTTTTCCATCCCTTAAAACCTGCCTCCTGTTTTTTCTATATTCTTTCAAAGTGTAATAATGCCCATTGCACAGCCATTCTTTCTCCAGCCAGTGGCAACCAGGGATGTGGCAGGGAGAACGATCATGGTCCCCTTTAGCATTAAGGTCAGGGAGGTAAACCTCCCGCACATCTAGGTAAGCCACAATAAAACCTGTTACGTATGTGTAATCCAGGAAATTTTCAAAACATTTTCTGAATTTTTGTTTTTGGCCTGTTTCACTTCTTGGGAAAGTGAGTGCATGAGTGTAACAAATGCTGTTTATTTGCATGTTAGAAGTAACGCATAGCTAAAACCGGGGAGAGGAAGTACTAAACTTGAATAATCAGAGCTGCTCTTGGAAGCAGTTGGGCCGATTAATCATTCAGCGGGTGTAGCCAGTAAGCGGAGTCGGCGCGGCTGCGTGGGGAGGACTCATTATTCTTTATCTGGAGCTCAAGCTTTTCCCACAGGAAGGCGAGGGCATAAAGGTCCTCAAAGTAAAGAAGAAGGAATTTGAATGAGAAGCACAGACTATAAAAGGGGGCGGGGTACCTAAGTAGTCATCTAGCCCAGAGAGCAGTTTATCTCAGCACTAAACGCGACTGACAGAGATATTAATAGACTAGTTTAGAATAAGGTGACCTGCTCCATGGGAGGCCTACAATCAAACCAGGCCTGGAAGGGTGCAGGATGAAGTGTCCCTCCCACACAGGAGACAATTCAGGAACTGCATAAGCAGTCTGAAGATTTACTAAGAAACTGAGACAAAAATAGAAAGAATACACACACACACACACACACACACACACACACACACACACAGAAATGATCTCACCTTCAGAACATTCCTCAATGAGGCCCACTTTATCCTATTAAAGACTGCATCTCCTGATCTCTCTCATTCTGCTCTATTTTTTTATAGCCTTATTCCCTCTTATAATTAATTAAGCAATTAAGTTTCTTTTTTATTGTCTCTCTCCTTCCACTAAAATGTAAACTCCATGAGGTCAGGGGTTTTTGTCTTACCTTCACCAATAGATACAAAACAAACGAACTGTCCCTGGCACATAGAGGTGTTCAATAAATATTTGCTAAATGAAGAGGTATGCTAAACACCACTGTGAGTGTTGGCGCAAAAGGAAACATGCTGCTCTAACTTTCTACCAAGTTAAATAGTACATCTTTAACTTGTCCTAAATTTATCCCTGGTTTCAAGGATGCTTGTCGTTCTAATATAAAAGCTGTCTTAGTCTGTTTGGGCGTCTGTAAGAAAAGTACCATAGACCGAGTGGCTTAAACAAGCATTTATTTCTCAATTCTGGAGGATGGGGAGTCCAAGATCAAGGCACCTGCAAATTCATTGTCTGCTGGGGGCTTGTTTCTTGGCTAACAGGGGGACAGTCTTCTCATTGTGTCCTCTCATGGCAGAAAAGGAGTGGGCGAGCTCTCCAAGGTCTCTTTTATAAGGGGACTAATCCCATTTATAAGGGCTCCACCCTCATGACCTAATTACTTCTCAGAAGACCCCACCTCCTAATACCATCACATCAGGGTTATGATTTCACCATCTAAATTTGGGGGGGACACATTCAGTCCCTTGTATCAACAGCAAAATCTGTTTAAACTTACATCACATTATTGATGATTTCATATACCTTCTGCATCCTCAGCTTTCCCAGATTCGAAATATCTAATTACTGTGTGCATTTCCCCCTCCCCCTCCTCCCTGGCCTTTCCACACTCTATTAACATTTTCTCTGTCTTCTTGGTCTGCACTGCACTCACTCTCACTGTCCCCCCTCTCTAGACTGCGAGTTCCTTGTGAGCGGGGACCACCTATAGCCACTCAAAATAATTTTTAAGTAATGCTTTTTTATCTCCCCTTGCACGGTAGTCAATATTAATAATAGGAGTAGTAATAGTGTGTTGGTTTACAAAATGTTTTCCCATTGATCATCTTCCTTGGTCCTCAAAGCGGTCCTGTGAGGTAGTTAGGCCCAATAATGTTCTCCCAAAGTGGAGAAGACCCAGAGGTGCAGAGAAATTCAGGGGCTTGTTTAAAATCATATCAGTAGGAAGCTGTTAGGAATTAGGGCTTTAGTCTAGCCTATCTAACTCAAAATCTTGAACACTTTATGCTACTCCTTTGATAATGTTATTCTAGTTGCCCATTTCTGAATCTGATTCTATTATTACTGAAATTCAGCTTCTAGAACTATGTATAGTACAAAGTTAGAGAATATTTCCTTTTTTTCTTTCAACATTCTTTTCCCACTTATATTTTACTGGATTTGTTTTAGCTACTCTGGTTTATTGAACCAGTATCTCTCTAGAGAACAGTATTCAGTCTCTCCTTTTTGACTTTATATTCTGAGTTATTAGCCTATAAGAAAATTAAAATGTTTCCTTAAGGGCATCTCTCCAGATTTAGTGAAAATCTTCCTGTTTGTTCACACAAACTTGAAGGTTCTTCCTGTGATTTAACCTTACTGGCTCAGCATTTCACTAGTGAAAAAAATGCTATCTGTGTATTTCAATATTTCACTATGCTTTTACTATGACAATAATTTATGATAAATTTAAGATAAGTCATGCACTGATGGCGGAAGAATAATACTGTCTAGACTTCTCCATTCAGAGCACATTAATCCTTTCCTCTTGTTACTGCCTCTAACCTGTTCCCATTTCTTTCCCTCCCTTCCTTCCTTTTTCTTTCTTTTCTTTCTCTCTCTTTATTTTTTTCTTTTTTATTTTTTGAGACAGAGTCTCACTCTGTTGCCTACACTAGAGTGCCGTGGCATCATCATAGCTCACTGCAACCTCCAACTCCTGGGTTCAAGTGATCCTCCTGCCTCAGCCTTCCAAGTAGCTGGAAATACAGGCAGATGTCACATTGCCCAGCTAATTTTTCTGTTTTTTTTTTTGTAGAGACAGGGTCTCACTCTTGCTCATCCTCTTTAAACTTCATCTTCCTCACCTGTGAAATGGAGGTAATAATAGTACCTACCTCACATAACGCAGTGCCTTGCTTACGATGAATGTTAGAAAATGCTAGCAGCTATTTTACACACGATTGTTATTACTGATATTAAAAAATGATTAAATACTTATTTTAACTGTCAGTTCTTATATACCTTCGTGACAGCCACTGCTGCTCTCCTAACTGTGGCTACTGCTTGTACAGAAAACAGAACATATATCTTTACTACACGAGAAAAAGGAAGCCTTGTGTAAGATTGTGGTGCAAAGGCACTTATATTGTGAAGCTTAAGTGTCAAAATCTTGGGGGTAAACCATATTCACTTACTCAAATTATTTTAGAAATTGTGAAATGTTTTTTTTTAAGGCATGGACACCTGTCTACAAATAATTTAAGAGTCTTCTGACACAATATCTAGGGTCGTTTGGGTATTATTTCCTATTCCAGGTTTTACTTGGTATCAAAAGATGAGATTTGGTTATGATTTTCCTTTTAGACATCTTGCAAAGATATCAGGAACTTGAGGCAAATTATAGCTTAAATTTCAAAATGAAGGTCACTAATTTCTTTCAAGACAGAAACTTAAATGATTAAGATAGTTTTTTCTATTTTTTTCTGCCAATTAGCAATAAAACAGATGAAAAATCTAAAGAAGTGATTATCCAATTACATCCTCAGAAAGGCAACTGCGATCATCCTCAAACTCTGCAAACAAATCAAGAGAATAGCAGGTACCTAGACACACACTTCAAATTCAAAATGTTTTCAACAACTCAAATATTAAAAATGTTAACGGGATTTGAATGGGATCTTTAGGTAGGTCAATGATACCAAAGAAGTTAGAAAGTTCTTCAGGAGGTGGAAGTTCCTTTATTTTTTTCCCCTCGGATTATTGTTATTTCCAATGATTTTGGGCGATGACTCTGCCGGTGCTGTGCACAGGCATTGTGTGTTCAAAGCATTCCTGTACTTCTGTGTACTCATGCTATGAGCCTTCAAGAATAGCATGTTTTTCTTTTTCTTGTGGAACCCAAGCACTTGCAGACTGGGTGCACCTCCAAGTCATCCAACTTCCTTTAAATGGCAGGGTCCCTTAATGGTCCTCCAGAGACTTCTATTTTGCCTCCCTCTGCCTTGCCGCCTCCCTCGTTTCTGACTTTCACTGACTTCTCTACCTCATTTGGCCTCATGCGGCTCTCTTCTATCTGTCCCCCTCCACTTGGGCTTATTCCAGTATCTACCCCTGCATTCTGCCAACGCAAAGCAGCCTTCCCACAAGCTGTTGTATAGTACATGTTTGATAAAGGTGTGGGGCAAAGAAGGAAATTAAACCACAATGGAAAGTGGCACGCAACAAAAAACTGAATATTAGAAATCACTGAACCAAAAAGCTACTAGCTCTACTAGGGAGCAGAAAACTACTATCTGTGAGTCAAATCCAGTTGGCCACTTGATTTTATAAACAATGCTTTACTGGGATACAGCCACACCCATTCATTTACCTATGAATTTACCATTCATTTACCTTCTGGTTGCTTTTGCACTACAACAGAGTTGAGCAGTTGCAACAGAGAGCCAGAGACTACATGGTCCATAAAGCCAAAACATTTACTATCTGGCCTTTTAGTGCAAGAGTGTGGCAACCCTGAACCATATCCTACTATGAGAAATTTCTCACTGGCTAGTCCCGCCTTGAACCTTGGCTTTCCATCCTTTTCCCAGGCCTCTCTCTCTCTAGATACCCCTCCCTTTTGTTCAAATCTTTACTGCATTCTCAGGGTACCTCATTTGACTATTGGGCTTCTTGCAAATTCAAAACTCAATTTTTTTTTTTTTTTTATCATACAGAGCAATTCATTTGGTTCTTGCTCACTCTGGCTATGCCCAGGAATTCTAAAATTTCCTGACCATAGGTATTCAGGACACTTTCAGACACAATATCACCATATGCCCTAGAAAGGAATTAGGCCACTCCTATAGAAAGTGGAAGCAAAAGTATCACATTCATTACTGAATTTCTTTTTATGTCCTACCTCTTTCTTATATCAATGTGCATTAATCTAAACTGGGCATGTTATACCTGCAAACATGTCAGAAATCCTAAATTTAACAGAGAATAGAAGAGGCCACAGAAAAGGTAAGGGGCTGGGAAAGGCATATTTATAGTTAACCAAGATATAAGTATAGGCAATTCAAATTTTTCCAAACAAAACAAATACAGGTTATGTCCTATTTTCTTCTGTAATAGAAATGAATTTGCAATGACCTGTTTATTATCTGGTTTCCTAGTCACTTTGCTTCTATCTTATGGCTTATTTTTCATTACTGTTTGTGAAAATCAATGAAATAGGCATTGCTTTTATAAAAATTCAGAACTGATATTTTGCTTTTTGAAGCCTTTAATAATCATTTAGTCTGATCCTTCTTCAAATGGGCACTCAGGTATGCCTTGGGGATGCCTGGTTAATATACCAAGGGGAAATATGAAAGTCACGAGATGAAACTGGCATGGTTTCCTAGGAGAATATCTTTTTCTAATGTTAATCCAATAGTTCCAAGGAAAAGAGCATTATTTCCACATTAACACAAATACATATATAAGGGAACAAAAGGCAAATAATGCAGGAGATTTTTAAGATAAAATAAGATAGATAATATCATGCTTTCCAGGGGGCTTGAACTTATGCCTGCAAGGTTCTTAGGTGAGGCATCCATTCCCCTTTACTATTGGGGTGCTCTGAGCGGAAAGGCGTGCAGAACTGATTCAAAGCCAGCTGTGTTGCCACCAATTATAAACGGACAAAATAACAGCAGACCGTAAGGGTAATGATTATTTTTTTATAAGAGTTCATTTTTAAAATATTCCACAGTACTAAATAATTTGATTTTGTCTCATTCTTGGCAGGTTACCTGCTCAGAACACTTTTCAACTTGATTCCTATGTAAATTTCTTTAACCCAGCTCAGAATTCACTCACCCAAGAAGCTTTCCCAAAAACAACTCCAGTCCAAAATTATGACTCTCTTTGAAACTCACACTTCTGGACTGTACCATTTTTTAAAATGAACTGTTTTCTTTTAAGAGTAATATGAGCTTATTATTAAAAAGAGGAAATAGAGAAAAATATAAAATATATAAAAATTACCTGTAATAACCTCCACACAGTAGTTAGCATTCTTAAGCTTCTTTGCATATTATTTTTGTTTGAGATTATATTGATTGTACAAAATTAAATCCTACTTTTTTTCACCAAATGACAAATATTTTTCCCATTGTTAAAACTGTATATAAACATATCTCATAGTATTTGACATTTCATGTGTTGTATTTTGTCTATTAACTCTAATGCATTCATCTATTAATACTTGACATTTATTCTTCATTCATTAACCACTTATTGTGTACCATACATTGTGCTTTAGGTGTTTTCTTTCCCATGCTAAATTATTAATTCTTGTAAGTAGAGACCATTTTTTTAAATTTCCCAAAACCTCTAAGTATAGTGAATTTAAATGAGAAACGTTCAGTAAATACTTGAGAATGAATTTATCAAAATTTCACTTATTCTCAACTTTTTGGAAACATTCTTTTACATAAAAGTCCACCTCAAATTGTGTACATTGACTATGTACACAATTTCTTTTAATAGAAAGGTAGGATGTCCTTAATAATTTTGTCTCAAATTTCCCTTTTAAGATTGGGATTTTTATCACAGTGTTCCACGGGAACAAGGTTAATCATTTGTGGCAAAATATGGTAGGTGAGGAATAAGTTAGAGTCTGTGCCAAGCGTAAGACCTGTGCAGCCGGACCAGGTGCTGGGGCAGAGTGGGTGACACAGTTAAAGAGGCAGGCTGCAAATACACAGCCGTGTGTGGAAGGACATGAGAGTGTTTGGAGGAGATGCAGGTAACAGGTGGTATCGGGAAGTCTTGTGAGATAGAGAATAATGATAAGGAATCAGGCGGCTATCATAAGGGGAGGTCAGGTGAGCTGGTGGGCTGGGGTTTGTCCACTGGAGGAAGGACTCCATTCCTGGCCTTGAGAAGAGAGGCTCCAGTATGGCCAGAGAAGCAGTCAGGTATCTCATACTGAGCACACGACCCTAGCTCATTCTTGACTGTAATTAGAAGAGGACATGCTTTCTGAAGCTGACCCTCCTCTAAAACTACCAGCTCCCATTTCTGCTCCCTGATACTACCTTGGTTCAGAAGAGACTCCAAAAATACCTTTTTGTGTTATGAGTGACCTGTATGTTTTCTGGGAACCAGGCTCATTTTATTTAGTTGCTCAACTCTGAGGATGCTTTTTTCTTTGACAAAAGAAAAAAGGAAAGGGTCAAGTTACTCATTAATCTCTTACCTACTCAATGTCTCACTTTATGCCATACTTTCTTGTGCCCTACACAGCAATCAGCACAGAGGGCAATAAATATTTCTAATAACCTTGCCATTTATATGTAATGGTAGCATGATTATCAGCATATAAATTCTGAGTAGTTCAGTTGGCGATCGTGCTGTTATGAAAACAAACATATCCTGCTTATTTCAGTGTCCTTGCCTGACAAAGTATGCTATGAAGCCGAGAACACCTTGAATTAAATGTTGGTTGGAAAGGAGCCAATTCATTTCAACAGAGTAAGATCTGAGAGTCATAAAGTCTTTGAAATGACTTCACAGAGATGACGTGTACTTGAAGATGCTGAAGCTCTCCCAGCATCTAGCGAAGCTCCTCCTTCTTTAGGCTGCTTTCCTGTGACACCCTCACCCTCTGTCCTCGATGCACACGTCATCTAGTCAGGAGAAAGACTGCAGTTAGGATACAGGAAACAGTTTGGATTACTTAAAGGAAAACGGTGTCGCCTAGGATTTCTGGTTTACAAGTTTGTCATTTTTTCTTATTTTAAAATATTCATAATATGGAATGGGCTCATTAAGGAGACTTGGAAAATCCAGGAAGATATGAAAAATAAACATGTCACATATAATTATACTACCTAGTGATAACCACTGTTAATAATTTAATTCATTTTCTGCCAATCTTTTTTCATATATGTTTCTTTACATATATACACATATATCTCCTTTTTTCTTAGTTTCCTTTTATTTTACAGAGCAGAACCCACTTCTTTAAAACAGACTGGAGTAAGATGTATGCTATATCAGTTTTTACTTTTCCTAGGGAAAAAAAGTAATTTCTGTTTACCAAAAAGGCATTAAATGATTATGGGGGGAGTGGTTGAGACAAATCAAGAGAAAAAAATTAAGCTTTGGATATTTCCTAAGCTCTATTTCAAAAGCACTTTGTATTATATTCTGCATAAAAAAATACTAAAAATTAAAATAAAAGAATAATTGTTATTTTAAAAGTAACTAGCTTACTTTCGTATGGATTTAGAATATACTATATTAACTAAAAAAGCACAACTTTTAAGAATTTACCAAAATAAGAAACATGTACTGACGCTTGTTAAATAAGCAGCATTGTAGTTTAGCAAATCTCTTATTTTTTTGGATTTTGAAGAAGTAACTTGTAAAGGAGGACTAGAAAATAAATGCTTGAGAATTGGCCTTTCTTAGAATTAAAATCTCCTATCAAAAGAAAAAAATCTATGTTCTTTTTTTCCAGAATGGAGTAGGCTAGTGAGCAATATGATTAATAAATATGTGATGCCTGTGACCTTTTAATTGCAAGAAAGCCACGAGATATTTTTTCCCCATTATATCTGTTATCATGGCAAATACTGTATATGCTAGCTATGGGTAAAATACTATGTTGTCGAACTTTACTTGTATTATTAAGAAATTCTGTTAATCTCTAGCCTTACATTTTCATCTGAAAAGCAGGGGCTGGCCCAGTTGCTCTCCAAAGCTATTCCTAGTGCTAACATTCAAACTTTGTTTTATTTTGCTTTTTTTGTGCACTTAAGTGTGAGGGGTTAAAGTCTAAGACCTTTAAATGAAATTTTCTATCTCTACCATTATAATGAGAAATGAATAAAAGACTATATCTTTGCAAATCTAATTATAGAATATAGTTTGTAACATATTAATATTTACCTTTTAAAAGCTTTCAAAAACCAAGAGGAGACAAAATTAATAATCTCTCTGTACTTGACTGTTTGCAGAATCCCTGTGTTGGGTGTGGCATGCCACATTAATGCTCTTGCTTCTAACAGGAAGGAGAATCAGACACAGCTAAGCATGAAGGTCAATTGGCTGGCAGGTGCTTACCAGGTGCAAATAGAGGCCCGTTCATGCTGTTACACTCACTTCTGAAAAGCATAATGTAAATACAGTATACCAGCTCAGGAGGCAAAGAATCATCTAACATTAAATTTTAACGAAGAAGTTGGCCATGATTTAAACGACATCCCCTCACGCCAACCTCCACCCCCATTACCCTCCACAAAGCCTTAAAGGAAACCTACACATAGTTCTAAACCTGGTCCACAAACACACATATCCTTCATTCTCTCTTTCGCTTCTCTTTAGCAGTTTGACAAAATCTTCAGGGGGAGTTGGAGGAACCACTAGTGTTTAATCCCCTACTTCACTGAAAACCTTGACTTGTTGAATTCTACTCCTGTCAGGGCCTCAGGAAGTTCACTGTCAACATTCTCCCTTTGAACTCAGTCACTAAAATGATCTCAAGGCTAAGGGATAGACACTAGCTCTTCACAAGTAATACGCTTGCAATGCCTGACTTAGGACAGTTTTCTGTGCAGACAGTTGTAGCTCATTCCTTTTAGAGACAAATCTTGCTTTATTTCCTAGTGTTTAAAATTATTAAAATCAAAATCTCTCAGAACTTTACCAGCATTTAGTACATTCATGCTGGGGGAGAACTGGCGGAGACATGTAAAATGCACCTGACAACAAGAACCATTTATTTCATACAATAGTTACCAGGTATTCATTGTACACCTACTACAGATTTTGGCACTGGAGACACTGTAAGAAAACTCTATCCCTGCTTTGTGGAACTTGCCTAGGAAAAATAGGGAACAAGGCTCAGAATTTTTCAAATGGAGCCTCAGTTGGGTCAACTCAAAATAAGCTTACAAAATTCAATGTCAAAGTCTTCAAGTATATTAAGAATGGCTTGATGAACCCTAGCGACAGAAATTCCACTGAAAGACAGTTCCAATAAAATATCAATCTTTGAATCTAATCTAGCACCTGAAACTAGGAAACCAGACACTAGCCATATTTTTTTCTCCTATCTTTTAAATTTTCTCATGAGCAAAAAGAAATCTTTCTTCCAAGCCTCGAAATAGATGGGGAATTTTTAATATTTATTTTTGCAGAGAACAATAGATTGTTTTCACAAAGAAGTGTCAACACTGAGCCACAGAACATGTCTATCACATCACTCTGTCACAACTATAAGCATTAACAGAAATACTAATTCTCCCTCACTGAGTTTCCTATTTACTGTCTCCTTAATTATACTTCTTTTAATTGCCATCATGGAATATCTGGACTTTATAATCCAAGATACTAAGGTGTTTATTTGATATGCCTCCTCCACACTTCAAGTTTTATATTCTCTGCCAAGAATTTTAAAATTTTTTTGGTCTGACAGGAAGAAGAAATTCCATGGTTTGAGGAACCCAGTAAGTTTTCAGTAACATCTCAGCTATAGGGCTGTATTAAATACATATAAATTCTATAAGTCCAGAAGACACATTTGAGGTTTATACAGTAAGCCTCCGTTTCCTCACCATCCTCTCATACCTTAACCTTGTGCAATACAAGTTTCTACCCCCATTGTTCTATGAACAAAACAGCCCTTGATATATAGGTTGCATTTTTAAAATTTTTTTCTTTGCCTTATTTTAAATATAACATAGGGTTAATATAGAAAACTTAGAAAACTGAAAAGCACAAAGAAAATGAAATATCCATAATACTATCAACTGTATTGTTAATTTCATTGTATTTCCAACTAGTCTCTTTTTTATGTGTATCATCAATATGGTACTTTTGTTTTAATAAAAGGAATGCCAAAAAGCACATACTGATTTGGAGTCTGCTTTTTCCACTTACAAATATAGTTTCTCATCTTTTTCAATGCTTGCTGCACAGAGTTCCATGACATAAAGGTACCTACCTCAAATTCCTTAATACTTTTGATACTTAGGGTTTACATTTTTTCCAATATTTTAAATCTTTGCTCACAGCTTTGGTGATTTCTCTGGGACAAACTCTAAGTGGCACTGGTGACCTAAAAGTCATGTCCACTTTAAGACTTTTAACATACTGAAAAGTTGTTAAACTTTTCCCCTACAACTTTTTTTTATTCTTTGCCAATCTGAGAGGAAGAAAATGTCAACTCTGTTTGTTTGTTCTTTTAATGCCAGTTACGTTCTTCTTTTTCCCTTTTGCCAGTCATACAGGATTACTCACAACTCTACAAATCAATCTTCCTCATTGTATTATAATTTTCCAGCATCTTCCAGAGATTGTTTCACCAGAGAAGTTTTCCCCCTTATCCACTTCACCTAACCAATTCCCACCCACCCCAGATCCTATGGAATTTATTGTTTCCTGGAATTTGGCACTTAGCACACCCTTGTCCTTACATTTTTCATGAATGTATATTCCATCTTCAATAACCCATTTAGTCGCTCAAGGACAAGGGCCCCTAGAGTCCCAAGATACTACTGGCCCGGTGTTGCTTAATAATTTACATTCCCATGGGTCCTCTCAAGGGAGTAGGGGGAGAGCAAATTACATGAGGGGTTGGGGGTGCAGTGGCCAAATCTTTGAGATTTTGAAAACTAGCAGGCTCTGAGACAATTCAGTAGCAGACATTTTAGCAAGGGAAACTCAAATATAGTCCCTAATAATGACAAATATCGAGTAAGGGCCCAGGTAGTCCCGACGGCCTGGAGTGCCCCAGGATAAAACGAACCCTGAGGGGCGCTGGGCCACGGTGACCCGCTGCCTGGGCTCTGGATGCCTATTTTTAGGTCGATGTCCTCTTATTATTCAAGCCTGAGTTTCCGGAAATGATGACCGTGCCAGCTCAGTTTCCTTTTCACCCTTCCTGAGCTTCGCACACCGCGGGGAGCCAGCCCTCTCCCGCAAGTCCCCGCGGACTTCCGGGTGGGTCTGTAGGGGACCTAGCAAGTGACCGTCCGACCCTCGGGGAGGGGCGGACAGCACCCAGGGAACCTGGCCGCTAAACCCCGTGCCGGCCGCGGCCCTCTCCTCCAGGCCCCGCGGAGGGCCCGGCGCCGAAGCCTGTCGCCTGTCGCCTGCCGCCTGGCTCCCGCCGCTGCGGCCCGGACTCATTTCCGCCCCGGGCGCGGCCCACGCCACGCCCATCTGTTTTGCGGCCCGTGATACTTTGTCCGTGTGGGATTGTTGCGTCTCATAACCGGACCCAGAAGGGACGTCCTCCTCGGCTGGCGCTCAGTTTCCCGCTCATCGCCAGAAAAATGAAGGCGCCTTCCGCGCCGCGCAGGGCGCCTCCCCGCCGCCTGGAGCGTCGCTTTCCTTCCCCGACCTTCCTAGGGATCCTTCTGGTGGCCCTGGCGTTGCTGCTTTCCACATGCTCGGGTAGGACCCTGGAGAGCGAGTGCGCACCCCGCGAGGCTGGAGCCTGGCTCGGCCGGTCGGGCAGGAGGCGCGGGGCTGGGGGAGCGCCAGCGCTGAGGACTGGCCGGGGTTCTCCGGGGCGCGTTTGGAGAGAGAGAGAGAGAGAGAGAGAGAGAGAGTGTGTGTGTGTGTGTGTGAGACAGAGAGAGAGGCGGGGACGTGGGGACCGTGCCGAGCCCGAGGTGAAGGCTTGCTTGGTGGTCTGCATTGAGCGGCGCCAGTGTTTACCCAGGGCCTACCTGTAAAAGCCTGCAGCGTTTTCGGGATTGAGCCTGCGGCCCGGTGCCCCAGGTGACGGCTTGCCCCGGAGTGCCGGGTGCGCGGGAGCGTTGCTAGGGCCCGCGCTGTGCCGGCTGTGAGAGTGGCCCTGCGTTTCCCGGGCGGGGTAGGTGGAGCCTTGGTGAGCGGATGTTCGTTCTTTAGGGCCCAGAGGTTAGGGTTGCAAGTGCGTCTGCTGCGCTTGGGCGGGTGGGGCGCGGCAACACGCTGGCCAGGTGTGCCCTGCGCTAGAGGCCTGCCCTGGAGAGCCCGTGTGGGCCGAGGACGCTCATAGTGTGCTTTGTGCGGGGTGCGCGCGGGCGGTGTCTGGGGAGGGCACGTTGGGCTTATGGCACTCAGGCTGAGAGCAGGTTCTTGGTGCCTGGGTTAGAGGGATGGGAAGGGCGCACCGTTTTTTGTACCTTAAGTGAACAGTCTCCTATTTGGTCTTGGTTTACAAGTGGCTGCTATTATCTTGATTATTAGGAGAGGCCTCATGGGAGGCCTGCCATCTCAGAGGTAGTTGCCAAATGATACAAGATAGTAGAGAAGGAAGAAGTCAACTTTCGGGACCAGTTGCATGCCTCTAGGAGGGGGGCTGCTTGTTTTGGACAACACCCACAATCTCCTGTTGTGTGTGGTCTCCTCTACCTATTTTAGGTCTTTTCCTTCTTTCCAATTAAGGAAGCCAATATCAATAAGTGCTCACACAGCAGTTTCTTAGTTTCCTTACTCTATACTGCAATGCAGAGAGCAGTCCTTAACTGGTCATCTGCTAAGTTACCAGAATACTGGGAGATACGCAACAAAAGAAATGGCTAAATCTCCTTTCTCCAATGTGTAAAGCTTTAAGATGGTTATTTTCAATATGAAATTTGTTACAGCATATTCTTCACTATTGTTTGATGTTTGACAGCAGTGGTCTGTTGAGTACCAAATGTTTTTGAATTGCTACTATGAGGAACATACTGTGCTATGTGTAGGCCATATGGATGAATGGAGTCAGGCATGTTAACTGATAAACACAAAAGCATGGGAAAGTTACCTGAGAGATCCATGCAGAGGAGAGGCCAGAGGAAGGCAACTGATCACTGCTTCCCAGAGGGAGGCAGAAAATGCTTCCTAGAGGAGATGATGGGTAGATTAACACATTGACTGCCATACTAGAAAAAAAAATTTTTCCTTGGGGCCACGGTGTTTTATTATGAAAATAGAATAAAAACTCTGAAAACAAAATGATCCTTTCTAATTTAATGAAAAATTTGTTTTTTATTGTTTTCTGTGCATGACTTATATGCAACTTGAAAAATAGTTCTTGTAGCTCCTGCGAGTCATGTGAGTTACATATGCTTCATGAGACCCTGAGCCCCAAACCAGCATGAGTTAAACACAACTCACATGGCAGTTAATGTGTTAAGTCAAGGAAAACAAGAGTTGAGCAGAAGTTGCAGCTGACCAGGGAGGAAGGGCATTCAGAGAAGAAGAAGCAGTGTGAGCAAAGGCACCAAGATGTGAGACAACTGGACTGCCAAGCTACTCCTGTGGCAGCAATAGGGCACACGAGGCAAGAAAATGGGAAAGGACTAGAACACAGAGTGAGCAGTTGTGAAAAGTAACCACTCATTAGGAATAGACAGTTACTTTCATAAATTCAGACTCTGATGTTATTACCTGTCCTGTTAGGACAACTTGAGCCCTTTTGTTTGACTTGGCACATGAATCTAAACTAGGGTTGCGTTAGTTTCCCCAGGCACAGCAGAAGGCAATTTCTTGAAGACTAAATTGCAGATAGACTCTGTGCATGTGGGGGTTCCAGATGAGTGACAGTAATGGGAAATAGTTTGGTGGTGGTTCACCAGTGTGGCCTGGGATCTGGGTGGCCTGGCTTGATTACTGGGTCTGCCACCTACTTGCAATGTATTCTTGGGCAAGTTTCTTCACCTTACGATACCTTAATTTGTTCATCCCAAAGAGAGGGAAATAGTATGATTATGAAGATTAAGTTCCTTTAAAAACACTTAAAATAATGCATGGCACAAGGAGTGCTTAATGTTTGCCATTTCTCAAATAATTATCATCACTATTGTAAGAAACAAGCTGAAATCTGTCATTTCCGTACTTCAGAAAAAAATATAAACCACAGTATCTTGAGTTCACCTTTGATAGTGTTAAAATACCATTGCTTAAGACCTGGTATTTGATAGATCAGTGGGGTGACTATAGTCAACATTAATCGATTGTACATTTCAAAATAGCTAGAAGAGAATAATATAATTTATTCCTAGCATAAAGAAAAGATAAATAAGGTGATAAATATCCCACTTTCCCTGAATTGATTTTACGAATATATCAAATTATCACATGTACTGCAAAAATATGATAGCTGTATCAATAAAAATTTTACAATTAAAAATTTTAGAAAAGAAAGAAAATACGATTTCTAATAATACCAGGAATGGAGAATGGGTTCATAATAAACTAATAAAGTATAAATATTTCGACATAAAAAAATGAAAACTCTCATAAAGAGAAAAGTCTATAACCAAACTAATGAAAAAATGTCGAAGACCTGCATAAAAATAGCAAAGAAAAACATTACGATTTGCAGGTATCACTGAAGCAAGTTGGCTAATCAGTAAAGAATTTGAGTTTTGATCTAAGAATGTTTAGAACTGATAACCAGTACTCATTCAGCTCATTCAGCTCTAGCACTTGGTACTCGAAATGCAGTGATGAATGAGAGCTGGCTGGTCCTCAAGAAGATGACAATCTCCTGGGGGATCTAAACAATAAATAATCAAATATGAAAAGTGCGATGAAAGGAGTAAATTAGGGCATCATGAGGGCATGTAACCCAATTTTTTGTCTGAGAGATGTCAAGAAAGTAATGGCATCTGAGATGAAACTGGGAAGATGAATGTGTGGGAGGAACAGCCCAGTCTCTGGTCAAAACCGAAATGAAACAATGCAAGGAGGCTTAGAGTACCAAAACAGAAACCACTGGGCACTCCAAATAATTGAGTATGGCTTGAGAATAGTGTGCAGGAGTAAGCAGGGTCCTGATAGTGATGGGCTTCAAAAGTCTCTTAGCCATGTTAAGGAGCCTCTGATATTATCCCAGGGAGCCATTGAAAGGTATCTGTCTTGGAAGAGCCTTGATTACTGTATCATATACATATTACTGTGATAGCAATGTGAAAAAATGAATTGAATGAAAGGTGACAAGATAGGTAAGGAGACCTATTCAGAAACTCTTGCAGCAATCCAGATAAGAAATGACAGTGGCTTGAATTAGAAGTAAAGGATAGGGCTGGGCATAGTGGCTCAAGTCTGTAACCCCAGCACTTTGGGAGGTCAAGGCGGGAGAATCACTTGAGCCTTGGAGATGGAGACCAATGTAGGCAATGTAGCAAGACCCCATCTCTACAAAAAATTAAAATTAAAAAATTAGCTGGGTGTGGTGATGCATGTCTCTAGTCTCAGCTATTCTGGAGGCTGAGGAAGGAAGGTCTCTTAAGCCCAGGAGCGAGCCATGATTGTGCCACTGGACTCCAGCCTGGGTGACACAGCAAGACCCTGTCTCTAAAAATAAATAAATACAGAAATAAATTTTTTAAAAAATTAGTAGTAAAGGATAGAACTGAGAGACTGAACAGCATTTCATTTTTGGCAAAATAACTTGTTTGCTGGGTACGTGTGAGTGTGAAGAATCAAAAGTGACCACGTTTGGGCATCACGGTGTCATCTGAGGCAGCATTACTCATTCCAAGTGGAGCCACATAGGGACTTGAACATACAGACTTGGCACCCCACCTAGAGATCTAGGATGGACAGAGACATCCAGCTGGGAGGCAGCTGATAATCAATGGTAAGGAAGTCATGGGAGGGTAACTCACCCAGGGGGACCTGCAGAAGGAAATAACAAAAGGTCTTTCAACAGATCCATCAGAGACATTACACTATCCCATCAGGCAGAAAAGGAAGAGTAGCCAGAGGACACTCAGAAAACCAGGATGGTGTGCTCTCCTAGAATCCAAGGAGAGAGAGCTCTTCCGGCAGATGAGAATGAACACAGAGTGCCCTGTACTTTCCCTCTCTTCCCCACCCAGCACAAGGACTATCTGTAGAGACAGGGAGAGTCAGAGTCAGTCTACCCACCCCCCACCCCCATCAAGGCCTGCATTTCCTGTGCCACCCCAGGAAGGGGCTGAGACTCACAACTTAGGTAATCATGAAGCTCCTCACAAGGGCCATACTGGTTTCTCTGAGGCTGGTTTCTAGAGCCAGGAGAGCTAGCCAGTTTCACTTCCTCGAAGTTCAGATTCTTGCTGGGTGGTTTCCCTCTACCTCAATTTCTTTCTCCAGTTCTGTCTCTGTTCCTCTTCATTTTTCAATCTACATTTGCAGTGCTCCTACTCTTTCTCTATGATATGCTGGGGTATAGACAAACCACAGACATGGTCCCTGTCTTTGAGGGTCTTGGTGGGGTACACAGACACCCAGATAAGTGTGGTCGGCACCATGTTATCATGATGTTTAATCAGTAGCTCCAGCTATTATTGAGAGGGTCACTAAAACTACTGAGGAAGAGACTGTTAGGATAAATTTAACAAGGAGGAGGCCATTTAATGACTTTAAAAGTAATTGAAGTGATTTTTGTGGGCCTAAAAATGAGTGGGAGGTGAGAAATAAAGTTGACAGATGTAGATGTCAGAGTCTGTGTTTTGAGGATCGAAGAAGGTTTAAAAATAGGTTGTGTGGACAGTGGGAGAAAGAGCAAGATGGTCAGGTTTCTTTGCAATTCCAGTTGTTGGTCAGATACCATGAATTTCTGGTGATAGCAATCTAGGCAGGGGTGTGGGTATATGCCCACTCCAGAGGGTTAACTTTGCAAGCAAGTGTGAGTGTAGCTAAGGTGGACAGTTGAGTGTATCCAGTGCAGAGAAGTAATTCACTTAACTGAAACAGACCTAGAACTTTGGGGAATTTTTTGAATGCAGCCTATCATATTATATAATGGCATCTATTATTAAAGTATAGCATTGCAGCTTAGTATTAATTATATTGTAAAATATCTAGAAGAAATGACACAAGATACTGTTTTTCTGGAGCTGAGAATGTTTAATTTGAAAATCTCCATAGGAAGAATATTCATTGTTCTTGGGCAGGGGAAAACATTATATTGTAATATAAAAATGTGATATTGGGCATAATTATTACAGTGTATAAAACATTTAATCCACTGGTTGACAAACCAAAAATTTTAAACTCTGCACAGTGTTGAAAACGTGCTTTTTTGGTGTAGGTTAGGGAGGAGAGTTAGTTGAATGGACTAAATCATCTAACTGATATTTCTTTTTCCATATAGAGCACTACATGTGAAAGTAAGGTTAGGAATACTCTTTGTATCTGCTTTCAAGAGAGTTACTAAACTTAAAAGCATAATACAAAGGATACTGATTTAACACTGGCATGCTGTTAGTTGATTTCTGTCTTGGTGGTTCCAGGAAATTCTAGAATGATGTTAAACATTTTTTTCTAAAGCAGAATTATGTAGCATTTCTAGCCCTTTTTATTTCCTGCTGTAAAATGACAATGCCTGGCTCAGGGTAGTTTGCAAGATTAATGTTAGCAATAAAACTCAACTCTATACTGATTTTCTTTTTAAACAATGCTTTTAATTACTAGGGCTTTTTGTT
>CM052450.1:18583851-18602213 GCA_028533085.1 Varecia variegata | reverse complement strand
TGTGTATTTTTTAAGAGCAAAGACATTGATGGTGTCTCTTCCATTTACTGTTGAATGAAAATTCAGTTTATTCCCAAACAAACCCAAAGCTAATTGGATGTTACTAAAACAAGCAAAACACTACCACCACTACTTTAAGCATGGAATAATCATTTAAAATCTTGCCAAGGACCTTTCTATTTTTTTCTGTACTACCTGCTGCCAGACCAGTCCCTGGCTGGTGAAAGTGATATCGGTACTTCATCTTCATGTTCTTCTTCTCTTGTCCCTAGATGCCTGTGAGGAGCCACCAGAATTTGAAGCTATGGAGCTCATTGATGTACCTAAAACCTATTATGAGGTTGGGGAGGAAGTAAACTACAGGTGTAAAAAAGGATATTTTTATGTGCCTCCTCTTGCCACCTATACTTTTTGTGAGAAGAATCATTCGTGGTTTCCTGTCTCAGATACACCTTGTTTTAGTAAGCACGCAAGCCTCTTTTTTTCTGCTTGCTCTAGACCTTTTCACACATTTTATAGTGTATCTTCCACTATTGAGATGATTTTTTTTCATATGAAACGAGGTTTAGGATAGCAATGTATTTTTTTCAGGCTTTGAGACGTCTCCAGGGAATCTTTTTCTTGGCATTTGATTGCCTGAGTAAAGGAGAATCTTAAGTTTGCCCGTATAATAGTTAAATACAGAAGTAATATTCCTGTGAATTAAAATAGCAATGTAGACTTTGGATTTTGATTCAAATCCATTTTGAAACTGGATTAAGAAAACAAATTTCGAAATTATTTTCTTTTAGGAAATACATGTCCACACATAAAGGATCCTCCAAACGGCCAAGCACTGCTGGTAAATGGGACTAGAGCGTGGGGTTTTCAGATTCACTATAGTTGTCAGCCGGGGTAAGTAAGTTGTTCCTTAGAGGAAATAAGGTAAATGTTAAAAATTTTATTTTTGTTTTGCTTTTCTTCTTAAGCATACATATGAACTTGATTTAATTTTGCTTTCTGTGTGGCAAGTTGTATTTTTAGCCAAACAACTCTTGGGTGTTTTATGGAGGTAGATGTGTAATAAATAGAAAAAAACTGAAATTGAAGAAAAGCCAAACTATGTAATACTTGCTATGTCTAATAATAAGCCTATTGTAAGCATTAGGAATGCAGTAATCATGGTGACTTCATCCTTTACAACAAAGTGCACCCTGTTTAAATCTGCCAACTCTTAGAGTTGAAGTAGGGCTCACAGAAATGGGAGGTAGAATTGTCAACCAAAGATATTCTTATATCCACATAACTCAGTAAGGTGTAACCCAACCAAAATTGACCTGGTTAGCCGTTTACCACCGTGTTGATTAAAATCTCTCAGTTGGAAAACCTTATTTTTGAGACTGCTGCAAAGAATTGAAGCATCTCAAAGAGGCACTGAGCACTTAATAATAACCTTTGTTCTGTAGGGCTTTTTTAATAGTATATATTGGGGAAACTGGGCATTTGCGGAAAATGTGCATTTGGAGGGCGAATGTAATATTCTTAGTCTGTTTTCTGTTGCTATAACAGAATACCCGAGGCTGGGTAATTTATAAAGAAAAGAAGTTTATTCAGCTCACAGTTCTGGAGGCTGGAAGGTCCAAGGACATGGCAGCAATGTCTGGTGAGGGCTTTTGTGCTGCATGATAGCATGTCGGAAAGTGAAATGGAAAGCAACTGCATATAAAAAAAGACAAAGCATGACAACCTGCTCTTGTGGTAACTAATCCGATCCTAAGAGAAGGAGAATTCACTCACTCCCTCAAGAATTAACTCAGAACCTCCTTCGAGAATGGCATTATCCCTCTTAACAACCTAATCACCTCCTAAAGACCCCACCACCTCTCCATACTGTTACACTGGCAATGAAATTTCAACCTGGGTTTTGGTGGGGACAAACCACACTCAAACTGCAGCAGTAACACACTATAATAAGAAAAAAAATGAGTGAGCCTTGGGAGAAAAGTCAGCTGTGACTATGTAAGGTGGTTTCACTGACTGCTTTTTAATTTAGTCAAGTAAAATATTGGAACATTCAGTTAATAGTTACGTAGAGCTTGCTAGGCTCTTTGAGAGATAGCAAAAGTTTAAGACATAGACCCTTCCTGAAGAAGTTGTAGTCTTATTGGGAAATACAATATATACCCAAAGCTATCAAGGCAAAATAGTAAATGAAAAATACCAAATAAGTGGAATTATTCATGACAATTACAGTGAGAGTCCAGAAGGAGGAGCAAATCTGGTGAATTTGAATCATCTGGCAAGACTTCATTGAGTAGGAGTATTCCTCAGGGATTCCTAGAAAGATATTCTGATCTAAATAATATTAATAAGAGCTAAAACTTACCTAGCACTTACTGTGTGTCAGATGCTAACTCATCTAATCCTTTGAACAACCCCATGAGGTATATACTTTTATCCCCTTTTAATTGATGTGGAAACTGAGTAAGAGAAACTTTAAGTGACTTGCCCACGCTCAAGTAACTAGTAAGTTGTGGAGCAGGGACTCAAATCCAGGCAGTCCAACTCTAGGACCTGAGCTCTCTACATGGTCATTGTCCTTGTGAGCAGAATGGCAGGAGCAAAGGCACAGAAATGAATGTGTAATGTGATTGCAGGAGACAGCAAAACGGCCAGACTGACAGGCGCAGCAGATTTATTTAGACATCTCTGCTCTTGGCCAATGTGTATTCAAATGGAGAAATTCTTTGATTCAATTGCAGATTTACTTAGCACTTTCATCAGATAGTATGTTGTTTAAGAAACTTCTCCCTCAAACTACTGCAGCATAGAAAAATGACTGTGTACAAATTTCATTCATTATTTTGTATATCTTAACTGCTAAAGAAAACAGTAACCTTTTTTCATTTAGTTATTTCTTAATTGGCGAACCAATTGCACATTGTGAACTGAAAGGAGAAGAAGCAGTTTGGAGTTCTAAGCCCGCAATATGTGAAAGTAAGTAAATTCTCTTTTTAAAATTTAGACCAACAGTTCTCAAACTTTTTGACCTCAGTCTCCCTTTATGCGTTAAGAGTAATAAGGATCCCAGTGATCTTTCCTTTATGTTGGTTATATCTATTGATATTTATTATATTGGGATTAAAACTGAGAGGTTTTAAAATAATTATTGATTCATTTGTAAGAACAATAAACTCAGTACATGTTAACATATGTAATATAACTTTTATGAAAAATAAAAATTTTCCAAAACAAAAAAATTAATGAGAATAGTGGCATTGCTTTACATTTTTGCAAATCTCTTCAATATCTGGCTTAAAGGAAGACATTTGGATTCGGTCTATTATGTTATCAGACAATATGTAGCCTCTGGAAAAAAAAAATCACTGAATACTTGTGAGGATGAGAGTGAAAAAAGACAGTATCTTGGTATTATTGTGAACCACCAATTTAGAGAATGGCTATATCTACAAATTATAAAGCATTTCTCAACTAACACTCAGTTTTGTTTTTAATCACAAGCATATTTTCTCATTAAATCATCAGCATCTTTTATGATGACTAGAATAAAGCTGAGCATGGCTTTGCAAATAAATATAGGTATTATATACTTCAAGAAAATGAATTGTTTTGTTCCTAAAATTCATTACTGTGTTAATGATTTGAATTTGAGATAATATATTTTCTCATAGAAATCCTCTTATAAATGGATATTGAATTCTCAACCAGCTCATAGAAATCCTAGGTTGATGAATTTATTGAAGGCAGTTCATAGAACTTTATGAATGTTGCCTTAATCCTTTACCTTTCCTTTTGCCTTTCATTTCTTCTTTTTCCCTCCTTTTCAAGAGATTTTGTGTCCACCACCTCCAAAAATAGAAAATGGAAAACACACCTTTAGTGATGTAGAAGTATTTCATTATCTTGAAGCAGTAACTTATAGTTGTGATCCTGCACCTGGACCAGATGAATATTCAGTTGTTGGAGAGAGTACGCTTTATTGTGCTAGCCACCAGAAATGGAGTAGTGATGCTCCCGAGTGTAAAGGTAATAATCTTTCCTTTATTTCCTTCTTCATTTGTAAATACTGTGGAAGCATTTTAGAAATAGTTTTACCTAAGAGTAAACAACACAGGCATATGTGCTTCCTCCTCCCGTAACATTGGTTTCTAATTTAATTTAATATCTCTCCATTCGAGTAAAAAAAATTAGTTCTAGCCGTAGAGTTCCCTATTGCTTGTGCCCGTGTGTTCTTGGCATTTCATTTTATACATTGTGAACTACTGTGTATAGGCATGAATTAGGATTTTTTTGCTTGAAAGAACCAAAAAAAAAAAAAACCCCAGCATACACTGGCTTAAATATAAGAAAGTTTGATCTTGTATTATAAGAAATCTAAGAGTTCTGGCTATAAGTAATGGTAGAGTGGATTGTAATAGACTAACTCTCTCACCAATAGGAATGATAAACTCGGGATAAAATTTATTTAAAAAATCCCCAAATGTGGCCGGGCGCGGTGGCTCACACCTGTAATCCTAGCACTCTGGGAGGCGGGTGGATTGTTTGAGCTCAGGAGTTCAAGACCAGCCTGAGCAAGAGCGAGACCCCATCTCTATTTTAAAAAAAAAAAAATCCCCAAATGTTTAAGGCACTGGAGAGTGACCAAAAACGTGGAGACACAGAAGGGGATTTGCCCCTTGAAAGAAAGGAATCACTGAATACCAACAAAATATATACTCTTTTCAGTTCATACTCTACACATGGAACATTCTCAAAGGTAGACCAAATTTTAAACAATAAGACAATTTTTAACAAATTCCAAAAAATTGAAATCATTCAAAGTACATTATTTAATCACAATGGAAGGAAAGTAGGAATCAATAACAAGGATATCTAGGCAATCCCCAAAGAATTGAAAATTATTCAAAATACTTCCGAATAACCCCTGGGTAAAAAAAAGGAGGGAAAATTAGAAAATGTTTTGAATTGAGTAAAAACACCACAACATATCAAAATATAAAAATTTGTAGGATGCAGCTAAGATTGCTTAAAGGGAAATGTGTAGCATAAAGTACTTATGTTAGAAAAAAAGAAAAGTCTCAAACATGTGATTTAATTCTCCATCTTAAGAAACTAAAAAAGAAGAGCAAAGTAAACCCAAAACAAGCAGGTGGAAGGAAATGATAAAGACAGAGCAATGAAATTGAAAAGAGAAAAAAATATAGTGAACGTCAATGAAACCAATAGGTGGTTCTTGGAGATCAATAAAATGGATATAGCCAGACTGACACAGGAAAAAAAAAAAGGCACAAATTACCAATATCAAGAATGAAAAAGGGGGACATCACTAAATATCCTGCAGACATTTAAAGGATGATAAGGGAATATTACAAACAACTTTATGCCTATAAATGTGACAACTTAAATGAAATTGACAAATTCTTTGAAAGACACAAAATACCAACACTTACCTAAAGATATAGATAATCTAAATAGTCCTGCATCTATTAAAGAAATACAGTTTATAGCTAATAACCTTCCCACAAAGAGAACTACAAGCCCAGATGGCTTCACTGGGGAATTCTACCAAACATTTAAGGAATAAATAATAGCAATTCTACATAAGCTTTTCAAAAATTGTAAGAGAAGGGAACACTTCTTAACCTATTTTATGATGATGGCATTGCCAACACCAGAAAAAAACATTATGAGCAAATTACAAACAATATCCTCCAAAATAGGCCCACAAATCCTCAACAAAATATTAGCAAGTCAAATCCTGTGATATACAAAAAGAAAAGTACATCATGAGCAAGTAGGATTTATCCCATGAATGCAAGGTTGGTTCAAATGCAAAAATTAATCAGTGTAATTTACCATATCAAGAGACTATAAAGGAGAAAAAGACCGTATGATTACCTTACTAGATGCAAAAAAAAAGAAAGCATTTGAAAGAATTCATCATCTTTTCATGATTTGCATGATAAAACTTCTCAGCAAACTGACTATAAGGGAACTAACTATCTCAACCTGATAAAAGACATCTACAATAATCTCACAGCTAACATTATACTTAATGGTAAAAAAGAAACATTATATTATAGTAAAAAGTAACATACTTCATGATAAAAAAAATCCTTAATACAATTTATTTCTAATTAAGAAAGGGATTACTTAAGGCAAGAACAAGGCAAGGATGGCCATTCTCACCACTCTGTTCAGCATTGTGATGGAGGTCCTACCCAGTACAATAAGGCAAGCGAAAGCAATAGGCATACTTATCAGAAAGGCAGAAATAAAACTGTCTCTGTTCACAATGAGAAACCACTAAACACTTATTAGAATGGCTAAAATTTAAGCACATGTACACACAAAGCTGACAATACCAGGTACTGGCAAGGATACGGTGCAGTTATTATAGAACTCTCATACATTGAGGGTGAGAATGCAAAGTGGAGCGATCACTTTGGAACACCTTTGGCAATTTCTTATAAAGTTAAACATACACCTACCATTCAACTCAGGAACCCCAGTAAACTGAAAACATTTTCACACAGACACCTACATGAGGATGTTCATAGCAGCATTATTCATAATCACCCCAAACTGGAAACACTCACATGTTCTTCAGCTAGTGAATGGATGAACAACCTGTCTCAGCAATAAAACGGAATGAACTCCTGGTTCATGTAACAACACAAATGAATCCCAAATGCATCATGCTAATTGAGATAAGCCATACACAGAAGGCTGTGATTCCATTTATATGACATTCTGAAAAAGCAACACTACAAGGAGGGAAATAGATTATTGGTTGGCTGGTTGGTGGGTGAGGAAGGGTGAATCACAAAAAGGCATGAGGAAATTTGGTGAGTAATGGGACTTCTCTATATCTTTACTGTGGTGGTAGTTATGTGATTATTATTTGCATTTGGCAAAACTCATACAGCTATACACATGAAAGGGTGACTTTTACTGTGTGTAAATTATATCCAGTAATCCTAACCAGAAAAATCATTAGGTGCTATTGGACACAACAAAAGATCAGTGAACCTGAAGACAGGTCAACAGAAATTCAACATGTTCTAAGAAGAAAGATGGAGATAGAGCCTTACAGAGCTGTGGGAAAGTATCAAGCAGTCGAGCATACATGTAATTGAAGTTTCAGAAAGAGAGGAGAGAAAACAGTGTAGAAAATTATTTGAATAAATATTGGCCCAAAAATTATCCAAATTTGATCCAAAACAGCAATCTCAGATGTAGGAAATTCAGTGAACCTTGAGCAGGATGAATAAATTATTAAAATTTACAAAAGAAATCAGTGTTTGGCAGTTTTTACCAAACTACTGAAAACAAAAGCTTAAAAAGCAATCACTGAGAGAGAATAAAACAACAAACAAAAACCTATTACATTCGGGAGGGTGGGGGACACGGAAGAATGACAGCTGCTTAGGAAACTATTGCAGCTGGAAGACAATGATGTTTGTTAAGATGCTGGAAGAAAAACAAAACCCTTACCCTAGAATTCTATATCAAGAAAAATACATCAATTAAAATACTTTAATTTTTTAAAACATAAAGTCTTTAAAAAATATTTTTTTAAACATCTTGTATTCCATTTCTTATCTCTTTGTTCCCACTAGAAATTACTACTTTGTACGACTTTTTCTGGTCCTATGCCAAAGCAGATTTCCATTAATTCTTTGGTTTCTCTACTTTTTCAGTGGTCAAATGTCCATTTCCAGTAGTCGCAAATGGAAAACAGATATCAGGATTTGCAAAAAAATATTCCTACAAAGCAACGGTTATGTTTGAATGCGATCAGGGTTTTTACGTTAATGGCAGTGACACTATTTTCTGTGGTGGTAATAGTACTTGGGAACCCTCAGTGCCAACGTGTCCTAAAGGTACAAAGTTTGCCTTTTTTCCTTCTTGTTTTTGTTTTGTTTTAGACTTTCTTTCTTTGACATTAAATATCAGTGATACAGAATCATTGAAAAGAAGCAATGTTAGTATTTAACTCTGGTATTTATTTCTGTGCCAGGTACATCATGTAAAATTCAGAAAGAATTCTGTTGTGATTGTGTAGATTTTTCCAGGGTGCTTAGCATGTTGTGTATATCGCATGGGTATGTAAATTTCTCCTGGTTCAGTATTTTTATTTATTAATAGGTGGATTGCAACAACTCTTTGGAGTAAATTGAAGCATGGGCGTTTTTATCTAAAAAAGTCAAAAATGAAAGGCATAATTCATATAAATGAAATGAAAGCAATAACTCCCAAGGGGTTGATCTAGTCTACAAATCTTGTCAGTTCCCGGTGGAAATGCCAGCAATAACTCCCAAGTGTTTGATCCAATCTACTTATTATTTTGTTTTCCAGTGTCGACTCCTTCCACTGCAAAACCTCTAAATTCCAGTGTCTCAGGTTTAGTAACTTCCTGCTTATATTTTTAAAAATCCTTTAAATTCTTGGTGATTTTTTCACAGCTCCTTTAAAATCCTGATGATCTCCACTCATTCATCATTTTTAGTAATGAAAGGAGGTAGCACATTTGTACAGATATTTTAGTTGTTATACATAGTGATGCTAAAATCATTTGCTATAGTCCACAGATATAAACAGAAATGTGAACTTGAGAAAGTTATGTAAACTTTAAATGTGTTTACTCATATAAAAATGATCTAGTGCCTTCTTTACTGGGTGATAGTAAGGTTTAAATGGGAAGCATTTAAAGTACTTAGCACAGTGCCTGGTATATAGGAAGCTCTTAAAGGTAACTTGATATGACTTATGTCACCACTGTAAGTAATAATGGTATTAAGGTAGTGTATTAAGTGTTGTGCTAGTATGAAAAAATGTCCAAGAAATCCTCAGTGGAAAAGAGTAAGATGCAAATTATGTAGTACGATACCACTTAGATTTTATTTTCTAAAAAGATATATATGTTTACTTCAAACACATTACTTTTACGATTTATTAATAGTTAACTTCTAGGATTTCCATTATAAAATACAAAGCTGTAGTGAACATTCTTACGCATACAATCTTCTATAATTCTGCAAATATATATGTAGGTTAAATTGTGAGAACTAGAATTGCAGAGTTCTCAAAGTATGTGTATTTTTCATTTTGATAAATAATCTTTTTTAAAAATCAAATATCAAAATTAAATCCATAATTTTGTATTTAAAAGGCTGGTATCAATAAGACTGGCAAATTTATAGAATCAAATTTATTTTTCTAGGTCCGAAGCCTACTTATCCCAAAAAGCCTCCAGTTTCAAATTATCCAGGTTCGGTAACTCTTTATCCTACGGATATTAAGAACTTTTTAAATGATGGATGAAAACTGACATCTTGTTGTAATTTGCATTTCTTTAATTATCAATTTACTTTTTTTGGTCTACATTTATTTATTCATATCCTTTGCCTATTTTTCTATTAGGTTTCTAATTTTTTTTTTATTTTTGAGAGTTCATTATGAATTAAAGCCCTTTTAATATGAAATGACCATTTTTTCCAGGTTTTTTTTGTTTTATTTTTACTAGTCAGTTTTTTTTTAAGTTTTTTATACTATTGGATATAGATTGCTTTTTATAACTTTTAATTACATGAGTAGTATATCAACATATCTTTGTAAAATTTCAAACATTACAAAAGTATACAGAGTAAAAGATTAGTTCTCTTTCTAGTCCATAATCCAAGTTAATCACAGTTAATAGTTTGGGTTTTTTTTTTAATCTATTTCTGCATATCAGCATCTTTTTATGTGCAGTTATACATGTAGTTTGATATTTTTCCTTTTCTTAAAAATGACATCATGCTGTACATATTTTTCTGCAACTTGTATTTTTTCCATTTAGTGTCTTGGATTGTGATTGTGTTTAGATTTATTCCCATCCTTTCTAATGATGACTTGAATATATACCATATTTTATTTAATAACTGTTCTATCAGTGGTCATTTATATGTTCAGAAGTTTTATACTGATAGGTAGTTGGATGTATCAGTCTTTTCCATAATGGCTATGAGTTTTGTATCTGTCTTATGAAAGCTTTAGGTCTTCCCCAAGATGAAATTGCATTTAAATTGTTGGTACATCTGAAATCCATTCTGGCATATGGAATGAGATCGGGTTCCTCCCCAGCCCACCTACCCCATCCAATAGCTAAATAGCACCATTTGTTGAATAAGTTGTCTTCTTCCCAACTGATTTGACATGGCACTTTTTATCATATATTGAATTCATAGGTGTTCTAGCCTCCTTTCTCCTTTGAACTTTGTCCATTCCTGTACCAGAATCAAGTCTTTTTTTATATACATTTTAATATCTACTAGAACACTTCCTTTTTAGAAATTACCAAGCTACTCTCATGTTAATTTTTCCAAATCAACTTTTTTTTTTTTTTTTACCATTTTAAGTATATAATTCAGTGGCATTAAATACATTGAAATTATTATGCAACCATCACTACCATCTATCTCTAGAATTTTTTCATCATCCCACATGGAAACTCTACTCATTAAACAATGAACAGAAAAGTATTTCTCACAGTTCTGAAGGCTAGGAAGTCCAGTGTCAAGGTGCAGGCATCTGGTGAGGGCCTCCGTACAGCATCGTAACATGGCAAAGGCATCACCTGTTGGAAGGGCAGAGACAGGGTGAGAGAGAGCAAGAGGGGCGAAACCAGTCCCTCGGTAACACACATACTCTTGCAATAACAGCATTAGTCCATTCATGAGGGCTCATAAACACCGCTTAAAGGTCCCACCTCCCAATAACTTTACATTTGCAATTAAATTTCATCATGAGTTTTAGAGGGGGCAAACATTCAAACCATAGCACCATCCTAATAGATATGAAGTAGCATGTCATTGCAGTTTTTATTTGCATTTCCCTAATGATTAAGAATGTGTTGAGCATCTTTTCATGTGCCCATTGGTCATTTGTATATCTTCTTTGGAGAAACATCTATTTAAGTCCTTTGCCCACTTTCAAATTGGGTCGATTTTTGTTTTTGAGTTTTAGGAGTTCTGACTATTAATCCCTTATCAAATATATGATTTGCAAATATTTCCTCCTATTCTGTAGATTGCCTTTTCCTCTGTTGATAGTATCCTTTGATGCACAAAAATTTTTTATTTTGAAGTTCAATTTATCTGTTTTTTCCTATGTTGCTTGTGCTTTTGGGGTCACATCCAAGAAATTACTGCCAAATCCAACATCATGAAGCATTTCCCCTATGTTTTCTTCTAAGTGTTTTATAGTTTTAGCTCTTATGTTTAGGTTTTTGATTAATTTTAATTTTTTATATATGCTAAGGGTCCAACTTCATTCTTTTGCATGTGGATATCCAGTTTTACCAGCACCATTTCTTGAAGACACTGCCTTTTCCCCATTGACAGTTCTTGACACTCTTACTGAAAATCATTTGACCATATATTCGAGGGTTTATTTCTGGGCTCCCTATTCTATTCCATTGGTCTGTATGTCTGTCTTTATGCCAGTACCACTCTGTTTTGATTACTGCAGTTTTGTACTAAGTTCTGAAATCAGAAAATATGAGTCTTCTTAACTTTGCTCGTTTCCAGGATTGTTTTGGTCTCTTGAGGTTTCATGTGAACTTCAGAATGGATTTTTCTACTTCTGCAAAAAGCATCATCAGGATTTTGATAGGGGTTGCACTTAATCTGTAGATTCCTTTATATAGTATTGACAGTTTTAAAATATTTAAATCTTTCAATCCATGAACACAGGATGTCTTTCCATTTATTTATGTCTTTAATTTTTTTCTAGCAGTTTTGTGGTTTTCAGTGTACTAGTTTTGTGCCTCCTTGGTTAAGTTTATTCCTAAGTATTTTATTCTTTTTGATTTTGCTGTAAATGAAATTGTTTTCTTAATTTCCTTTTCAGATTATTCATTGTTAGTGAATAGAAATGTAACTGATTTTTATGTGGTTTTATATCCTGCAATTTTGCTGAATTCATTTATTAGTTCTAACAGGTTTTTGCATGAGTGTCTATGTGGTATCCTTAGGGTTTGCTACATAAAAGATCATGTCATCTGCAAACAGAGGTAATTGTATTATTTTCTTTCTAATTTGGATTCCTGTTTTTCCTTTTTTTTGCCAAATTGCTCTGGTTAGAACTTCCAGTACTATCTTGAGTAGAAGTGGCAAATGTTTACTCCCCATCTTGTTCCTGATCTTAGGGGAAAGCTTTCAGTCGTTTACCACTGAGTATGACATTAGCTGTGGATTTTTAATATGTGGCCTTTATTAGGTTGAGGAAGTTTCCTTTCATTCCGGATCAATTTCTAAAGCATTTACTAAGCCCTCCTCTGTCTTTTAATTTTATTAATTGTTAGAATCACACTGAATTCGTAGACTAATTTTGAGAATATAGTAAAGATAAATTTGTATGCTATACCATATTATCACAGGAAATGTGAGTGGGCAGGAAGAAGAAAGATGATGATATTGAATATAAATTTATAAATTTTTATGATACTACTTTAAATGAGAAACATTAATACAGTTTATAAAGAAAATTAATTTAAAGGGATTTTGTACAATGGTGAAAAAAAATCAACCTATGAATTTTAAGGATAAAATACTTAAAAGCTTCATTTTTTTTTCTTTTCTTTTCTTTTTTTTACTTAATCTCTCTTTCTTCTTTTTTCTAGGATATCCCAATCCCAGAGAAGGACTATTTGACTTTGAGTTGGGTTGGTACAGATATATTGACAAATATAAGTAGTAGTATGAGTAGGAACATATAGGTAATTAACAGTTTTTAAGAGGTGTCCCAATATAGAATTCCTAGTCAGGTGAGGCAAATTTCTTAAATGCTATGGTTATATGTAGGTTAAAATATATAAAACATAACTTGCTTTCCACATGATAGTGTTATTTTGTTGTGATGGCAATTTATAGATAAATTCTCTTTCTATTCATAATCTTCTATACACAAGCCTTAAAGTTGGGTTAGTTTTTTTCTATAACAGGCTGTTTTAACATACTTTATGTAAGCTTACACAAGTCACACAACATCTATATATATATATATACATATATATATATAAAAGAAAATAATAAAGTCTAGTTGTAACAGTTAAAGTTCAATGAAATATAAAGATTTCTTGATAAGTAAAAGAAGATAAAAATCTATTACTTTTCATTTCTTACATTAGTTTAATAATGGTTAATTCTTTTATACAATGCATCTTAGGCTTATTTTTTAGCATATGCTTTAGTTCCAAGCTCTATAGTCAAACTGTCATTGTGCCAGTAAATCCAATGTCATCTTAAGCTGTTAAACACTTAATAACTTTATGAAATGAGACGAGTAGATATAACATGACACTTCATGCTTTGACTTATAGCAAGCTAGTAAAAATAATGGCAGCTTAGAAACAGAGGTACTACTGAGAGAAAAACTTCTAAAAATTAAGATTATGTAGAATATAGTGTTCTCTAGATAAGCAAGAATGCATGCTCAAGTTTCTTGGTATAATTTTTATCCATGTGCCCTGGTGTTTCATTTATATTTTTAGAAGAAATCCTCTTTGTATTTAGGACTATGTCTTAATTTTTTTGGGGGGGGGTGGGGAATTGGGAGGTAAGGAGGGTAGGAGAGGGATTGATAAGATTATTTGTGAAGACTGCAAGTACCATCTGTGTGATAGATTAATAGAAATTTATTAATGACTTATTCTACAGCTCCGCTTTTGGGGAAAAAATATAAATTAAATTTCTACCAAAAATCATTAAAAAAATGATTGAATACTGAACTAAACCAACTATAATGGGATAATACTTTTAAAAATGATTTTCCTCTAATGTAGTGAATTCAAATTGTTCTAATAACAAAAAATATTAATCTATAAAGTCCCTTGATTTGCCTGTCTGTTACTAATTTTAACATGTAATAAAGAAAAGGAACTTTGTTGCAAAAAATAAAAAAATAAAAATACACTTTCAAATAAATTTAACCAAGGAGGTAAAACATCTGTACACTGAAACTACAAAATATTGTTGAGAGAAATTAAAAAAGACAAAAACAAACAAATAAAAAGACATCTTGAGTTCATGGTTTGAAAGACTTAATATCGTTCAGATAAATTATTATCTAAGGTAATCTATAGATTGAAAGCAACCCACTGTCCAAATTACGAGATTTTTTTTGGCATATATTGAAAAATATATGCTAACATTCATGTAGAATTTCAAAGGATCTGAAACAGCCAAAACAATCTTGTAAAAGAACAAATTTGGAGTACTCATAATTCCTAGTTTCAAAACTTACTACGCAAACCAGCAGTAATTAAAATAGTTTGACATTGGCCTACGAAAATTCTTTCAACCAATGGGATAAAATAATAATAAAACCTCACATATATGGTCAAATGATTTCCTGTAAGACAGCAAAAATTTCAATGGGAAAAAGACAATCTTTTCAGGAAATGGTGCTGGGAAAACTGGATATCCACATCCAATAGAATGAAGTTGGACCTTTATCTTACACCATATGAAAAAACTGACTCCAAATCGATGAAAGACTTGCAGGTAAGTACCATAACTATAAAATTATTATGAGAAACACATGGAGAAATCTTCCTGATAATGGATTTGGCAGTGTTTCCTTGGATATGAGACCAAAAAAAAGCACAAGCAACAAAAGAAAACAATTATATTGGACTTCATCAAAATGAAGAATTATGTTTCTCAAAGAACACTAATGAGAGGGAAGAAGGAACCCACAATATGGGAAAAAAATATTTGTACCTCATATATTGCATAATGGATTATTATACAGATGTGTAAGGAACACGTGTACATCAAAAATAAAAAAACAACAAACATTTTTAAAGGGGCAAAGGATTAGCAAAGATATTTCTCCAAAGAAGATAAAACAAAAGGCCAAAAGTACGTGAAAAGTTACCCAATATTACTAGTCATGAGGGAAATGCAGATCACATGCATGAGAATCCACTTCACACCTTGAAGATGGCTTCAAAAAAAAAAAGAAAAGAACATGTTACAACATGTGTGAACCTTAAAACCATTATGCTACGTGAAATTAGCCAGATCTAAAATGACAAATACTGTATGTTTCCACTTAAATGAGGCAACTGGAATAGGCAAAATCATAGAAAAATAAAGTAGAATAATGTTCCCTTGGTTTGGGGAAGAAGGGAGTTATTTTTTAATAGGTCCAGAGTTTTAGTTTGAGATCATGAAAGTTCTGGAGATGGATAATGGTGATGGTTGCAGAACATTGTGAGTGGACTTAATGCCATTGAATCGTACAGATAAAAATAGTTGAAAAGATAGATTTTTATGTCTACATATTTTGTTGCTAAATTTTGAGTCAAAAAATATTAAAATTTAACCACACACACAAAAAAAGTAAAGGTGGCTACAGAGCACAATGAAAACTGAGGTTCCTATTAAGAGTTTCCTGAGTTGGACCCTATACTTGAAAACTGGTTAGAAAGGTTCTGGATCAAAATGACCTGAGTGCACTAATAGTCATGCTAAAACTAGATAGATAAGTTAGCTCAGTTGGTTAGAGCGTGGTGCTAAAACTAGATAGATAAGACTTTGTTTGCTGTAGTGTTTAGATGATCTGATTGAAATGAAAATACAGCTGCTATCTAGAGACTCACGTGTTCAACATCTTCAAACTGTTTTTATGTTTTCTCAGATGCTTGGGTCATTGCCCTCATTGTTATCATTGCAAGTAAGTATCCCAACTCTTGACATCACTTAAAATATTACTTGTGCAGAAGCACATGATTTTTTAAATGGTTTTTCAGTTTCTATAGCTTTTACAGCTTGAGATTAAGTAAACCAATTTATAAAAACCTGACCTTTTATATGGTATATTCTATTAATTCTACCTTATGTTGGTGATTTTATATCCTTTTATAGCTTACATATCCACTTAGTAACAAAGCGTAAGTAATACACATTTTCTTGAGATGATTAGTAATATGAGTTTGTTTCCCAAAAGTGCTTTTGATAATTTTCTAAAGTAAGCAAGGACTCTTCTCTGACTTACTGAGGACTCTGTAAGTGATTCCAGGGAACTGGATTTAGACAGCAAATAGTCTTGGTGCAATATAAACCCGTAAGTGCTTAACTAAAATAACATTTTCTGACCACTGAAATGTAACCAACATTATTTCTTCGGCTAGATTTTGGATCTTGGTAATTAGTTTTCAGAGTCATATATCATCTGTTTCCTGGTTTCTTATAGTTCTTGCAGTTGCAGTAGTGGTCGTCGGCCTTTACAGATTTCTTCAAAGAAAGAAGAAAGGGTAAATTAAAGCACATTTCTTCTAACTTACTGGTCCTTTTTATCCTTGACATGCTTTTGTGCTGCTTAAGTTTGTACTCTGTATTGCATACCATCTTTTTTTTTAAAATGTGCCTGCATTATCATGTCCTACAAATTGCATGTCTTTGCTAAAGATATTTTCAGCTACTTTTAACATCATTGCAACATGAGGAATCTGTGTAGAGTTGCTTCAGTTGCTATTATGACCTCAAGAAAAATTTCTGTGGGATTTGAGGTTGAAATTCTTTAGCAAATCAGGCTTTCCCTACCCTAAGTATACCATATTTCCTAAATTGGACTATTGGCCCAAATTAAATTTAAAGTAATTCACTGTGGAGACTTTGGCAGTTCTATTCACTGGGATTTTTATAATGAAAGTTTTCATTTGTGTAACTTACTTCTAAGAAGCTCTGTAGATGTCTTCTTCAAATATCCTATTTGATTTCACTCACAGTAGTTATTTATGTGTTAAACTAAGGAATTAAAAACAACACTATTTGATTTCCCTCTTATGTTCTCTTAATTTACTAGACTGCAGTAAAACTGAGGAGGTTACACTAAAAGTTGCTGAGAGGAGTAAGATTTACAAGGCACCTCAGTTAACTTTTGTGTGTCTTTTTATCTATAAAAATGAAAAAAGGAGGACTTAGAATAGGGAAAAATGTATAAGTACATATCTTCTAAAGAAAATAGGGTTTTAAAACATCAAACCTAAATTTTAGTGAATGAGTTTACAATTTAATGAAAGATTTAGAATAAATCCTGGAGCATAAACCAAGATTAGGTGCTTTGGGATTTCTGAACGATAATATGCATTTTTATTGATTTGTTTTCCCTTGTAGCTTTAGAAATAGCTTTGAAATTAAACCTAATAATTTTAAGACTTTTGGTGCTCATGGTTTTACGATACATCTTTCTTTTGTGTTAGTCATCAGATTTGGGCTATGCCATAAAAGTACATTCTTCATTTATAAGGATTCAAACTTTTTCCATATTACTTGGTTGTTATCTTTTTAAAATGCCCACAGCCCCTTCATTTGAATCTTAAATCTTGTATTTATGGAACACATAATATGCATATGTGATTTCTATATCAGTTATTTATTTTAGAAAATTATATGTATACAACAATGTGAGCAGGAAATACTATCAATGGAATATTTTATAAGTCCGAAAGGTTTGTGTAGAAATAACTTCTCAAGAAAGCAAAACAGGCAGGGCAAGGTGGCTCACGCCTGTAATCCTTGTACTCTGGGAGGCCGAGGCGGCTAGATCGTTTGAGCTCAGGAGTTTGAGACCAGCCTGAGCAAGAGTGAGACCCCATCTCTACTAAAAATAGAAAGAAATTAGCTGGACAACTAAAAATATACATAGAAAAAATTAGCCGGGCCTGGTGGCGCATGCCTGTAGTCCCAGCTACTCAGGAGGCTGAGGCAGAAGGATTGCTTGAGCCCAGGAGTTTGAGGTTGCTCTGAGCTAGGCTGATGCCACGGCACTCTAGCCAGGGTGACAGAGGGAGATTCTGCCTCAAAAAAAAAAAAAAGAAAGCAAAACAAAGTCATGTTCTGCTCATTTCCTTCTTTGTTTAAAACATCACTGCATCAGTATCCTTACAGGTTCTCTAACAAGTACTAGACAAACTGTCTAGCTACCAGTTAATGGGTCTTTTCAAGTTCAAGTTACCTGATCATTGTACTCCTCAAATAAAGGTTCAATAGCAATAGTGATCTGTGATTCCAAAATTAATTTGTTGGGTGATTTTTTAAAAGCCTATGTTTTACAGCATAGGATCCAACAGAACATTGTTGTATTAAAATTTTAAAATATTTTGGGAAGATATTATATCTTTAACCAATGCAACATAATCCTGTATACAGTAGCACAACTTGAAAAAAAAATTCACAAAATAGTGTGGGAGAAGTAATTCGTAATTGCCTTTGAACCAAAACATCAACTGCATAAGAATCTTTTAGGATATACGTTGTACTTTCTATGACAGGAACATACTCAATTATTAATAGAAATTCAGTATAATA
>CM052450.1:18475687-18583351 GCA_028533085.1 Varecia variegata | reverse complement strand
ATTTAACAAACGCTTCAAAATTTTTTGAACTAAAAAAAAAATACATAACAAAAGATTTTGTAATTAGTTTAGAGAGCATATTTACGAAATTAGATCCATCCCAGAAATACGGGAAGTCATGTAATATTAAGCTTCACAAGTATCTTCCCTCAGGTTGAAAACAAATGTGCCACAGGAGGAAACCGTACTCCATGCAAAAGTCCAGATGCATCTGAAAATGCATGATTTGTCATGAAATTGATTTCTAAGACAATATTGCATGGATTTAATGTACACTCTGTGTATTTCTTCAGAATTGAAGGTGCTGGAGACCAGGACCATTTGTCCTCACACAATCTGCTATTCTTTGAAAGAATTTTTACATTATTTGCTTCAGGCAAAAATGGTTTCAACAATAAACATAATGAACAGAAGTTTCAAATCTGTTCATCTGCTGGATGATCTAGAAGACTTCAAAGGTCAAGTAGTTTCTCACACAAAATTCATGTTTCCAGTCCCTTGGTGAGAATCAGAAAGTCTTGCCTTATGAACCTAATTCTCAGCTTTCCTTCCATTCTATTCCATCGTGGATTTTTCTCCTACTTACCCTACACTTGCTTCTTTTTGATTTGTTGTCACTATTTTATTCAGCTATTTTCCTTTCCTCTGTTCAGCACATACCTAACTGATGAGAGCCACAGAGAAGTAAAATTTACTTCTCTCTGAGAAGAAGAGATGAGAGAAAGGTTTGCTTTTATCACTAAAAGGTATCTGCTTTCTGTTCCTTTCAGAGATGTCCTTTCTTTCGAAAAATATTCAATTTATATTTAGGTATCAGTAACCTGAGCTAAGATATGTTGGTAGTAAACATCCAAAAGGAAACTAAGATTCCTGTTCCATTTGCTAAATGATTGATGTTTGTTTATACCAGTCTTTTAAAAAAATTAACGTAGTGTGTACTGACAGCCTTTGCTTTGACACAGGCTTTAAATAGAGTTATATTTCCCTTATCCTTTTATCAAACTATCTAGCTTCCTCTACCTTGTGGAGCAGCTGTGCGTCCAAAAGTAAGGGAATTTGTGAGCCTTTAGAATCACAGAATCAATTCATTTTAAGTACAGGGAGGAAAAACACCCTTTTACAGAAACCAAAATATATTTTACTTAATTTTCTAAATTTGTTCAATTCCAGCTGGTAAATAACTCTGTAAAGGCATTTTACCTGTTTCCCTGGATTTAAGTATATTTAGTCTGTTAGAGAAAAACAAAAAAATTCTCAGATTTTGAAAAATTATGGATTACATTGCCTTAAACTCTTTGACCCTATCCACCTTCTGTCTTTGAATTGAAAGAGTTAGAAGTGTTCCCTCTCTTTGTGCCAGAATGTGTGTCTGTGTAGCTGGGAAGAAAGGGAGATCTGTATCTCACCTCTTACAAGGTGAGACCCTACCCTAGAGTTTTAGAGTAGGCACCTGACAAAGACAATGAGATTTAAAAAAAAAAAAAAGAGTTTTGGAGTAGGATCTACAAAGGCCGATGGGAAGAACAATTTCTTAGTGAAAGCAAAATGGAGTCTTTGATCACAGGGGCAAAGAGAAAGATCAAACAGACCAAATAGGATTGGCAGGCTAGGCCTACCCGGTCCTACATACAGTAGTCCCCCCTCATCCATAGGGGTACAGTCCAAGACCCCCAGTGAATGCCTGAAACTGGACAGTACCTAACCCCATATATACTGTGTTTTTTCCTATGTATACATACCTATGATAAAGTTTAATTTATAAATTAGGCACAGTAAGAGATTAACAGCAACAACTAATAATAAAATAGAATAGTTATAACAATATGCCAGCATCACTACTCTCGTGCTTTGGGGCCATTATTGAGTAAAATAAGGGTGCTTGGCACGCAAGCACTGTGATAGTTTGACAGTCTGATAACCAAGACGGCTCCGAGTGACTGATGGGCAGGTAGCGTAGACACCAAGGATACACTGGACAGAGGGAAGATTCAAGTCCTACATGAGATTTCATCACCATACTCCAAATGGCCTGCAATTTAAAACTTACGAATTGTTAATTTCTGTCATTTCAATTCAAAGACAGAGGGTGGATGGGGTCAAAGAGTTTAAGGCAATGCAGTTCACTAATATTTTTGGACTGTGGTCTACCACAGGTAACTGAAACCACAGAAAGCGCGTGGATAAGTGAGGACTTAACTGTATCTTCTTAAGTCTCTCAGGATACTTTTGAGGCTAAAGCCAACTAGGGAAATCGTTTTCCGACTCCGGGCTTCAGGGTGTCTGTAAACATTTGCAGATAATTTAATAAATGCTGAAGTTAATATAAAATAACTGTAATTAGTAATTCAGTTTCAAATTTTTACTATCCTCAAAATAGCTTCATTGTTATAGCATATAAATGTTTCTTTACATTTATGTTAATGTTTTGTATAATATATGTTAGATTGCTATTTAAGACTCTACTTAAAAAGATTCTACTACTACAGAAAGAAAAAAAGAAAAAGAATCCAGTGACAGGCCAAACTATTGAGTCCTTTACCACACCATTCCCTAGGAAACTGCAGTGTCACAAGTACAGTCACATGATGGTGGAGCACCCTCATGGTGGCCTCCCCCACAAAGGGGAATATTCAAATATCCAAAATTAACACGGTTAGCTGTTGCCCTGTAGACATCCCTGGAGTGTTTGCTGTGGCACATGTCCTGGTAAATAACTGACCAGTTCAAATTTAGTTTTCGTTTGTCTATTAAAGTGAATTTACTAAGGCAGGGCCTGGAGCTGCGTTGTCAAGTCAATAGTCAGTAGCTATGGCTGCTGCAGGCCTCAGTGGCCAGTCCCATGTGAGATGTGCTGTGAGTATAAAATACATACCGGATTTCAAAGACTTCGCATACAGAAATGTAAAATGTATGTCAAAATGATAACATTTAGGCTATACTGGGTTAAATAAAAAATAATATTTTTCCTATTTATCTTTTTTAACATGGCTTCTAGAAAATTTTAAATTACATCTGTGACTGGCATTATATTTCTTTGGACAGCAGTGGACTAGAATAATAGATTTTACAAAGATACGTATTGTTACAATGAAAGCGTGATGCACACTCCAGTTATTTAGGAGAATCTCTGACAGCGAGGGGTAAACAAGGCATTCCTGTACTTGAACACTGTTAGAACCACTGCCTTTTTAAAAGGTCTTGTCTCAGAGCCACAGCCTTAAAGTTGTGATAACAGGAAAACGTGTGTTTCTCTCCAGTCTTTCACATTGGCCTTCAATCAAAAGGAGGAAGTATTTACTATTTTGTATGCCACTGCTCTGCTTCTTGTTTTGGAGGGGATGGAAAATACAATCCAGAAGAAGCGTTTTTAGAGTGAGAGTAGTTGAACGTTTGAAAACATTTTAAAACAACCATTTATTTCCTGGTTTGGGGACTCAATAGTATAAACTGGGGGAGGGGGGTTAATTGTCCATTTTCTACATAGGCTTCTGGAATTTAATTTCTGTATTTAGCCATATTTATCTTTGATGCTATCTTTATACCTTGCCTTGTAGGAAAGGAGAGGTTAGAGCTGAATACACCACTTACCAGCTTAAGTCAACCACTCCGGCAGAGCAGACAAACTGAACGGTTTCCACAACCAGCTTTACCAGTTTATCTTTTGATACTGTTAAAATCTTCAGATGTACAATAGTTATTCTTTAGTTTCGCTCTCGTGAGCGCAACTGTTAAGTCACAACTCTAACATTTTTATGGCGCTTAAAGGTAGTCACCATCCTTTGATGCTTCTTTGGAACGTGTATGAATTTGGGTGTGAACATATTGCCTGTTTTTCCTCAAATAACATTTGTATTTATAGAGCAAATCAACACAGCATCCATGGTAGTATGAAGGTGGAGAAATGATTTATTTTATAAAATTGGTAAATTTACAGAAATATATTTCAAAGTGAAATCACATAGTGATCTTGAGATACAAAAAAATTAAATTACATTTCATTTTGTAAAGAAAGTGATTTTAAAATCTTTTGTATTCAAAGATTAATGTCAATTCTTAAGATTCATTTTCCTACAATTCTAAAATTTATTGTATATATTGTTCACTGTAAAAACCCTTTAGAAATATGTCTATACTATTTGGCTCTTATTTATTAAGAACACTGTAAATTGGGAATATGGACAAGTTTGACTTCCTTAACTAAGAATATTATTGTAAAATTCTCTAAAAGTTGATGGGATAAAATTCTGTATTTTTTTTTTTGTAACACCTTTGGTGATTTAAAGAAACTAGAATGTTTATGTGTGGCACTTATTTTCACCTTTTTAAAAACATCAGTCAACCAGTCTAAGAAATGAGTAAGATTTCAGAATCAGTTACGTACTTCTGTGTAAAGTTAGAAGCCCCTGACGCCCATAGCAAGAATGCTAGTTTGTGGTGCAAAGTGAGCACTGTGGCCTTGTGGTTTTCTTTCACTACTTAAATCGAGAGGTTTTACTTTAAACAGGCCCTCTAAAAGTAGGTCGTTTTGTAAAGAATAAATTCATCACATAACCTCAAGTTGTGTTAGAATCTTAGTCCATTTACGTTGTCCTTGCTAGTAGAAGCATCTTATCTATGTATATATCTTACCTCATCTCCTAAAAGGCAGAGTAAAAATTAATTTATGTATTTCAGAGAAGGAAACTTCATTGTTTTCTATTTGCTGTTGGTCATGCTAAGAGATAAAAAAAGTAAACATAGCTCAGGTGGCATGTTACGCTCAGGTAGAATAGAATAGGAGGGCCCGCTACTGAGTCACCCTACTTTGGCAAAGTCTCTTTCAAAGAAGCCAGTGGACAAAGAGAAGGGGCAACCACTCCAGTTCAAATTACACTGTTATAAGCTGTGTTTTGAACTTTTGTATTTAGTAGCTAGCTCAAGTTGGGCCAAAGAAACCTTGCCTTGCGAAGACTAGGATTGGGGAATCAAGGGTGGATCAGAATAAATACTGTTTTCCTGTATAAAGACATGTTTATAGGTGCTGTAAGTATTCATTGCCTTTGTAATCTCTTGTGAAATGAGAATGCTTTAGGAACATAAATGTTTGAGGAGGAATAAACAGGAATTCTGAAAGCATGGAGTTGAAGTTTATACCCATTCTCACATCGTCAAGAATGTAGCAATTGCTTAGAGGCAAGGAATGGCTGGGCTATTTCTTTTTAAACTTAATTGAAGTATTTTCAACTAAATACTTTTATGCTTAAAATAATTATACTTTTATAGCAGTTTCTGTCTTAAATTTAATTTTTTCCATTTTTATATTTGAGACTTATGTATGTATAAATATATATTTTGTCCAATTTGTCAATTACTTAAAATATATGGAGAGACCAGTTTTCTTTAGAACTTTGTTTAAATGACAGAGAAAGAAGCATATTTGAATTTAAGAAAAAAATCTTAAACTGCAAAAATGTATTTGCAGTAAAATGAGAAGTCTCATGTATAGAGGTTCTTTAGTGCTCATTTTTTGAAAACTGGCTCTTCAAACCTGTTAAAATAAAATTGTACATTTGGAGAAGCTTCATTTGTGATGACGTGTTTATTTCTGGTGTGCCTTATCTCAGATCGGAGTGTGTTTCTAACTGGGGCCTCTCTTCTAACCATTCCATTCCCAGGCATCACTCTGTCTCTCACTGCTCAGACCCTTAAGTGTCTCCAGGTGTCTCCGTCCCACCCCATCACACAGGTGTTCAGTGACACCACAGGATGAAGGACAAATTTCTTGCCTGATATTTGAAGACCTTCTACAATTAAATCCCAGCTTTTCCCCCCAAGACTTTCCTTTCTGCTACACTTCTTCAAATAACCTACTTTCAATTAAGCCTGTCCATTTGCCCTGTGCTTTCTGCTGTATCCCTAGCTCACTGTTGCTTGAAACATCGATTGTTCTGTCCAGATCCTACGCATCTTCCAAGGCCCAGCTCGAATATTACCCCTTCCATGAAACTTCTCCTGATCTCCGCCCAGCTCTCACAGTCTTCATTACCTAAACTGAGAATAGCCATATTTAAATCACTATCTACAGGTGTCTAGTAGATCTATCTTCCACATCCCTATAATGCATAAATAGGGATAAATAAAAACCGAAGTCCCAACAATTAAGGCATAAAATTCATTTGTTTAAGAGGTTTGGTTTTCTTTATCCAAAAATCATTCTTGCTGTTTTTGCAGATTTGAATTAAGTCAGATTGCTGAGTCTCAGATCAGGTGTTTCTCAACCATGGCTGCACATTGGAATCACCTGGGGAGATTTACTGACACCTGGGTCCCACCCCTAGCGATTTCTAGTGTAACTGATCTGGGATGTAGCTTGGGCATAGGGATTTTTTAAAGTGTCCCAAATGAGTCTAATGTGAGGCTAAGATTGAGAACCTCTGCATTAGTGATCCCCAAGCCCCACAGTCAATTTCTTCATATAAATTTATAAATACAAAAGGTAAAGGCTTACATTTACAAAAGAAAATTGTGGCTTTATTAATTCAACCTATTAAAAAAATCATAAAATTTCAACTTGAATTAAGGTCTTGTGGCCTGGCTAACTGAGCAACCTATCTGTGGTTGAAAAATACAGAAGCAATCTTTCTGTTTAATATCAACACTGGATGAAAATTATATTATGAATAAAGCACTTCAGAAAATTTTATGTTACCTTACCTTGAAACTATAGTGCACTCTTAAATTTGGCATAAAATATATAGGGAGAGTAAGGTAACTAATGTAACAACACAGGTCTGCAAGAATGCTGGAGACCTGGGATTGGAAGGAATATGAATTTGCATTGTTAAGGTAGATTTTAGGGTTTAAGAGAAATAGGCAACTCTATGGTATTCTAAAACAGTAATTGCTTTCAGCTAACATTTTAACTAAGAATGAGCTTTTTGCATATTTAAAAAATTTAAATACTTGTACTCGGGCAGAATTTAATAGTCTACTAACTTCCAGAAAATGATGGAAAATTGAGTGACTGTGTGTGACTGTACATAGGGATTTTTTTTTTTCCCCTAAGCTATGTTGCTTTCATTAAAATTTCTAGGCTCACTTGGAAAAGGTTACAATAGGAAGTGAAATTCTTTGTACATTTTAGCACTGCTGCCCTCTTGTGGACTGTTAGGGCATTTGACAATTCCTTACCCATTCACACTTGGTCATTCAGAGTTTCTGACATTGCTAATTCCCAGAGCCATTTTTAATTTCATTTTGGATCTGGTATAAACTAGCTCTCTTCTGCTGCCTCTGTGAAATTCACATTTGCAAAAGGGTTAAGCTCTCAGAGCTGGGTGTGGTGGCCCACACCTGTAATCCCAGAGCTTTGGGAGGCTGAGGCTGGCGGATCACTTGTGGCCAGAAGTTTGAGACCAGCCTGGGCAACACGGTGAGACCCAAGCCACCCCATCTCTACAAAATATAAAAAATAAATAAATAAATGAAATAATGAGCTAGGCATGGTGGCACACGTCTATAGTCCTAGCTTCTTAGGAGGCTGAGGCAGGGGGATTGCTTGAGCCCAGGAGTTCGAGGTTGCACTGAGCTATGATCCTGCCACTGTACTCCAGCCTGGGGACAGAGTGAGGCCCTGCCTAAAAAAAAAAAAAAAAATGCAGGGGGGAGGGTGTGTTAAACTCTGCCCCTTATACCTGTGGCCAATAAACAATTTTTCCTTTCTTCTCAAATACTAGCAAAAGGTGAACAAATTTGCCACGAGTGTAGGTAACATGAGAAAGCCACCCATCTTGATTCCTGATTTGATAGACCCAGAAAACCTGCACAGAGGTAGTAAAATTGACATTAGGAGAAGCCACTGAAGTTTATAAAACTTACTTCCCTTGTGTAGCTTTTACAGAATTGAACTATTACTGCATGTTGTAGTGGCAAACCCTTTGCCAAATTACTACAAATAAGAGTTCTGGCATCCTGGTGCTTAGGGCTTATGGCTTGAGAATTCAGGGGACTACTAAGGCTCAGATCAGCACTAGGTGTGGCGTTTGGGAAAACTGTCCACATCTGATTGCCCACCTTCACCTGAAAGGGCAAAACACTCTCTTTGAGGTGGGACTCAATTACTGAAGAATTTCTTGGATAGGAGGATTCCATAGCACCATGCTTCTCATTTTAGTGTGCGGGTGAATCACCTGGTGATCTTGTTAAAAAGCAAATTGTGATTCAAAAGGTATCAGGTGGGGCGTGAGGGTCTCCGTTCCTAATGAGTTCCCGAGCACTGCTGTTGGTGGCGGGTTGTATAATGGCCTCTAAAGATACCCAAGCCCTAATCTCTGCAACCTATGCATGTTACTTTCTATGGCAAAAGGGTCTTTGCAGATGAGATTACGGGGATCTTGAAACGGGGAGATTATTTTAGATTATCAAGGTGGGGCCCTAAGTGTGATCACAAGGGTCTTTATTTGAAGGAGGCAGAGGGAGATTCGGCTGCGGCAGAAGACAATGTGACCACATAAGCAAAATGCTACAGAAGATGGAGGGAGGGGTGCAAGCCAAAGAACGCAGCTCCAGAAGCTGAAAAGGGCAGAAAAACCTGCTCTCTCCCAGCCCATCCGAAGCGGGGGCTGCCCTGCCAATACATTGATTTCAGTGCAGCGAAACTGATTTCGGACTTCTGCCCTCCAAACTGTTAAGAATAAATGTGTTGTTTTAAGACACCAAGTTTGTGGTTGTTACAGCGGCCACAGGAAGCTAATATACCAGACCTGGGTGCCCTCAGACCACACTTTGAGCAAAGCCTTTAGAACAAATAAGATCACAGAAAAATGGCTCAACTTTGGCAGCACATTAGAACCACCTGGGAATACTTTAAAACAAAAAAAGTGATGTCCAGGCCCTATTACTGGTCCAGCTAAACCAGAGCCTGTCTGAGGGGCACCCAAAGATCACTGATTTAAAGGCTATTTGGGTGAATCAACTAGGGAGACAGGGTGGAGCGCTGTCGCATTAGAATCAACCCGAAATGTAACTTTTCTTGTGTTTTAAGGAAAACTCTCAAGCTCCCCAAGAGTATGGGCACACTAGTCTGCTAGGTACTCCTCCCCTGAAACTACACACCAGCTTCTTAGATAAAATTCGTTTTTATTGCACCTAAGCTGGCCAAAGATTTGACTTCTCACTTATAGTAAGGACTCATCAGCATGTATTTCTTGCAGCTGGGAAGTACGTGCCAGGACAACTCGGATGGAGCTCGAGCGTGCCTGTAGTCTGATAACCCTTTCCACCTGCACATTTACAGCTAGGAAACCTGGTAAAATTTGGGTAGGCAGGACCCATGCCTGCCACAGCATTGTCTACCTACCCTGGTGGCAGTGGCTTCATAAACCTGATGCAAGCTGTTGTCTCCAGAAGAAACAGTCTGTATTCATTACCAATTTATTATGAAAAACCATCACCGAATTTTGGCAATTTTAGGTAAAGGGCTGTCAGCAACCAGACGACTAAAACAAAATACCCTGTTTGAGAGGTGCCCCAGTTACACTCTGCTTCTCATGACCCAGCAACGTGGCACTGTTCAAAATTAAGCCTTCTTATGGGGGCCATCAATGACTTTTACAGAAAAGATGTCTCCAATCGTTGTTTTTGTGCTTTGATACTAAACTCAAACTAGCACTTGCCCATTTGAGAACTGAAATCAGGGCCACCCGAGGGCAGAATCCACGTCTTGTCTGCACTGGTCCTCCCTAGGCTGGAGCCTGGGACACGGAAGATGAATCAAAGACGATTTGACCTGTAGTTAGTACAGTAGACTCAAAGATATCCTACCTGCAGGCCCTACCGTAGCCTACCTCAGTAGGGAAGTGAACAGAACAATACAATTTAGGGTTTTAACTATTCCTACCAGCACATCCTGAAACATGGATCCTTCCCTCGACAGCCTGAAATAGCACTACAGCTGCAGTGAGGGGGTGCATCACATTTACTGGCAGAGCTTCCTGGCAAATGCTTCTTCCACCCCCCGCGCCCCAGCCCACTGGGCAGGGCAGCCATCTGGGGGAAGACTGTGGTGGGAGGCGCACTCTGAAAAGGCTTCCTAGGCAGCTCAGAGAGAACCGAGAACCACTGGCTTGGAATAACTGTACCGCAGGTAGCTCACAGTCAGCCGGACGCCTCCCGTGGAAAAAGCCCAACGGAGGGGCCACAGCCTACCTTCCTGAAGATTCTCCAAGCTTCATCCACCACGAAGTCAAATCTGGCTCATCTCTGAATAGCTCTTACGAAACCGGCTTGCCTCGTCTTCAAGGGCTGATGTACACTGACAGCCCGAAGTAGAGCTCCTTCATCTTTTATAACGCAACTGACGCCAGCGCTGCTCCCTTTTAAGAACCACGTGACAGTGTGTTCAGTTCAGCAAAGTTCCCCGCGGGAACACTGACTAGCCGGGCGGTGTCTGCGGCCCGTCTGGAACCGAAGACAGTTTTCCTATTCGATCAGGAACAGCCCTCAGCCTCGATCTTCGACATTTCTTCTCCTCCCTCATCTTTTCTCTCATTTTATCTCTTGGCTCATAGAATTTCATTCCTGTCCTAATGGGCTTCATTTTTAATGTCTGTCTGCCATAACCTGCTTCAGATCCTTTATGAAGTACGCAGGATCTGCACAGCAAATTAATTTTTCAGGACCCACTTCTTACCATCATAGAATTATGAATGGAAAATAGTAGATGAAAAACAAGGACATGATGAATTTAATACAGTAAAGTATTTATTAAGGTCAGGATGCATGAATACGCTCTTCTCAACAGATAATTCAACAGCAACCAATGTATGGAATTTACAACGGTACATTTCAGCAGAAAGCAACTGAGGACGTCAGATAAATTATAGTGATTTGTTTTTTTAAAAAAATCCATCAAGTTACCTCTTACCTCTGCAATAACGTATCAGACATGCAGTTAAAGAACTTAGCAGGGAAAAGTGTGATTGTCCTTCCCCACTCTCTGCCCGTCCATCTTCCAGGAAAGCACAGGCTGTTGCTGGGCAGACTTGGCACGAGGCTTCGAGGCTGCTGCTTTTCCCCCTACATCATAACCGATTTCAAATGGTGCTAGACAAAAACAGACTCTGAACACCAGGAGAAATCGGTCAGCCTGTGTAAGAGATGGGCCAGTGGTGCTCCTAGGGTCTGCACCTTGACACTGCAGGTGGCAACGGAAGCTGAATACTCCAGGGCATCCTCTAGGAGCAGGCCGATAGTGTCGACGTGGTTGCAGCCGTCCTCCAGGTACATGGCCCTCTTCCCTGCCCCGTTACAGTCAGTACCCGATAGATACATCGTTACCCGACTGAACAACACAATCACCACATGCCATTGCTAGTGACGGCTGCTAGCAGTCAACAGAAAGCGTCACAGCCTCTGCCCCTGCTCACGCCACTATCACCCCTCCAAAGACCCAGCATACTCAAGAGTGCATTTTGCTAGTTCATCCCTCGACTTCCTGAACAGGCTCAAGCGGCAGGAGGAGAGAAGCCAGTCCCGTGAGCAGCAGTTCCTCCGCAGTCCGCCCTCTGCTGTGCTGCAATTCTTACTCCTAAAACACTGATTTCAAATGGTGCTAGATACAAAGATGGAAAAATCTAAGCCACCATGTGAAACCAGCTTCCAGAAGAAGAGGATCTCTCTGCAGAAAGAAGGGAGATGCGGTCGGAAGACACAGCCTCTGCCCTGAGGAGGAACGTCTTCTTGCAGTTCCGCTCGTGACATGACATAACGCTCCACCAGAGAGGACAGTTACACGGCAGCTCAAAGCAACAGGAAAGTCACAGCTTATGCTTCCAACAGACGAGAGCAATACAAAACTCATTAATTCTAGGATGATTCTATTTAATTTCACAACCAGTCACTATAAATTATTATTTACATGATGACATAAAATAGCCAAAGCTATTATTAAAACACATTAATATTTACATTCATACTGCCCTGCACTTGTGTAATATTTCACAGTATTGCACAGTGTTTCCAGACACATCTGGACACCCTATCTGCCTGTGAGGCCCTAGTCCGGCCGCTAAGCAAAGGTGAGTTTCCCCTGGGCCAGGGCAACTCTTTCATGGGACCTATTCAGGAGGAGCTTGAGTTCCTCCTTCCCACCCCATATGTAAGTATCACAACATTTACACGGGAGCCCACTAGTTGGCAATCTTATTTAACCTCTGATGTGACTTAAAAAACTGGCATCCTATAATTATATTAAGCAGATAATCCTCTAACACAAGAATTGAGTTTTATTTTCAAAATCTGCCTGAAAATAAGATTTGAACACTATGTTCCAAATTAGATTTCCCATCTCCTTAATGCATCATCTTTTCTGGTTATTTGAAGCTAAGAAAATATGTGTATTTCCTCTGATAACATAACCAAGAGAAAGAAGAGACAGAGTAGAAGCTGTTATCTTTAGGTTCCCGAACAATTCTTTAGGCCTCTAAACATAGGCTTTTATTTTTTTTAAGGCTCCTGGCAGTAACAGTATGGTGTATGTTGCTATAGGGAAAAGAAGAAAATAAAACTGGAACATCAAGAGTTGTGCTGTTTAATTCTCACGACAGTCCTATGAAGCAGGTGTTATTCTAGTTTTTGCAGGAGAAGAAACTGCTCCTTAATGAGGCTAAATAACTTGTCCACGGCCACAGGGCCAGTAAATACAGCTCCCGGGTCTGACTCCAAAGTCTCTGTTCCTGCCCCTCTGCCCACTGCTGCCTGGGCCACAGTGTATCATCTCATTTTGTTCGAGTTTAAGAACAAGATTGAGGGGGGAGATTCCTAGGCAATATTTCTGCCTATACTGACCATAGTAACGGGTTGTAGTAGGGTGGAGACGGGAGCATGATTTTGGTGGCTGGGGGTGGCCTGGGGTAGCTGGCTGTGTTCTCCTGCACTTCTGGCGCCTTTGCGGTCCCCCCAACCCCGGAATGGGGAACATGCTGGTGACGAACCCGCCCAAGCAACTCCGACACCAGTGCCAGGCCCTGCAGCCCCCCGCGGGGCTCTCCATGGCCTCTGTCACGGGGGAAAGCTGGGGGCAGATCTGCACACAGGGGCTCTGAGTGATGACACCTGCTGTCAACACCTGGGCCTTGTAACCAGGTAACAAGGCGTGTTTTAAGGTCAGGAGTGAGTGTTTAATGACAGTTATTACTGGGAGTCCAAATCCTGTAAAATGAGGGGGTTGGATGAGATTCTCACTTTTCTGCTTCTTGATTCAGTCAAACTCTTCCTTAGCGACTTTCAACATCCACAAAGCCCGTCCTATGCGCCCTCACACAGGTGTCCTGCAGGGATCCAGAGCGCCCTTCCTCTCACCACGAGGCCCTGCCTGTGCTGTTGTCTCTTTCCGCAACACTCCCCACCCACTGTCCCTTCGCTGCCACCCTTCAGCCCTGCCCCCATTCACTGCCACCCCAAGGAACCCGTCACCCTCCTTGTCTCAGCTCAAGAAGCCTCCCCGAGTCCACCCGGCTTGCTAGAGGGTTAAGTGTAGAGCCTCAAGTTCTTTCCTTCAGAAGCCACTTATCTCACTTGGCCATGGGTGTGATTATTTAACTAATGTCTCTCCTGCCACCCACGAGGTGCCATCTGGAGTCCAGCGGAGGGGCTGCACGTGGCAGGGGAGCCACTGCCACTGAGGGGACCAACAGACAGAAGCCAGAATCTGGTCCCCACTCTCGGGTTCTAAAACTTAACTCTTAGCTTTCTGGAAGAAGAGACAAGAAAGCATTAGTAACGCACCACTTTCTAAAACACGAAGAGGGGAAAACAGTCGTCTCAGTACCAAAATCTATTGCCCTTCCAATTCCACTGGATAAAAGGGTCCGCTCAGGTCTCAGCCCTCCCAGTGGGGCCAGGGTTCTCTCCTCTCAAAGGCAGCTGAGCAACGACTCTTCTCTGAAACAAGCTGGTGGTGTTTCCGTAGTTGGAAGTAGCTGGTTAGTTTGACAAGGGCTGGAAAGGGGGCAAGGAGCCTTTGCCCCCTCTGAAGGCCACCCAGACCTGTCAGAAGGCAGCCCATGACAGCCCCAGCCTGCTGAGGGCTCCGCTGCCTTTCTCCCACCTCGGCCTAACCGCCCCAAACAAACCGGCCAAGGGCGAAGGGCTTGGCAGGGCTGCCTGGCGGAGAGAACCACCCACCCAGAGAGGGGTATGTCAGCCCTGAGAGGTGCTGCCATGCTGGGAAGACGGGTGGGAGCCAAGCCCCAGGCCCCATCCATTTCTGTGCCCACATTCTGTCTGGACGTCCTCCACCCTCTCACGCCAGGACGCTCCTCTGTCTGGGCAGGGTAGAGGAACACAGTGGCTTTAGTTCTTGCTCAGCCCAAACTCTGAGAACAGGGACCTGCCATTTGCCCTGAGTGGGCCTCAGTGTCTTCATCTGTAAGGAGAGAAGGCCGGGGAGACAGGTCGCCACACAGCCAAATGCTCAGAGGGCCTGGGCAGGAAACTTGAGAGAGAAGCAGCAGCATGTGCGGTTTGTCTAAAGGCACACAAAATCAGCTGCACTGAAAATAAACACAAACCTGTGCAGTCCGAACACAACACATCTGAGGGTTAAATACATTCCACCGGCCACTGGTTAAAAACAGCCTGGAGGCCGGGCGCGGTGGCTCACGCCTGTAATCCTAGGAGGCCGAGGCAGGTGGATTGTTTGAGCTCAGGAGTTCGAGACCAGCCTGAGCAAGAGCGAGACCCCCGTCTCTACTAAAAAAAATAGAAAGAAATGATCTGACAGCTAAAAATATATATATATATAAAAAATTAGCCGGGCATGGTGGCGCATGCCTGTAATCCCAGCTACTCGGGAGGCTGAGGCAGTAGGATCACTTGAGCCCAGGAGTTTGAGGTTGCTGTGAGCTAGGCTGACGCCACGGCACTCACTCTAGCCCGGGCAACAGAGTGAGACTCTGTTTCAAAAAAAAAAAAAAAAGAAAGAAATTATCTGGCCAACTAAAATATATATAGAAAAAATTAGCGGGGCATGGTGGCGCATGCCTGTAGTCCCAGCTACTCGGGAGGCTGAGGCAGTACGATCACTTGAGCCCAGGAGTTTGAGGTTGTTGTGAGCTAGGCTGACGCCACGGCACTCTAGCCCGGGCAACAGAGTGACACTCGGTCTCAAAAAAAAAAAAACAACCATAGCCTGGAGATTGCAGAGACAGCTTCTACTTCATTCTATAAATGATGCTTTCTATGTCTTTAAAGTCCTAAATATCTTGTGCCCAGCAGGGTACCCAAAAACTAACATGGGAGGAAAGCAGGAAGGTGAGGGAATCCTTGTTTCTGAAACCCAGAAGCAAACCCACTGAACAGATCTTCACCCCCAGGAGCCTAATCCGGCTTGCCTGTTCTGTGCTGCCACAATGTGTTCAAACCCGGAACGTGGGAAGATGCCTGCCAAGGCAGCAGCTTCTCCCTCCTGACCCAGCGCGGTGCTGAGTCACAGCTACTTACGTGCCCGATGCAAGTTCCAGCCAGAGTGGGGGAGGGGTGCCGGAAGGCAAGCCCAGATGGTCCGTCCTCTTGCCTCTGGGAATGCTGGTTTCAGGGTTCCTGGCAGTGAGGAAGAGATCATCTTGGTGACAGAGGGGCCTGAGGAAGGGGACCATCCTGCCCTCAAGACAGTCCCAGACCATTGTATATATGGACTGAGAGGCCAGCCCAGCTTCCTGTCACTCTCCCAGTGTCCTGGACATTTTGTCTTTAGCTGTCAGGGTGGGGGCTGTGGTTAATGAATCAGAGGAAAGGGTGATAAAATGAAAGGTGTATGCATCAGGGGCGAAGGGTGGCCGGGAGCATGGAGCCAGCTGGCCCAAAGTCCCCGAAACCTCCGCCAGGCTCTTCCTTCCTGGCAGCTTGGCCCCAAAGGAGGGCTCAGCATCTGGGGACACTGCCCTTCCCACGCCCGGAATCCCACAGTGGGAATGATCTCCTCCAGACCCAAGCCTCCATGGGCCCGGCATCGGCTCTTCTGGTTCCCCTTGGGTAGGGGTATGAGGTTCCTAGGCAGCTGCACTCCTAAAAGTTAGGCTGTCTGTCCCTTCCCCAACATTGCCGACTGGGGCTCAAACACTCCCAGACTCAGGCCAGGGCACAGAGGCCCTGGGTGGGACCGCTGACCGGATGGGGGAGGCACCAGCGCTACCCTGCCCCTGGGATGGGGGGTGGGCAGCAGGCGACAGCAGAGGGCGAAGGGGGAGGGACGGCGTGAAGACCGGAGCTCAGATGTCCCCGCGCTTCCCCAGAAGGGCTTAGGCTTAGCTCCGTGGGGCAGGACGGGCACAGCCCTGAACAGCTTTCAAGGAAGCCAGTGCTTTCCACAGGAGGAAAAACGAGCATGCCTCTGGTCTGTTACACAAACACAATGCCCACCACACAGTTCATGGGTCCAAACCACGCGGATTCAAAGGAAAACCACCAAGGCTGCTCCCTGGTCAACCCCAGATCATTCATTTGACTCAGTGAAGATGGACTCTTCGGTCTCAGGTGAAAGCTAACTCTGGAGATTGGGAGACAGACGCCCCGAGAGCCCAGCTACCCCACCTCTCCCAGGCAGAGCTGGGTCACCCCCTCCTTCAGCCGCCAAGAAGTAACTGACAGACAAGTTTCCTACCAGGCGCACACTCAGGACCGCGTGCCTGCTCGCTGGGAAGAGCCCGTTCCTGTCCCCAGGAGCTCCTCCAGGGGCACGGCCCAGGCCGGAGAGCAGAGCATCTCAAAGGAGAGAGCCTTTCAACGAGTCAGACACCCTCCGTGGAGTGGAGCACGGCCCAGGGGGCACCGGGGTATAGCCACTAGCCTGAGTGGCAGTTTTACCTTGTACCTGGGCACACACCTGGCAAAGCACATGGACTGGGGCACACCCTGTGACGTGACTGGTTCCACTTCCCTAACTGGGGGGAGGGAGGCTGGGCCAACAGAGGGTAGGTCCGAGTCCAAAGCCAACGGCGAGTCCACTTTCTCTCCTGCTTCCCCTTTGGCTGGCCCGGCTGGTGGCTGCACCCACACTGCTGTTCCAGCCTCACTCTGTTCTCAGGACCTCTGTCTGCCAGCCTCAGGAACAGTGAGGAGCAGGAGGAGGCAGGGGGAGGAGGGAGGAGGGACAGGGAGAGGAGGTGGAGGAGGAAGTTTCACAGTCTGGTGCGTTCCCATCAGATCAGAGAGGGGAGCACAGACAACTTCCCTTTTTCAAGCACTGCTCTGCCACCCCCCCTTTGTTTCGGTTCCTTCCCCTCTGGACTGGGGATGGCGCAGCTAGTGGGCTGGGCAGGGGCCGGCACCCAGGTACGCAGCCAACTGGGCTCTCGCCCGGCTCCATCTCAGGCCTGGCACGCTCCCTCGGGCCGTTACCCGGCATGCCCTTCTCCTTGTCAGGGAGGCCGCACCCTCTTGTTTTCCAAGTTTTATAACAGTATTGTTTGTTGTCCAGCAGATTAAATTCTTTGGAGGCTAGGGAGGGGGGAGCGGGAGAGGGAGAGAGAGAGGAGGGAAAAGAGAGAAGGAGAGAAAATACCAATGACTCCTATTAGGGCTAAAAGATGAAATGAGTTCCTTTCTGAACATAAAGTCCACCTGTCTTAGGGAGAAGCCAGGAGCCTGTGTCCTCTTCCTGTCTGTGCCCATCCTCTCCGGCCCCTTCCCACCTAGCAGGCCGATGTGCAGTTTCAGACCTCCAAGGCCACTATTCAGGGTTCGAGCTGAAAAGAAGGGCCAGCTAATAAAGCCGGGGGACGCAGGCCTCAGCACCCCCACCCCAAACAGGACGCACGACGCGGGGCCGAGCCGGTCCCAGCAAGGACACCCTGGATTCTCATCTCAGGTGTCTGGCCGAAGCGGTCCGGGACTACGGGGGAGGGGGGTCTGCAGGCAGCTGCCAGGGCCCTTGTCTCACAGGTAGCTTGTCCCTAGACTGAGCCAGTGGTTGGTTTACACTTCAGATCAAAATCACACATTCACTGATGCCGGTGACACTGGAAGAACTGTGTTATTTCCCCGAGGAAATAACACAACTGCATGAACGAATATTCACATATACCTAAGGAACAAGAAAGAGTGGAAAACAGGAAAGAAAAGAGACAAAAAGTCAATATAAAATAAGTACAATCTCACAGACAGGGCCCACTAAACAGGCCTCCGCCTGCAAGGCCCATTGACACAATCTGCAGGTGGTGACGGCACAAAAGGATGCATGATTCTCCGTATTTCACACAACTCTCACTTAGACATCACCTGATTTATTTCAGACTTTGGGTTACCTCTAAATAGTAAGCCCATGTGAACACCTGCCCGTGCCTTCTGTATAGCCGGCAATGCCCGTGGCTCCCAGAGCTGTGGGGCTGCCCTGAGATGCTCTTCACTCCCCCCTCTTCCCGGCACACTGTGTCTGGCCCTGCCTGCCTCCTCCACACCACCCTCCTGCCCCACACCCCCCCCCCACACCCCTGCAATGCCCACTCAAGGTCCCTAGCGCTGGGGTGGTGGTGATGGTGCGAATACCATCAGAGCAGCTCAGGGCCCTCTCCTGGGAGGAGTGAGGGGCAGCATGCCTTTCTCCTTTTTTAAATATGCAAATAATACCAGTTACTTTAGGGTCCGTGCTGCAAGTTCTGTCTGCAAAGGGAAACAAGGTCAGAGTTCTGGGTTCAATGCCCACACTGGTGCAGCCCCCAGTGCCCCGCTGCCCAGCCTCAGCCAGGAGGCTGGAGGGATGGAAGAACAGAGAAACTGGCTCTAGATCCCGGTTCCCAACCCTCATGCTGTTCCAGGGACAGTCTCAAAGTCCCACAGACTCAGGACTGGGAAGACCCCATAGAGGAGAAGGGTCATCTTTCCTTATAAACCCCAGCAAAGGTGACACACGGTTCTAGCCTAAATCACCCTCCTTGCTGCAGGTTCTGCCCATTCTCCTTTCCATCCTTCAGGTGAACAGAAAGAACCAGGTCCAACGTGACCAGTCTGCACACATGAGGCTACTGAAGGCTTCATTCACCCAAACAATTCCCCTTTGGATGCACCATCACAGAGTTTCTCTGTATTGCAAGGATGCATTCAGGAAATAAAAACGGACAGACATCCAAACGCACATATGCACATTGCCCCAACCAACCTCAATCATTCCTAAGGAACACCCCTAGGAAAAGCCTAAACCATCACAGCTAAATTTGCTGTAAGTAAACATTTTTCCCCCCTTCATACAAGTTCTGGGTCTATTCAAATAAAGATAACTCAGAAGGCTAAGTGGCCAAGAAGTCCAATACTCTGCCTCAGCACCCCTTATCAAGACTGGGGCTTATGCTCAGCATTGAAGGAAAACTGACACCCACAAGTTCTCTTACCTCCCTCACTCTCCACGGGGAAGGCCTCTTCCAAGTAGATCACGAAGCCAGCATTCAGGGCTGAAGTCAGCGTTTCTAGTATTAATATCTTACTTTACACTGTTCATTCGCCAAAGCTTCCAGCAGGTGCTGTACATCAGCCAGCAACCAGGTAACTTACAGACAATATGCATGCTGGGCAAAGCTCAGGCTTCCCTTATAAATCTGTTGGGAAAATCTCAGAGATCGCACAATGAGACCTCATCTCTAAGTGAGCTACATTCAACAGAAGCACGCCTATGTGCACATGCAGATGCGTCAGAATGACTGGAAGCATCCCATAATTCCAGAAGCTTCCAAATGTGGGAAACCTCTCCAGGAACACATGGTGAGTGGCTGGCTTCCCAGCCAAGAAGTGCAAGCCAGTTCTCACAAGAGCTCCAAGTCTAAAGAATCAGAGAGTTGGAGACCCAGCATTCTGAAGTCTCCTTCCCCTTACGACGTATGGAAGAAGAACCTAGGACCCTCGGAGATCAAGTCAACTGGCCAAGAGCCCACTCCCCTACTCCTGCCCCTGACACGGGTCAGAACCCAGGGAAATGACAGCTGAAGTTGGGGACCTGGGTCGGTGACCCAAATCAAGCAGGTACAAGCAATCAGATCTTGGCAGGACTGTCTGGCTCAGTTTCGTCAACGACAAGGGCAATACCAGGTACCCTCACAGGGCTGTGCAGGGACCAAAGGAGCTAGCAAGCGTCAGAGCGGCCGAGTGCGGTGTGAGGGATGGTTACTGCTCCGTTCCTCTCCCGCCTGAGTCCTAGCCGAAAGCCCGTTCACTACTCCGTACTGGCGGAGGCGGGGGTGTGGGGAGCGTGGGGGTGAGCTCGCAGTTGTTAAGAATCCCAGGTAAACATCCCGCAAAGCAGCAAGCAGATAGTGTCTTGGAGAAGCGCAGTTATTTTTGACACTCTGCACTCTGTGAAGCAGATTGCACCACGTGCCCCCTCAGCCCCAGGGGCTCCTACCCACGTTGCCCTGGAGAAGCGGCGGCCGTGTGGGGCTGAGGCTGCGTGGGAAGCTAGGCCAGAGTCCCAGCCACTCCTGGCCCCAGCCTGGCCGGGCCTGGGATCTGGGGCGTTCCTGGATGTGTTTTGTTTTGGCTGTCTTTTTAAGGGTGACCAGAGACTAAGAAGCTGCTATAAAACTAGGGGTTCTGAGATATTTTTGGTTTTTGCTTTTCTTTGACATCTTTTTTCAAAATTCAATTAAATATTATTTTTTAATAGAAAGTCTTAAACAATACATGAAAAAAGAAGGCTGAATATAAAGGAAAACTTCCTGAGAGCAAGGGGCACAGACTGTGGCACAGAAGCCCTCCCCTAACCCACTGTCCTGTCAGCTCCCCAGGATTTAGGGCCAGACAGGGTGGAGCATCCCTCCTGGAGCGGGGTCTCTCAGGTCAGCCCCCCGCAGCACAGCAGGCCCCCCAGCAGCTCCCACGCGTCCCATCTCCGACAAGCCCCTCGCAGGGAGCCTGAGGCCGCGTGGCAGAGCCACTGGTGGAGCCTCGTCCATCAGCCACCTGCACACAATCTCTAGCCCCTTTTCCCTTCAAAACCCGTCTCTGCCCACCCGCCCAATCCATGCTGACGGGTCTTCCAGATGCCTCACTTTCACTTGTACTAACTCAAGCCTAGTTTTCCTTGTCCTGAGTTTCTGGCTACGAAATACCTCCATGAACATCAGGGAGACCCTATGTTACAGCTGGAACCTCCAAAGAGATTCTAGTTCAATCTCCTTATTTCATAGATTACGAAACTGGGGCCCAAAGGGGCGAACTGAGTGAGTGAGATTTTACCAACAGAGCCAGGACTGGAATCTGGGCCTGCCGAGCCCTCGACACTGAGCAACATAAACCCCACTTTCCCTGACCCATCTCCTCCCCGAGTGCTCCGACCACACTCCCTGGCCCTGTGCAAGTGCAGACCCCTGGCAGCAGATGGCAGTGTCCACGGCCGGGTGGGCCAGGCATCGATGACCGGCCAAGGAGGCAAGAATCACGTGGCCTGACTCAGCCCGGGCCAGCCGCCTTCCTACCGAGTAAACAAGTCCCGAGCCCTGGAGATGCACGCACTGAAAACATGCCCTCCCCGTCCCCAGCACCACCAACCTGTCTCAACCTCTCCAGACATGGAGCTCAACCAGGCAGCGATGCAGGCAATGTCTCCCTACCCGGTGCCCATCCCTTCCCCACGGCCCTTCCCACCGGCTCTCAGAACCAGGCGTTGTGGCAGGAGAGGCTGAGCGCAGAATATGGCAAAGACCTAACCCGAATGCTCCCCTGTGCTGCATGGACAAGGGGGGAGCGGGGCGACCAGAGAGAGGAAGAGGAGCCAGCTAGAGCCCAGGAGCGCAGAGACAGAAGGCCCAGGGCAGCCAAGGCAGGTGGGAAAAGCCATCTGCCGCATACCAAAGGCGTGATGTCTACTCCACCCTGGGCCCAGACTCACCACCGGCTCCCGTAAGCTATGGGGACCCCGGGGGCATTCTCCTAGTTATTAGGACGGAGGAGGGGCTTGGTATCGGTGCCAATCCTGACTCCTTGGAAGAGAGCTCGACCTGCCTGTCCACGGGTACCAGGGGCATCTGCCTCTGCCCTGCCTCCCAGAGAAATGCGGCACAGCCATCCCCAGGGACTGCAAGTTCTCCTGGGCATCTGCCTTTCCCTCTGGTTCACGCTGGTCCTCTGAGGCTCTCAGCCCACAAAAAGTCTGACTTCAGCCCAAGAGAGGGAAGAAAAAGTACAGGCTTCGGAATCAGAAGCGCCTGGATTCAAACCTCAACAACCCCACTTACCAGGTGTGTAACCTTGGTGAAGTCACTTCATAATCATTTCTTTAACGGTAAAAGGGAATAACCCCTACGCCACATGGTTGCTCAGAGGATGAACTCAGGTAAGCCAAAGAGGGCCCTTAGCAAAGGTCGGTTTCCCTTCCTCTGGACGGAACGCAGGGCCGAGAGCTCCAGTGCCCGCCTCACACCTGCATGCTGTGTTACAGACTCTGATCCGGGCACCACGCGCTGCCTTCAGTGCCAGGCACTCAGACGCAAATCCTTCAGAGGGGACACACATGTCCCTCCTGGGCCACGGCAGGCAGCCTTGGCTGGGCACTGGACTCGTCCTCCCGCGCCCTCCTGGCCCTGCTCCTGTGATCCAACCTCCCCAGGGGGCTCTCCCCATTGCCGTCCCCCTACCCCACCTCACACAGGCTCGAGGCCAAGGGCATGAGGCTCCGCGCAGGCCGTGGGTCCCTGGAAGTGTTCTCTGGCCTTATCAGCCAGGGAACAGCTCCTGTGGAAGGAGCCAGCAAGAAACCAAACTCAGCCTCTGCTTTCCTCACAGCCACTCCAAGTCCCAGAAAAGCAAAGCAAAACGAGGGCCTCCCACGGACGGCTGGCTGGTGGAGAAGGGCGGTATCTCTTACATATCTCAGAGGGAGGCAACGAGCCCAAAAAAGTGACCAGCACAAGGTACAGATCCTCTCGGGAGCTGTGGCTGCAGCCTCGGGGGCACGGGAGCCAGGGGACAGAGCCAAGATATGCATTAAACAATTCACAGCCCGGTGCAGACCGGGATTCAGTGGAATAGAGAAGGTGCTAACCAATCAGGGCCCCTGGCAGGGCCCCTCCCCCACGACTCCCAGCCAAGCCACACCACCACCGGGCTCCAGAGCCACCAGCTCTGTTAACCTCTGCTGGAGCCCGGATGGAAGCGCCCCACGCTGCCTCCTGGCTCCCAGACCTCAGGGACTCAAAGGTCAAGAAAAAAGCGCCAGATATGCCGGGCCCCTCTCTCAGAGATGCCAAGTGTTCTGCTAGCCTGACTGGCAACACACAATGCCCCGTGTCACCTCACTGGAAGCCAGGCTGGTGAGCAGGGTTAAGAACTAGATGAGGGACAAAAATAGAAAAATCAGCGGGAAGCACCGACCCCAATGCTGAAGGCATCAGAGGCCAAGGAGCCAACTCTGTGACCAGGACCGATCTCCCCTTCACTGCCCACCCTGGTGTCCCCAGTCTAGCCAAGGGCAGGGCTGCGGATGGGAGTAGAGGTCACACAGAGGCAGGCCTGGGGACACACCACACACGTGAGAGTGGGGGGCCCCAAGCAAGGCCGGCAGCTACGTCTGGCTCCAGCCCTGCCGCCAGTGCTGGCCACACTCTGGCCCACACGTCTCGAGGGACTTGGACTCCTCTTCGTCTCCCTGGCTGCACCAAAGCCAACCTCTCCCCTCTACCCGCGCTCCACTCGGTACCCCCTGCCACCCCTCCCTACACTACTGCCGAGGGGCTGAGACTTGCCAGGTTCCCTGAAGGAAGAGACACCGGGCTCTTCCCCACAGCCCTGGACCCCTCGCTCGCTGAGCATCCCGGGCTGCTCACAGCCAACTCTGAGACTCATCTCAGACGGGAAGAGAAGATGAAATACCGAGAAGCAGAATCGGCCAGTCTTCCCTGGAGAGCGATGGAGCAGCGTGGGGAAGAGGAAACGGCACCCGGACCCGAGACAGGAACAGACAGGGGCGACTGCTGCGTGTACAGGCGGGGGATCCCACGGGTGCCTCAGAAATAACCCAGCATTGCTCCTGGGATCTTCAGACTCCAGAAGAATCTGCTGCCAGCTAATTCCAACAGCTCCACTGGCCAAGAAACACTGCAGTAATCTACAGGATTCGGAGCGAGATTTCCTGGTGAGGTGGGCACCGAGAGTCGGCTTTCTAAAGCGTGTCTCTAATGCAACAGACCTTCCCAAGTTTGCAGGGCGTCACCATTTTTAATCACCATAGCAATTGTGACCAGCAACAAGTGAGGCACAAAAAAAAACATTTATACCTCAACTGTCTAGAGATGTTTCTCAGTGGCTTACTGGACCAGGGATTTCTTTTTAAGGTGAAGGCGATGAGGGCCTAGAGGAAGGGTTCTTTCCTAAGCAGGGAGAGAACCCCAAAGCCCACTGCTCAGCCCAGTCTACACTCTAAACTCCCAGATCCAGACTAGCAGCATCAAGGCCAAAGGTATCTCGAGTGATAAGAAAGAACATGGAGAGAACGCCTGAGCCCCAGGCCGACCCCAGGACCACTGAGGGTTTCAACCCAGACTCTCACGCCACAGGGAGGGAGGCCACAGGGCTCTGCCCACTGCCACACCCGGCAACGCTGCCCAGCTATCTCCCACTCGTCCTCCCAGCCTGATCCCTTCAGCTGGCCATCCTGTCCCCAACCCTTTGCTGATTACTAATCCCATTCACAGAAAATCCAGAAGTAGGAGAATGGAAAGAAGAGAGCGATTGTTTGCAAGACTGTGAATGGAGAAGGCTGAGGACTGCCCCACTGAATGAGGAAAGTGACCTTCACAGAAGGGAAGGCTGGGCAAGGCCACGGGGAGGAGCCCGCACCTGACTCACCTGGCAGACAGGAAGGGGTTAAACCCCACGTTCCTTGTTGCACCTGGTTTCCAGTAAGCAGCTTGGCCGACGATTCACCGACAAGACTGGGATCACGTCACATCGATCAGCACTCACGCTTGACAGTACCTATGAGGGGGCAAAGGGGAACATCCAACCTCTGCTGCCTGAAACCACCCGGCACAGCACTGCTCACCACCAAAACTCCTCCCAGGGACAGCAGAGCCCTCTCTGCCCGGCTGCAGCCAGCCCTCCAGAAACCCCAGACAGGGGTGAAGGCGGAGGGCAGACGCAGCTTCCGGACGCCAGTAGCTGAGCCTGCCCTCGTCTATCCTAAAGAAAATCAAAGGAAGGAGGAGGAAGTGGTGGAGGAAGGCAAGGGAATGCATGGGGTCCAAAAGAAGGAAGAGAGAGGTCAAAAGACATCCTTGGGCAAAACAAGGCAAACAGGAAACTAGGGAGAGAAACCGGAGGCTGTTCTTTGAAAAGGGGCACAACTGTGCCCTCAGCCATGTCACGTGCCCCTAGCCTCTCCCCCTCGAAGCCCAATATCCATGGGAGAGCTATCGGCCTCTCCTGGCCCTCGGCCCACATCAGCAACCCTCATCCGGCATGACCTTTGAATCCACCAGCATCTGAAACAGGGGAGAGGAAAGTAAGCAGCCCTGACCCCACCACCACATGCATACACACACATGCACACACACACACACCCCCCTTCCCAGAATAAAAGGCCCTTGGAGATGGCTCCCGCGCTCTAGGTTCCGGTTCTCTGATACAAGTGCTCCTCTCCCACAGGGGAGGGCAGACACGTCTGATAAGAATTGCTTAGCACGATGCTATATATAGTCTAGGTTCCTACCAGCCTAGAGATGTGGAGCTAGAACTTGGCAGAGAACCATGCTAGGTGCTGGCAAGGACCATCCTCCCACAGCCAGCCAATGGGGAGCCTCGTTTCCCGGCTGGGGGCAGTGAGGGCACACAGGGTCCTTCCCAGCTGCCCATTAACACTCCGTACGGAGGGACACAGGCTGTTGGCTCTGTTTTAGGGAAAATCACCTCCTGAATGTGAGGGGCTTGTGTGGGGGCTGAACACCGAATTCTAGCCTCTCTTCTGTAAGACTAAGGGCGAGGTGTGCAAGAGAAGAACAGAGAAGGCATCGCAGGTGGCTGGGCTCCATAAACATCTATCCACTTCCGACGTTTGAAGAAATAAAAGAATGTAAAAGAATGCAGACGAACACTTACTGCAAAAGCAGGGCTGCCAGGCATCGCCTTTTTTTGTTCCAAATAAATGCAAGCGAGCCATTCTATCCGGCAGCGTGACGGCTGTCTTCGGCACACTGGCACCATCCTCAGCTGAGCCTGAGTCGCCAAGAGGTTGTCACCCACTCATGGAGCGAGCTGCACTCTCCCAAGCTCTCTGTGGGGAAGAGGACAAAGGAAGACAGGTGGGCTCAGCTCACAGAGCCAACCAAGCAATGAACTGCACAGGCCCCCACCAGGGTCCCATCTGGGGTTAATACACAGCCCTGAGACCATGACCCTCAGCCATTGCCCACCATCCAAGACAGAAGCAAGACAACACTGGGCAAAACGATGTGGGCCCGCCATCCTGGGCCAATACCGGAGGGCAGGGGGTCTGATCAAAGAGGACCTGTCCATCACCTCTTTCAGAAAATGAGCCCAAGAGACAACAGAGCTTTCTGAAGCATGGAATCCAGGCTCTCATCATATGCACAGCTCAGGATGAAGAAATACGAGACACCAAAGGTTCCAACACCCACATATACACAATATTTTTAGGTCAAGTTGCTCTCTACTCAGGCTCAAAAAGATATGACTGGAAGGGAGGGACTGGGTCCACCTGCGCATCCTGGGTGGGGACAGCTGGCCCCCATCCCTTGCCCTGCTTCACTCTCCTCTGTGACCTCGGTCACGTCTCCCTGCCCTCCCCCCACCACCCCAGCTCCAAAGACCCAGAAGCCACTCCTACCAGAGATCCCAGATGACTCACCCTGGGAGGTCCTTGGGGAGAGCAGGACTGCCCAGTGACAAATGTCAGTGCAAGCATCATACACGGGAAAGCACGAGACTGGAAAATGGTACACGGGAAAGTGGGGAGAGGGAGCTCCTGGCCAGGCTGCCCCTGAGCCCCCACACAGGTTGCTTGTTCCTCTGCCCCCCGACTCTGGCTGAGGGGGATAGAAGAGAGAAAGGGGACGATGGTCTGGCCAGGATTCAGCGGCAGTGGAGACGCGTCTTCTCTCTTGTTCCCAAGAAGGCAGGGCGGGGCGGGCGGGGGGATCACGCGCCTATAGCGCAAGGCTGCAGAATGGAGAAAAGCCTAGAACCCGGAGCCGCCATGACGCCGCAAAAAAACAAAAAGAAAAAAGGGTCAAGAACGCAAGGTCCACCATTTTACCTAAGAAGGAAACGAGGAAGATGAAGGGGAGAAGAGAAGCTTTGACTTGGGTCGGTAAGGAAAGGGGAGGCTGACGCAGGCTGCCCAACAGCCGGCCCTGAGCGGACGGCCAGTTCCGCAGAGCCGCCATCTTCACCCGGCACCGGCAGAGGACTCCTGAGACGCCACATCCCCATGACGCCCACCCGCTCCTGCACTTTGGGAGGACCAGTGTCCTCTCCGATCTGCCTGGCCCACCCCACCCCAAGAAGGGAATGGCCCTTCATGCAAGGCAATGACCACCAAGATTATCACAGACAGAGCCATGGTGAGAAATCCCAAAGGGCTTTCTGGCCCTGGGAAGATGTCTTGTCATTTGTGACCAGCAAGAAGAGCTCAAAAACCGACCCTGTTTGCCAAGCTCATCTAACAAACACAAACAGCTGTATTTTGTTTTTCAGACTCTAAAATTCAAGGGTGCACAGAGCCCTGCTGAGTTACCTGGTGTCGCCCCCATCCTGATGTCAAGCAGTGGCCTTCTTCTCTGCCCAGCCCTTCCTGAAAATGACCCCAGGCTACAGATCGGCTCAGAGCCCCGAGCTGTTTTTGCTGCTTTCATGTTGACAGAACATCCTGGCCACTCGGCTGAGAGCTCCATCTCCCGGCTCCCGATACACTGAGTCATCTTCCAAAGAGGAAAAAAACAACAAAGCAGCCGTCACCAGGGTCCCCACTGCCGTCGACTGACGACTCACTGGCTGTCGTCACTCTCCGCTCTGCAGCCCCGGAATTGGTGACGAGGGGCTTCAGGGTGCCCAGCTACCCTCCCACGGGACTCAACAGCGTCAGGAAGCGGGCAGCCACTGCTGAGATTCGGAAAGAGGGGAAACTAACCTGGCATCAAAGGGCTCCCAGGAAGGCTCCCTGGTTAACCCTCACTCTGCCACCACCAGTCCTACTGCCCTGTGCCCACGGCACGTTCCTGATGCAGAAAGAAAGGGGCATTTACTCCAGCTGGGGACAGGCACTGCCTCTCAGGCTTGAGGGGCGTCCTGCCCAGTTACCTCCTCCCTGCCCCTCCCGTGATGCCCTGAGGACATAGGAGCTCCCTTCTCCCCCATTTCTTCTCTAGCCCCCTGCTGTGCTCCCTTTTTAAGTCCTCGGTAAACCACTGGGCAGGGGAAGAGAGCTGTATCAGTATCTGCTGAGCAAGATATTAGGCATTTCTGTATAATAACTGTAGTGACTCTATCTCCCTGATTGAGGACACGAAGACTTAGAAAAATCATATGACCTGCCTAAAATCACCCAGCTAAGAAGAGGCAGCATCAAGATGCAAACCTAGGTCTGTCCAAGACTGTCTGGAGCTAATTCTGCTCTTAAGATGCTATAACTTCCCCTACCCCGAAATCTCTTCCTCTTCTTCCAAGAGGAAGGCAACCAGGATACCTGAATCTATTAATCCACCAATTTCAGCTACACAAAAGCCATCATCTTGAGTGAACCTGGCCACAAAGGAAGAGGAGAATGTTAATGAGATAGGTATGGAACAGCTAAGTGACCCAGACCATGGACACAAGATCAGCCACCCAAACTCCCACCGAGCATTAGGGACTTATAAAAGTCCTTAAATAGACACATTCTGGTAGTCTACCTCATGACAGGCATCTTCAAACACTAAGGATTCAGAGAGGAAAAGTGCAAAGGCTTTGGAAGACCAGGCCTCTACTAATGACCATGCCACTTACCAGTCACGGGACCCTCCTCCCAGGGCTGTGGTCAGAAATAAATGAAATAACTGCTGTGAAAGAGCCTAACGTGGTATCTGGCAAACAGAAGGCACCAAATAGGTAGTTGTTTTCTTCCTCCTTTCCCTAGCCTCCCTCTTAGAGCTCCTCACTGTGACATAAGACTTATGCACAAAGAACCACAACACAACAAAAGTACCATAAAAGAGGGACAATGTGTACGGGAGCTTGGCCGAAGGGACGGGGGAGGTTACGATTCCCCTGCTTCTTGCAAGGGCAGTCAGGAGAGGTCCACGGAGAAGGTGGCCCTGCCACAGGTGGACGCAGCAAAGAGAAGGCACAGGGAACACCACTAGTGAGAGCAGAGAGGCAGAAAAAGCAAGAAAAAGTCAGTTGCCTGGTTTTGTTGGCATATGTGGTCCCCCTAGGCAAACTCACAGAGGTGAGACTGTACAGGAAAGCTAAGGCCAGTTACAGACAGCCCTGAGCGTCATGCTAAAGGGAAGGAATTTTACTCTGGGAACGAGGAGAAACCATTTTAACTTCCTGAGCAGGAAAGACAAGATGGCCGCTGCACGCAGAAGGGCCTGGAGAGGGAGGACTGGGCAGCCGGAGCCTCACTAGAGGACTACAGCTTGAGCCACGGCACTGGCAGGGGGCATGGAGGAGAAACAGAGAAGAGAAACCGTAAAAAGGCAGGGCCATCAGAACAAATCCTCCAAGATGCCATGGACCTCACTCCTCGTCCCCATGGGGAGGCTGCCGGAGACAGAGCCTATTTGGGGAACACAAACCACAGGTCTGACACGTCTGAGATGAGCTGCCTGCCTCTGCCTCCACTCTCCCCCCAAACACCCAGCTCTTCCCCGAGCTGCTTTAAGCCTCAGGCTGCCGAGGGCATGGGAAACCCAATGCCCACACTCTGGCAAACCTGGGCCCGGGTAGTGAACCCCCACCAGGACTGAGTCCGAGGGTGGGACTGGGCGGTCTGCCCCTGGGGCCACCTTCACTGCGGCAGCCACCACTGTGCCCGCCTCTGCTGCGTTTTTGCCCCCCCTCCCTCCATCATAGCCCCCGCCCCCCGCCCACTCTGCGGAACTGGCACAGCAGGACCAGAAAAACCAACGCCACCATGTCGGAGACCAGAAGAAATGCCTCCAAAATGGCAGCCGATACAAGGAGTCCAGAAAGATTATACACCCACCCAGGGAAAAGGAAGCCAGTGACAAGGAGAGTGAACTGTCAACCACCTTCCAACTAGGCTCCCCACAGTCGTCACGTCTTCTCCTTCAGAAACTTGCTCTCAAAACCCAGAAAGGATACCAGGACAAGAAGGGCATCAACCCCACCTCCAGAGAGGACCTGGAGCCCATAGGTGGTACAGGGTGCTCAGAAGGACGTTCTGTGTACCCTGCCCCAAGATGGGGAAAGCAAACCACTTCTGTCCTCAAACCTAGCTCCTGCCATGAACTAGACAAGAGCTAGCCCTCCCGGGGAGTCCAACCTTCCACTGCTCCCCACTCAGACCCTCCAGCTCTGTGGGCCCCGGGGAGTGAGGAGGTAGGGTTGCAAGGAAGGGCCGAGAAGGCACACGTCGTGCCCTCGGTTATGTAATAAGAAGGGCGGTGCTCGTCCTAGGCCAGAGACCCAGAGCGCACTGCGCTCCTAGATGCGCAGTCATGGGTGGGGGCCACTGCGCATGGCGCAGGGTTTGGAAAACCCCCTCCCCACAAACGTTGAGACCCGCAAGGACAGGATGGGGAGCCGGGACCCTGATTTTTCCAGGCCTCCCTCCCCCAACCAGAGGCGAACAGCCTGCTGCCCTAGTTTTTACTCTGACTTCTCATTCCCCAGACTGACAAACCTTTCTAACCTGGGACCTCCCAATCTCCAGTCCCCCACTGACTTTTCTGGAAATCCCACCAAATACGCAGTTTCTGAGCAATTTCCTAGGGTCAATCTCCCATCCTCACCTTTCCAAGCACCAGGTAGCAGCAGCTTCCAGAACGTAGGTCTTTCCCACACTGGGCTCAGCTCATGACTGGCTCCTGAGGGCCTCTGGACAGCCCCGGACGTCAATGCAAATCTCTTGTCCCCAGGGAGTAGCCCCGAGTCAGCAGGAAGCCCGGGGTGGTGGCAATATCGACAGCAGCAGCTCTGCCCTACCTTGCCCATGTGTTTCCAGGGGAGCCAAGAATTATTTTGCCGCAACACCGAGGTGTGGCTGATTGGAAAATTCCCTTGTCCAACACAAACTAAAGGACAGACATTTTCTTCCAATTTGGTCAACCCTCTGCGCACCTATCTGCCCATCCTTCCTCCCACCACAAAAAAGTTTGGGGAGCTCTGAGCTCTTCTTCCGTAGAGTGCATGAAATTTAAAAAGGTAAAGGAAGAGGCTTTGACTGGGCAGTCAAAAGCAAGCATAGACACAGGAGCCTACGCACACCCCTAAAGAGATTTTAGAAAGCTGCTGGGCTTCTCCCCCCTCCCCTTTAAGCAAGTGAAATGCAAATTCAGATTTGATACCCTGCCCTCAGCCAATCAAAAAAAGCTTTTCACCTGCCATTGGCTCACCCACCAATCAGAGAAATTGTCTGGAGTGAGAGCCCTCCCCTGGCCAATGGAAGGCCAGCTCAGTCACTTAGTTAATGATGCAGCAGTACAGGGAAGGCCATCACATGTGAACTGGAAGGGAGCCAACATGGAGACACAGAGAGCGCAAGGTAAACAACTTTCCAACGCCAAAGGATGACATTTAATCTCTAAATGCTAGCTTCCCTTCTCAGCTCATCCTTAACCCCTCTCAGCTGGCCCCACAGACCCTGGGAGCCTCACTACCTGTCCCCATAGAGCTCCTAACAAGATGCAACAGTGACTGCGTCACCATTCCCCACTTTCCCAAACTACGCAGTGACAAACCTACCAGCTTTACCCCACTTCTCCCAGCCCACACCCCACCCTGGCCACCTGCTCCCCACTAGCCCCAAATTCCCAGGGCCGAACATTTCAATAAGGCAGCCCCTGGAAAAAAAACTGTCCCCCTGTCTTCCTCCCAGCACTTCTCCTCACTCCCTACCTTCCACGTAAGCCCTGCACAGACAGACGGACAGACGCTGACACCCCAGCAACCTGGAGAACCAGTCGGTCTGTCTGTCCACTAGAAGGAAATGGGGTAAAGGCTGGGAGGTCAGGTGGGAAGCCAGAGACTCTACCCCGGTTAGGCTTGAGCAGCTGACACTAAGGGAAAAGAAATCAAAGTGGAAAAAAACCCTCCCTCAGAGAAATAAATAGCAAAAAGCGAGAAAGAAGGTGAGAAAGACAGAGCACCCACATACGCAGAGACATCGCCCCGATCCCAGCAAATACGTACGTGGGGGAAGAAGGAGGTTACGCCATCAAGTCCTGAAGCCCATCGGACCACCCATCGTAGCCTGTGCAGACCCAAATCTCGGTCCGGCCGTGACGTGCCGCAGTCCCGAATGTTCCAGAATTTGGTCCCGTCAAACCTTTCACCGTCGCCCCGCAACCTCTTGCTCCCCTCCTGCCCCCCACCACCACCCCACCTCCTCCCCACGGGAACCGCCCGTGCCACCTTGCGTGTCATCTCCTTAGCCTGGGCTACCCAGAGGCCTCTGGCCCCGGCAGATCTCTGAACGCTTGGCAAGTGAGCTGGCAGAACCTGGTGCCCGGTGTTGCTATGACTTGTTTCTTGATTTCTCTCTCTCTCTCTGCTGCAGCACGGCTGTTGCTAGCAGACCTATCGACGGAGCTTGCTCGCTCTCTCTCTCTCTCACTCTCTCTCTGCTCTCTCTCTCTCTCTGAGCTCTGTGACGCAGATCTAAATTCTCCAGTCTGCTCCTTGTGTTGCAAGAGCAGAACTGCAGCTTTTCCCCTGGAGAGCCGGAGGGCAGTGCCAAGGCTGGTCAAACAAGGCAAAAAAAGTTGGGCCTACACTCTGCTGCCCTGGCCACGCTTTTCAGCCCATCCCCCGACTCCTCCTGCACCTCACTGCTCTGGGGCATAGAGGTCCCTTTCCCTGCAGGCTCACTCCTTCCCTGAGGGCTTCCCGGCCACAAGGCTACTTAACTCTTTGAGTAGCAGCCCCCAGAGCCTAGACAGGGCTGCCCCATGGTAAATGTTGCATCATCTTTTCTTGAGCCATATGGGATTCTCCCAGCACTGAGCAAAGAATGGTCCTCGCCCTGAGACCACCAACCCATTAACTCTTTCTGCCACAGACAAGTCCAGGATTACAGCCATAGCTCATTTCTGTTGTTGTTTTTTGCTTTTTTGGCCAAAAACCAGGACCTTTTTCTCCCTGGAATTTCCTAAGGACAAAAAGCGTAATTAAAACATTGCTTGCTTACCCTATGAATGAGATCCTTCTATCAGGGAAGGAATTTGAAAAACCAAATTGAACTGCAGCTTGAAGAATCCAGAGTAAAGCAGTTTGGATCTCCATTCTTCCTGGGCTCAAAATTTTAGAGCCTAGGTAGATACGTCCAATTACTTCTCAAAAGGCGCTTAGGCCACACGGTCTCAGAGATTCAGGTTGCTGAGTCATTTGTTCCCAAGAAGATCCTTCTGACAACATGAAAAGCGGCAAAACAGAGCGACAGCCAAGCCTGGACCTGAAGTGGCCAATGACTGGGTTCTCTTCTCCAGCATGGGCAGCCAAGTAAGATTAGCATCCACCGGCCCACCCCCTGCCCCCTCTACGACGGTAATGCCCGGACATCCACATACCTGGAAACTCTTACAGGGTGGGGAGTTTCCCCCCAATGCTCTGGAGACCGACTGGGGTTGTTTTTTGATACTCACAGGTCTCCAATGAAGCAAAGCACATAGCTCCCAACATTTTCCTGTCCCACAGACCCAAAAATACTTCCAAGACCAGCTGAGATACTAACCCACTGGACCCTACAAGCCCAGACAGACCCAGGGAGTCTCGGGTTCCCGCACCACTACAGTCACAGACGGAAGACCCACGAAGGTTTCTGACAACCTTACACGGTATGAGCCTAGACCGACCAGAAGTGAGACATATATTCAGGTCCCGGGCAGCTCACTCATCAAGTATATCACATTAAGAACTTTGCAACTTCCAGGAAGATGAGTGAGAATAAGAGACCAGGCAGCCACCTTACCCCATACCCACTGCCCAAGCAACCTTCTTTAAGCAACTACTCTGGGCCAAGGTTTCATCCAGCACAAAGGACCACGTGGAAGATGAACATGGCACTACACAGTTTTTAAAGAAGTCCAGAGCATTTGTGCCAAGCTCCCAGCAGGGGGGAAAGTGGTTCAAATTCACACCTTCTGGGCTCCAGGGTGGAGCATGCCAATAAAGAAGTCACCTACTGGTCTGATGACCAAAGGAATGTGGCCTTGATGGCACTAAAGCAGGTCCCCCAGAATGGTCCTCTGCTTACTTCAATCCCATTTGTCGTAGTTTCCTTCTCCATGGAAGAAAAACATGCCTAAGTTCATGTCAGGACATTCCTGATTTATCCAAGAGCCCAGGATCAAATAAACAAAGGGCTCTGAGTTCTGCCAGGGAGCCTCCTCCTTCAGGAGGGAGAACTAGAGGGAAGTAGACTCAGCACAGAGTTGGCCCATCACCCTGTGAACCCGGTGAATGACGTGGCTGCTCACTGCCATGGCGATGGAGATGTCACGGGTGGGTGGAGAGGAGAGGCAAATAAGTCATGAGAGACGGAGCGGGAGTGAGGCAGGGTCAGAGGAGGGACACACACAGCCACGGCATTTGTAGACAGAGGCCGACTGTGGTCTACAACCACAGCTAAACCGAGCTTGAGTCCGTGCAAGAGAAGTCCCCATCTCAGGGGTGCGGCATGGACCAAGAGTCATTTGCACAGCGTGATGACCACACTCTGTTTGGGAGGGCTTGGTTTCGTTTCACTTCTGAATCTTTTTCTTCCCACGACCCTGTTACCCTTCTCACAATTTTACTAGGATTAAAATAATCATTTTAAGTACCTCCGCCCAATTCTACGTCTTCCTTTTATTAACCTGATTCTGCAGGGCGCAAAGCACAGAAAAACCCGAATGGGATGACCAGGAAGCAGAAATGAATTCAGTTCCAGAAACACGGGAGGATGTTTACTCAGCCGGCATGCTGGAACCTACAAGGAAGCAGTTTTACAGGGTGCTGCATGCAGTGTTTGATTTCAGGGGGCAAAGATAACTCGGGAGTGAGGAGAAGGTGCTGGCTCCTTCCACTCACCTTTGGCGGCCTGGGGAGGCCAGGCCAGTGCCAACTGGAGAAGGCAGGGCTTCAGCTTAAGCCCAACAGGTCGCTGGCTCTCTTCTGCTTCTCGGCAGCTACAGGCCTCAGAAAATTAAACAAACTCTCCAGACATCGTGAGCTCTCCGTGGCCTCTGGCTGATCTGGGTCAAAACTTTGAAATGCCAAAGACGAATTTTTTTTTTTCTTTAAAGGGAATGAGCTGAACTTTGACCTGCCTTTGTCCGGGGTGTGGAATGCAAGCACTCTGTACCGGCCACAAACTCCAGTTCAGTGGGCACCGGCCAGGAAAACAGGCTTCGTGCCACCTCTCTGTCCTGTCTCCTCACTGGGGCCGACTCTATGGGGTCTCCATCTTTACCCAGCGAGAGCAACCGTGCTCTTAAGACAGGGGAGCTGTCCAGGGGACGGATTCCAAACTCTGCCTGGGTATCTAGAGCTAGAGTGGATGTTCTAGATAAATCAGGCAGCAATCCAGTCTCAGGCGGAACTGACAGGCCCAGCCCACAGCAAGACGGCATTTTTGTTTGCTGTCTGGAAGCAGGCGGACCACAAGCGCTTGGTGACCCTAGGAAGTAAATCATTTATTAAGTACCTACTGCGTGCTAAGCCAACATACAGCACAGGAGAAGTATAGGACATACACATCCTAGCTGAGGACCCTGGAAGGATTCCCAAATCTGCATTGTTGAGATTTCAAAAATCCGTGCTCTAAAAGTTAAAATCTACTTTCAGCTTTGATAGTGAAATAATAGCAAAGGTAATGGTTGGGTTCCCAGGCTAGCCCACAAAAGCCTATTTTATCCACTTCAGAAAGTTCCTGACTCCAGTGCCTTCGGGGTCCAAGCAGGTGATAATGGAGTGAAGTCAGCCAGGAGGGGACGTGCCAAGTGGAAGGAACATGTCACTCCGAACCAGCAGCCCCTCCCAGCTCTGCGTGCTCGGGGCTCTCTGGGAGTGAAGACCCAAAGAGCCTGGGTCGTCCAGTTTTTCAGGACAAGGCAGAAAACTAGCTTTCTTATGTTAATCTCTTCATTTTTAAACAATGTCAAGATATTTAAAAAGTCAAAACATACCTACAGAGTTTCCAGTTTGTTCTCCTGGTCATAATGTGCCCAAAATACAATACGTTTGCAATGAAAAAGGGAAAAAGTTCTCCCAGGTGAGGAATTAAATAAAATAAACAAAGAAGAATATAACTGAAAAGAAAATCTTTACCTCATAGATGCTGCTATTTCAGGAAAATTATAGCCTAAAGGATAATGAGGGAAATTTAAATTTCAGGTCAATGGCTGTCAACCAGCTCTACCTTGAGGGTTGCAGGTGGAGGGGTATATGGGAATTATTTTTAAGTACCTGTGATACTATTAAAGTTCTAATATTTATTTGTAGCCCAACCTGACCTGCTAGAAGGGCAGAAAAGTCATGCAGATATACTGGCTCTGTCTCCCAGTTGAGTGCCGCTGCTTTAGACATCCATGAGGGGCCTGTCCAGGGCTTTGGTGATAAGACTGGAAAGATCATCAGACTCCAGCTGCCCACCCAAGGCACAGGGCCCTCCACGACCAAGTCTCTGTCTAGCCTCTGTTTGATTCAACAACTCCTGCTACACCTTTGGAGGACTCAGACAACTGGAACACAACTGAGATGAAATCTCTCCGCAGGTAAGTGTGAGCCTTCAGGTCTTCGCTCTGCCTCTGGTAGAGACCACGCATCCTCCCCCAAAGACTTTGAGATATTTTAGCGCCGTTTTTACAACCGTAAGTTCTTAGGCTAAACAAGAAGGTACAAAAAGGGAAATGAAAAAGGAAGGGGGGAAAAAAAGAAGCCAGAGAGAAATATTCTTAAAATAGCTGATCAAAAGTTAGCAAGCCAAAGGAAAAGAGGAAGAGACATTTGCATTCATGAGAAAGGAGACTCTTGGGGCAGAATGAACAGCGAGTGAAGCAGCACACGGGAAGGAAGGGCCCTCGGTCCACACACAAAAGAAAATGACAGGAGCCACCAGATCAGACAGTTCCCAAGGCCAGCCACCAGGTTGTGCCAATGATCCAGGACAAATTGGTTAAAACCTGGAATTGGGAAAAGAACTGTATACCACTTACAATTATAAATATGGGACATTCTTTTGCCCAACTGCGGGAAGGGATTCTTTTTCTTACGGATTTGTTAGAGTTATTTATACGTTCTGGATATGAATCCACTTGCCAGTAATAGGTACTGCATGAGTCTTCTCCCCCCTGCTTGGCTCTGCTCTTTTATTGATGTCTTTTGATGATCAGAAGTTCCCCATTGTAATGTCATCCAACTTGTCAACCTTTTCCTTTATAGTCAGTGCTTTCTGCGTCTTAAGAAATGTATGGCTACCCGAAGGTTATAAAGATAATCTATTTTATCTTGTAGATGAAGGTTTATTTTGTTTTAACTTTAACATTTAGATTTATTTCGAGGATTTATTTTTGTATACGGTCAGGATTCCTTTCTTTCCTGTGGACATTCAGTGGAAGGAGCATTGTTTATTAAAATGAGCATCCGCCCCCACTGCCCAACAGTGCCCTCTTTGACATCAATCAGGTGTCCAGATAAGCATGGGTCTGTTCCTGGGCTCCCTATTCCATTCCTTTGGTCAGAAATAAGCTAGACAAATAGGTCTGCGATTGCAGTATGGATCACTAATCATAAATCGGGGGATTGTAACATGAGGGTGTGTCCACACATAAAGTTTAAGAAAATATAAATTGAAGTAAGCTCCAAGTAGGTAGGTATAGTCTGAGAAAAAGAACCCAGCCTGGGATTCTCAGAAAAATCAGGATGAACAGAAATAGACCAAAAAAGAAGGGAGAAAAAACAGGAAAAGGAAAGAAAAAAGAAAAGAAAAGCATCACAAGCTGAGAGAGGGAAAGCAAGAAGAAAGTCCAGAGGTAAAAATGAGTCTGATTTTTTTGTAGACAGCAACGTAGTGGTAAGAGAACAGACTCACACAGTTTAAGAGATAACCTGCATCCAAATCTTGTAAGACTATTCAGCTGCATAACCTTGGGCAAGTTACCTTGGTCCTTCTGAGCCTCAGTTTCCCAATCAGCAAGAGGGGGATAATCTTCCTTGTTGAGCTATAAAGATCAAACGGGCTATTTGATGTACGTCACTTAGTACAGAGTCTAGCACTATAATATTCCAAAAATGCTGGGTGCTATCCCCGTCATTATTAATGATAACATGGAGACCAGCCAGCCTGTGAGAGCAATCTTGCCATTTGACAAACACTTACTGGGTACATACTACTAAACAAAAACAGTACAGCTAGTGGTTAAAAACTTTGACTCTAAAATGAGAAAGATGTGAATCTGAATTCTAGACCAGCTCCATTACTAGATGTATAAATTTGAACAACTTAATCTTTCTAAGTTTCTAGTTTCAGCTTCACGCATACTTCATAGGGCTTTCTCGGAGAGGGTGTTAGGAGATACAAAAGCATTTAGCATAAGGCCCAACACAAAGTAAGTGCTCAATTAATCCTAGCTATTACTATGATGATGATGATAAGAATGATTAAGATGAAGATTTTGCATTCTGTACAAGAAAAGGCCTACTAACACCTCGGAAGACCTATAATGCCTAGCATTCTAAGGTCTTCCATCCAAATACTAACCAGGCACAACCATGCCTAGCTTCATATTGACAAGATCAAGTGTGTTAAGATCAAGATAGATGAGGGGCTTGGAGGAGAAAAGTTGGTTTTGGCCAAATAAAAGCCAAATTACTGAGACAGTTCAATACTTGGTTAGGAAGAGAAGAATTTCTATTATCAGGGAACTTCAAAAAAAGAAAAGAAACAAATGCACAGAATCTATAAATATATATGATCACAAAAAGTCTGAAATGTGCTGTGTTGATGGAAAAGGGTATTCAGAAGTCTGATGGCATTTAGGGGGAGAAGTTTCCTAAAGGAAGAGGGCCATGCCTAGCTCAGGGCAACAACACGACCGAGATGTGGTCAGCCTTCAGCCATCAAGACTGCAACTTGTCAGCCTCCTGGAGCAACCACCCCGGAGTCACTGAGGAGTTTTTCCCCCAACCCAAGGGACCATGGCCCTTCCACCCAGGTCACTGAGCTGCAGCGAAACAAGGCCCAGTAGTGACAACAAACACTCCAAGGACACAATGCAGTGCCAGGTGCCAAGTGAAAATCCGAGAGACAAGGGCTGGGGACAGGCTGTGCTGGAGGGTAGGTCCTGGCAGAGGTGAGATGCAGACACGGACACAGAATGCCGCCACAGACAGGGAGCCAGAGCCAGGCGGCAGATAGCGAGTGGCCTGGCAGGCGCTGGCCGAGGACGCGGGACTCCCCCAACTGCAGGGTGAAGGAAGATGAGCAAAGGCCAAGTGAAGTGCTGAATTCATAGCACAAATGGGAGTGAACCCCCTCACCAACAGAGATGCCCACGTGGAACACGCCCAAGGGCAGCACGATGAGGGGGCACGTTTGCTTGCGGGGAAGGTCAGGGCTGGGATGGCAGATACTGTGACCAGGATGCCCTGTTTGTAAGTAGATGCTTTTCCCTGGGCAGACTGAGTCAGTCTGTCTCTCAGGCCAAAAATCCAGGCTCCAAAGTGTCCTGCCCAAGCTGGCTCCCATCACCTTCTGGGAAAGTGAAATAGGCCAAAACATCTATCTTGTCCTAGGCCACTAATCATTAAACCTAAGCTCCCACTCCAGAGGGTTCACAGCTCGGCCTTAAGCAAAACCCAGCCTGGCTATGGGACTGGCACGTGCCATTCTGATGACAGGCTGGGGCCCAGTGCACACGGCCACTCCACTAGCCACTGGTTGCAGCCCCTGGACGTGGGGTCTCCAGTGCTGCCCCAAACACAGGGGACAGAGTCTTCTTGGGACTCAGGGAGTAGTAACCCAATGCGCCTCTTGGCTGGCTGCTCAAAATCCTGGCCCTGCCAATGGATGGAAACAATTTCCAGAGAGATGGAGTGTGTCTGGGCCACGTGAATTGGACTGAGGAGCGCACTACCCCATTCCTGAACAGCAGAACCTGCAGCCTGTGCCACGAGCCAGACGTGGCCTGGGACATGGGGGGTCTTGGCCAGATGTCCTCCAGGCACAGGCTGATGTCCTTAGATGCTTCTGCTGCTCTTGTGGGCAGGAGGAGATGTCTAGGGTACAAAGAACATGGGCCACTGATGACTCATGGAGCTGTGCTGACCTCTGCCTGACCATATAGGCTTAGTGCCATGTGACTTAAAAATGGAGTCTCCTTCCTGTCCCAGGACTAACTAATGCTTCGCCTAACTGAGTCAGATCTAGACAGCAGGAATTCTAAACACACGCAGGACAGGGGAGCTTCTCCGAACAACTCTAACTTAAGCTTCCCTTTGCACCCCATACATTTGTACCCTATATGGGGGATGTCTGTACCTGCAGTCTAAGGAGGAGGCAAGAGAACAGGGCCATCATGCATGGCTGGGGGTCATCTAAAACATCATTGCTAATATCACAATTTGGGGCAATATTTGGAATACAAAGTCTTTAGTGACGTGGCTACATCCTCTGTGTGGGGAGGGGTCACTGACCAGAATCTCTGGGGGTGAGAGGCAGTCCAGTGGTTGCTTTATTTGCTGAAGGAAGGTATTGGAACAACACTCTTCAGAGCAGCAGTCCCCAACCTTTTTGGCACCAGGGACCAGTTTCATGGAAGACAAAGGGGTAGGAGGGTTGGGGGGGATGGTTTCAGGATGATTCAAGCACATTACATTTATTGTATAGTCAAACCTCTCTGCTGATGATAACCTGCATTTGCAGCCGCTCCCCAGTGCTAGCATCACCGTCTCAGCTCCACCTCGGATCATCAGGCATTAGATCCCTCGCACGCGCGGTTTGCAGCAGGGTTTCTGCTCCTACAAGAATCCAATGCCGCTGCTGATCTGACAGGAGGCGGAGCTTATGCAGGGATGTGAGCGACGGGGAGCGGCTGTAAATACAGATGAAGCTTCACTTCTCACCTCCTGCTATGTGGCCCAATTCCTAACAGGCCACAGACCGGTACCAGCCCGCAGTCCCAGGGGTTGGGGACTGCAGTTCTAGAGGGTTCCGCTCTCGGAAGCCCTGTGGGACCAGCGGGCAGCCGTTATTTGCAGGCTAGGATCTGGCACAGGCCTCTGAGGCCAATGTTTTTCTCTCCAAAAGCAACACGGCAACAACAGCTCTGCCTTAAAAGATAAAATATTACACTTAGAAGCTTCCCCTACTGCCATGAAATATGGAGTGAGGAGCACCCACTACTCTCCAACACCCTCCCTCTGAAAACCTCGAAACCTTCAGAAGCCAGGGTGAACATTTAGAAAGCAGACAGATCCTTTGGAAAGAACCGTCATTGATTTATTCCCCAAAAACATGTCTGGGCCTACTGCGTGCCGGGCACGGTGTGAGGCACTGAGGAACTCCACCCTGGGCCTGCAGGGACGTCCCAGTCAGCAGAGGCTGGTGCACTGGGAAGACAGGACACTAGGAGGACAGCTGGCTCCTCAATCCCACCCTGGTCCCCCAAACAGGACGGCGTGAGTCCTGCCAGCCCTGCAGTCCTAGGCACCTGGACATTGCTTGCTCTGTGCCCTTCTGTGGAGGCAGAGCTAAGGGAGGGGGCGGGGTGGGGAGGACCTGCAGGTGAGTGGGCTGATGATACAATCCAGAAGTTTCTGGGGATGCTGACATTAAAAAAGCACCTCTGGAGCTTCTGAGAGCCCTGAGTCACGAGACAGGTGGAGGAGCCAAGATCTGAGACGAGCTCGGGATGCCCCAGCCCACTTCCCCAGAGAGGCCCTTTCCCAGCAGCCAGGGGGACACCCTTGCTCAGAGCCCCTCCCACTGACCTCATGGTGCGGCACCGGCATCCACAGTGAGGTCATCTGAGAGTGGAAACCACCATTCCTGCCCCAAACCCACAGAGCCTCACATCCAAGTGGCCTGCGATGACCCGCCAGATGGAGCCCTTAGAATCCTGGGGTTTCGAGCCACCGTCAACACCACCAGCCTCACCCCCTGCCCACCAAGACAATAAGAGTTGCCCCAGGTTAAAGCCCAAGATGTGGGATCCTGGGTGGGTTATTTCACCTCTTGGCCTAAATTTTCTCATCTAAAAAACAGGGCTAACATGCTCATCACCCCCCTTCGCAGTGCTGTCGTGAAGATTAAATGAGTCCATGCAAGTAAAAAGCCCTTAGTGACAGCGCCTGGTACCTAGCAAGCATTCCGTAAGCAGTTGTCACAGCTGTTATCGTTAGCATCCCTGCGTGGCAGGCATTTGCTTGTGTGTAAACTCCATGGGACCCACAGACGGAGCACACATCTCACAGGGGCACGCACCTTCCCTCCCCTAAGCCCTCCCCAGCTCAAAAGGTAGCAAAGTAATTCAGTGCTGTGCACTGACATCGGCCTCCCTGTCACTGCTGTCCACTGGCCCTGGGGCTGCCACCCACATCACCCGACAGCCCTTGAAATACAGTCCTGTGCCCAGCAAACCCTCTCTCACCGAACTCCTTCCCCGTCTGGGGCAAACAGTCTCGTGTTTTTAACCAGTCTTCACCTGCCAGCAGCTACGCTCTGCACTTGTTCTAGTTTGACGTTTTCCCTCCTAATTGGGATCAAGACTGGAACAACCCTCCAAAAGGGGCCTGAGCAGAACAAAGCGCAGTGGACTCTGATCTTTCACGGAGCTTTCTTCCGCCCTCAGGAGTTCTCGCCGCCTCTCTCCTCTTACCCGACGCCGGTGGCTGTCCTGCTCCCCGTGTCCGCCCCGTTTCGATCCCTGCTCTGTGCCTCCTTCAGGACTGTCTCTCGGTCCTGATCTCAGGACTCTATCAACAAGCCCTTGTTGAATTATTTCTATATGCCACAACACCAAGCCATTTCACATATATTATCTCCACTAATCTGCTCGATTTCCCTCGGCTGGGAATCGATCTCAAAGCTCACCTGCCCCTTTTCCAAGTGCTCGCTGGATGGATCCTTTCCGCCTGGCCAACCTCCAGCAAGGAGCGGGCGTTTTGACATTGGTGACGCTGGATGAGAACCTGAGACCCATGGTCTTCACCAGGCTAAGCAACAGGTCTACCTTTAGCCTCCACTCTTTCCTCGGCGAGAGAGATGACAACCCCGCAGGCCACACGCCTGCCACGACGATCGCTCTCCCTTCTCTGAATGCCAACACACTTCAACCTCTTGTTACAATTCAGAGCCTGGTAATATGCTGTCATGTCTCATGTCACATGTGGCTCATCTGGTACCTCCAATTAGAACCTGAACTTTTCAAAGACAGGGCCCAGACAAGCTTCAGAATTCTTTTTCATTCTTCCCGAAGCTAAGCTTCTAGCAGCACTCAATCAATACTTGTTGATTGGCTGATCGGACAGGATTAGGCCTGTTGACATGATGTCCCCCTAAGTCCCCGACAAACACTAGAAATGGGCTCACCTGATTCTAATCCCTTCCCTACCCACGCTTGTCCTCTGAGGTTTCTGCTACTCTCCCCTTCCTTTGATCTGCACTTATCAAACAAGAATGTACTCTTCTAACTCCAGCTTGTGGAAAGGGTCCCCAAGCAAGTATCAAAGGGACATCCAACCTGTGGTGTCACAAATACCAGCAATCACCTCACCCTCTGGCTGACGGATGCTAAGAGCAGCTCACCCTGGGCTAAAAACAGTACAACCCCAACACTGAGCCCTGGGGATCTATTATGTGGTTTCCTTTTCCCCGTGACCCCATCTGAGGCTGAGAATAAAGGAGACAGAGATCAGCTATCCTAATCACACAGGTAGGAAGGCCACTGCCAAACCCACCCTCTCTTAGGAATCAAAGACCAGAGACTCTAATAGCTCCCCACGGCTACAAACTATAATTTCAGCTAAGGAAAGAGCAGAAAGCCAACCTTACCTGACATGGTCGCAGGAGAGGAGGAGAAATAAAAAAGCAAAGGGGGACCACCCAGGCCACCCAGGCCCCCGGGAGGCAGGTGGGAAGACAGAGCCTTGCACGCCTTCAGGAGCCTCTAGCGGTGGGCTGAGATTCTCACTATTACCAAGAACATGCACCAACCAAGGAAAAGACGGCACAAACCCCTCTACCTTGTGCCTCGCTCCAGGCATTTCACAGATTCCGATGTGTCCAGACAGCAGCTCAGGGTCCTTCCGAAACATGAAAAGTCGTGAGTGCACGAGAAGGCCTAAAGTCCTTGGGAGGCTGTTCTAGGTACCAGCTCGAGTTAATTAATCAGCTTTGACCAAGTATCTCCTGATTCTTCTAAGTCCTTCCAACACCAAGCCAGGCACACAGTGCCTGTGGATGCTGCTACTGAATCCAGGACAGGAGGAAAAAGAGAATCAAAATTAAATATAAGATATGGTTCATAACCAAACGCGTTCCTAAAATAGCTTCCAGAGCTAACATGATTTGGGAACAGTTATAAAACAGCCTCACTCCTAGGAAGCTTCTCGTGGGCCGGGACTGCGACGTACGGCCCTGTCTGCCTCCAGCAGGGCACGTCCCTTTCCAGCGACCATCTGCTAGGCAAACGGGCCAACGAACACAGCAAGGGAAACACAGTACAACTTCTTTGGGGCCCACTTCTAAACATCCGAAATGTCAAGTTTACCCCTCATCTTTGGAATCAAAAAATGCCGAGATACCGCTGACTGACCACCTGCCACCTGCCGCTAGGCTATCCCCAGCACGGTCACATGTCACCTTTGTACCAGCAGCCGCTCCCAGTGTTTAACCTCCTTCCCACGCCCACCCTGGCACGGCTCCTTATCTCCTTGTTCTCTCACACACAGAACCAAGTAACAAGTTAAAAAATGGCAGGAACTCTTTCCGAGTAAACTTTGTTCCCTGGCCAAGACGACGAAGCCGAGCTTCACCGTGGAATGCATCCTTCCTCCGGTGATTTGTAACCCGCCCAGGCACAGGCTGGGATCTGGCCAGCTGACCTCCAGGACACAGCGGTCCCCCTGGGGCCTGCAGAAGGACTGTGGGCAGAGGCCACCTACCTGTCAATCGTTGCTGGGCCAGCGGCCCTGACCACCACCACCCCCGGCTTTGGGAGCAGAGGAACAGTGGAAATGGTCTCTCCAGCCGCCTTGTAGCCTTTTTTTTTTTTTTAAACAGGATTCTGGCTTCCTTCCAAGACTGCCCCGTGAGCTCAGCCCTCACTCCTACCAGGCACATGTTCCCCTTGTCCCCCTTCTAGGAGAGCCATCAAATAAGGCCAAGCCCCCAAATGAGCACGCCCCTCACCTTCCACCTGCACGAACAGCACGCTCCTCATCATGGCCCTCAACTTCACATCCAGGACACTCGCCACCTGTCAGGCCGGGTGCTAGGCCCTGTGCTGCCTCCCAGCTCATTCGGCCCCACACGACAGTGCATGGAGCGGGTACCGTCAACTCCACACCTTGCCAGTAGAAACAAGGAGCTGACGCACGGGCACGCAGCTGGTAACGAGACTCAGAGCCCCGACTCCCAGCCACCGCGCTGCTCACGCAGATGACATCTCATCCTTCTGATGAGACCCCCCCCCCAATGCCTGTCCTATGCTGATAAACTACTCCCCTTCTTCACACCTGACGACCCCTGGTATCAAAGGCACAAGTAACCAGATCTCCTTTAAAACAAAAAAAAGCCCTACACACATGTGCCTTTTTTTGTACATAAGTATTTTTAAAATACGTTTTTACTTCTGATTCATTTCAATGAGATGCAATGCATGTACGACCCCCTTCTAGTTTACAAAGTACATTCACGACAAATTATCTGATTTCATTCCCTGCTGAAGCCTTGTGAAGTACACACAATCATTCCCATTTTACAGATGAGCACATGAGAAAAGCTAGGAGAGTCAGCGAAGATCGCTCAGCCTGCAAGTGGCAGAGCGACAGACTGAACCCAGGACTTGTGAAGGCCAGGTCCTGTCTTCTGAGCACCCACCAGTTGAGAGAAAGCACAGCATTGGGACCGAGAGTGGGGGCCTAGGACAAGTTAATTACCTACATCTTGTATCAGTAAAACAGTGACAGTAACAACTGTAACACATGGTTACTGCACCGATGAAATGAGATAATGTATGCAAAGTACTTAGCATCACGTCCAACACCTAGTAAACACTCAATAAATGGCCGGGATTTTTACTATTCTCCACTGCCCAGGCAAGGAACTATGCAGGGTTTACTTAACTTCCTATGTGCCTGTCATAGTGGAGACAAGACACAGAACTCTGTATGCAGGAGGTGCATAACACAAGTTGACTAGGAGCGATTTCCTTATGTCCCAGCCACCACACCTCACAAACGGCTGTGGCCAGGAATCATAGGACAGGGACAACAATAGCCCCGGTGCCACAGGTAGGGCCTCTCTGCCCCACAGGTTCACAAGGGCCAGGATCTGCCTTCTCCCGCCAGGGAGGCCAGGGCCAGGCTCCCAACCACAGCGACAAGGAAGCAGCAGCATCTACCCTGGATAAACATGTTCCGGACCCACAGGGAGCTGACGGTTCCGAGCTGCAGTCTCTGACCACGAAAATGGCCACCGGCTGTTGGCACGTGTCAGCCCGTGCACAGCTGTGTCTTCCCGGGGGCGGCGATCTACGTTTTCTCCACGTTCTGCCTCAACCTTCCCGCCCGCCCCCCCGGCACCCCCAGGCCCCAGGTCTTTGCTCCCAGGGCTTGGGAACATGCCTGTCCTTGGTGAGAAGAGCAAATAAAAGCACATGGCCTACTTCCAGCAGCCTCACTGTTTCTCGCTTTAAGATGAAAATAATAAAAACACAACACACACAGAGGCTGGAGAGTGAGGGGGAGATTAAGTGGCGTAGAAGCTGCGGCACAAGGACTCACACAGCACAGGGCTGCGGTAACCTGGCAACCCACGAAAGGTGTGTCAGAGTGAGTAGGACGCAAATAGACAAGCACCGGGGCCGGGAACAGTCAGGGCTGGACAGGGAAGGTCACAACGTGCTGGCCTGGTTCCTCGTGGTGCTGACCTGGGGGCGGGAGGAGGGGAGACCAGACAGGGCGCTGCTGCCCACGCAGCTCGTGACTCCGAGCCACACGTCCCCAACAGACTCCCAGCTGGCCACCATGCTAGCCCCAGGCGCTCTCCTCTCCAATCCAGTCTAGATACTTCCATCAGGATTTTCTCTGAAATTCTGAACCACCATGTCCCTTTCCTGCTCAGAAACTTTCCATGGCTCCCCGGTGCCTAGCCTAGGCATCCTCTAGCATGTGGTCCCAATCTACCCCTCCCACCTCAGTTTTTACTATTCTCCCACGACTGTAACTTCCAATCCCACCTCACCGCCCCTTCCACATGCCTCCCTTCTATATACCTCTGCATATGGTGAGGTGTATACCTCACCTTAGCCTAAATCCTGAGCTCATGGGTTTTTTAATGCATATTTACTGAATGCCTACCATGTACCAGGTGCTAGGCACTGAGACTCCAAAGTATTTCAGATATATCCTGCCCACAATAAGGGCATAGGGCAAACCAAACAAGCCGACTAGCGCTTGTGACAATCCAGGAATAACAGACACAGAGCACTTGGTATCGGTAAGACAATGTTCTAAGTCCTTTATGTGCTCATTTAATCCTCCCAATAACCCTAGGAGGTAAGTGTGCTTATTATCAGCCCCATCTTCCAGATGAAGAAACTGAGACACAGCAAAGTAAAACTTACTCTAAACCACTCTAGATGTAGGGCAGCCTTCTGTGGACACTGAGCATCTCCGAGAGAGAGGCTGGTGTGGGCTCTGAGGCCCAGCAGGGCAGGCAGAGGTGGCCGTAGCCATTGATAGAGTCGAATCCAGGATGGCCACGGCCCTGGCCACAGCACCTTCCTCTCTACTCCCCAAAGAGAATACTCTGGAAGTGGGTACTTCCCAGATGAGAGAGATGCTTGAAGTGGCAGGTAAAGTATTACCCAAGCTGCCCCTCACTCTAAGAAGAAAGAAAAGGGGACGTGCGTACAAGCAATAGCCAGTTGTCACAGAGTGAGGTGATGGGAAGCTCAAACTCACATGAAATCCACTGGATGGCTGCATTGCCCCCAGGCCACTCAGTGTGGGACTTAACTGCACATTACGGGGGGCTCAGCAGTTCCAGTGTTCTGCCTCTAGCACAAGCTGGAGAGGGGAATTTCTGGGGTATCTAGAATGGCCTCTTCTCTCTGTTCTTGCATGGCTGTAAGCCTCTCCCTGGCTAGGGGATTCCACGCACCCCTGCCGGCCAGGCTGCCTCTGCGCCTGTGCCAGGCAAGCCTTCCCCACGCCATGGAGGACAGGAGGGAAGGTGCTGGCGCAGCCACGCCACAGGAGGGCACAGGGCGTTGTGACCCAGTCCTCTCAGACTGGGCATCTCCACCTGGTGCTATTCCTCCTGTCCCCTGTGCAGTGTGGGTGCAGCTTCGGGATCGGGCACAACAATATGGCTCAGAAGGGCTCACTGTCCCTTCAGTCCAAACCGAGTGGCCTTTCCTCCTCCTCTTCTCTTCATCCCATTGTAGAAACTGACCCAGGCAGTGCCTGGGCTCCCACACAAGCCACCGGACAGCCTCCATCCTGCGCAGCCCCACCCAGGTTGCGGTTCCATCACTGACCAAGCAGAGGGGACTCTCTCCTCCTCCCCTTCTTCCAGCGCCACCCCCCCCCCCCCATGGGGCTCTTCCTGAACACTGGCTGGAATAGAAGTTCCATGAGGACGGGGACTTCTGCCTGTTTTGCAAACTGCTGAATCCTCAGAGCCTAGAATAGTGCCTGGAATATGGCAGGCACTCAATAAATACCTATGGAACGCAGGCACTATCATCTCCACCTTACAGGTAAGAAAAGTAAAGTGCATTTCCTAAGGACATAAAGCTAGTATATGGCAGAACCAAGACACAAAACAAACCACATTGCACAATCATTTAATACCACTATTTATTGAGTACCTGACATGGGCAAGATATTCAGGAGGACATGGAAGATGATCCCCATGATTAAAATTTTTTATTTTATTTTTTTGAGACAGAGTCTCACTATGTTGCCCAGGCTGGTCTTGAACTCCTGGGCTCAAGCAATCCTCCTACCTCAGGCTGCTGTAGCTGGGATGACAGGCATGGGCCACCACACCCAGCTTAAAAACTTTAGTAGGGGCCTATTTTATGGGCCAGCACTGGGGGACATAAAGACATGGTCTTTCTTTAAAGGCCATGTGTGTTTGTGTGTGCGTATACATGCTATACACACACACATATATATGCATGTATATGCATACACATAGATCATACACATATGTAAGTACATAAATATATGCTATTTATAAACACAATATATGTAAATATTATGTGTGAGCGCAAATAAATTTTTCAAGCCCATCACTAGGCAGTACGAGGAGCCCAGTGAATGAAAAAGCCCATAAATGCCACAGGAAGCAGGAAGGGGCAGAAATCACTGGAGGCAGAGGCTGCAGGGAGGAGGTGGAAGCCGAGGGAGGTCTGAAGACTGAAAAGCCCCCGGTGAGAACGGAAGGAGCAAAGGCCACCCACGAGGCCGGCATGTAGGACGCCCGGGGGCAGAGCTGCGCAGGCTCTGGGAAGAACTCACAGGACATGTGACTGCCCTAAGGATCTTTCCCCTTTTTTTCTTTTCTTTTTCTTTTTTGGAAAATTTACACCTCTACTCTTAACTGCTTCATATTCTGCACCTATCAGTAATATTTTGTTTGAAGAAAATGTTCTACTGCAATAAAAAAATGTATTTTTTGGAAATCACTGCTTGAATTCAAACTTGTTCTCCTACAGATGGGAAACTGGAACTGCCCGAGGTCCCAGAGCTAGCTTGTGGCAGAACTGGGGACAGAACGGCCTCCAGGCTTTCCCCCAGGTTGTGCGGGGCACTATTAGATTTCACAGGGTGGGGAGGAAGGAGCAGAGAAGGTGGCTGCTATGGAGACCGGGCGCTATCATGGGCCAGGCCTCCGTGTCCTGACCTGTGAAACCAGGGGTCCCGCAGGGCCCTTCGTCAGCAATGTGTGTCTGCCAGCAGGACCTCACCTGGGACATGTGGGCCCGCGCAGCTGAGGTCTCCCCTCCGGCCGGAGAGACTGCAGCTTTTCCTGCTGGAAGTCACGAGCTGTTTGTTGGTTTTTTTCTTGCTTGGCTTGTTTTGACACGAGGAAGAGGCTAATCCTCCTGGCAAACCTGGGCAACACAACAGGGCCGCAGTCCCCTCCCTGAAGCAGCAGGGGCAGCTGGCTCCGACAGGCAGAAACCGGATCTGGGCGTCTGATTGGTCAGCAGCTGACCTCTCAGCTCTGGGGCGCGGCTCCTACACATCCCACTGGGGCTGCGTTCCCTTAAGAGCACAGGCTCCGGAGTCCGGCTGGTTCTGTTTCTGTCTCTGCCTATCCCTAGCTGAGTGACCTCAGGAAAGACACTATGGCTCTCTGTGACTCAGTTTTCTCATCTGTCAAAGATAAGAATTACCCCACAGAGTTATTGTGACGTTTAAATGAGTTAATACACAGGAAACACTTAGAACAGCATCTAGGACACAGTAAACACTTGATAAATGTATCTGTCATCACTTCGTTACTGTGTGTACATAAGGCTCCCTGAAACCCGGTCTCAGGTGCCAGGCCACACTAGGCTCATGCTAAGGTCACTGCTATGGGGCTGGGGCCAACGGTGGTGCCAGAGACCCTACAGGCACAAGCCTACAGAGACCCAAGCCTCCTTTAGGGACCTGGCTTCCCTTTCCGCACCTCAGAGCCAGAGGCAGGCAGGGGAGGCCTCATGCTTCCTGTTACTCAGGAGGAGGTAGGGTCTCCGGCCGCTCTGGCCTCAGGCTCTCTGCCTTGGTTCCAGCCCTGACGGGCGGCCTCGGATCGGTTCCCCGTAGAGAATATTCATGCTCTACGTGCTCGCATCCTTCAATTGCATCCTGTGGGAATGCTCAGGGCACCCTCCTTGAGACACATAGCTTCCAGGCATCCTGGATTTGGGAGAAGCTAACTAGACATAATCTTTACAAGTCATTGCTGAGAATTTCCTTGAGATCTGGGGCCAACTTTGCGGGTGTACCTAAGGATTTACCAAGCCGCTTTCTCAGAAGGGGGTCTGTGTGAGAGTGTAGACTTTTGCCTGGCCCCAGGGCAGAAGATGGGGTGCTCTGCACTGGTACAGGTAGAGAGCGAGACATGGGGGCAGACAAGGCATCCACGTTCTCAGTCCTCAGCCCACTATTTCCCCAGGTTCTGTGGAAAGGAAGGTTTCTAAGACTCAGGTAAGTCTAGGTCCAGCCCAGGCTCAACTTACTTCCTAATCTCAACCTTTGTGTTCCTATATCCCGGCATCTAGCTGGAGCTCGCTGAATCTTGGTTAAATTGACTGAAGCTCTGATTCTCCAGGATGGGACCCAGAAACAGCCACACTCATGTCTGAGCCAGTTGCATCTGTCACAGGCAACCAGGTCCTTACAACCACTGGTGTCCATGTTAGAATATTCTAGTACACATACAGGGCATCGAGTTGTCCTGGGATTCTTAGGTGTCCAGCAATTATAAATAGAAGTTATGTGAGATGTAGTGTTTAGATATAGATTACTCAAGCTTCCCAAATGCCATGTCCTGGTCAACTTTAAAGGGGAGGAAATAGAAATGATAGCTGTATTCCCCACTTCCCTCACACGTACTCTGCCTCATCGTTCTGGTCCCCTCACCGTCCCGGTCCCCTCACTGTCCCCTGCACACTCCCATTCTTTCCACCAAGCTCTTTTTCTCACTACTTCCTCCACCTGAGGTGTCTTTCTCTCTGTTATTTATGATGCAGAGTCCAAATGTATTTCAAGGCCATGCTCAAGTTCAAGACTTCCATGAAGCCTTGGAACGAGCCGTGCTGATGAATCTTTTCTCTATTGCTGTTTCACCTGTTGCTAGTCCTAGCACCTCACCTAGTTCCCAGCATTTAACAGCTCTTGCTGTTTCAGGTGTATTTTCCCCTGATCGCATGTTCCGGCCTGGACCACCACCACTCTACAGAAATTTCTTTCTGACGTCAAACAATGACCGTCAGACAGAGCTGAGTTCAAGTCTTGGCTCCATCACTCTTGGCCAATTCCAGTGTTCCTTCCTCAGGCCTCATTTTTCTTGACTTGGATGCTGCTCATCACCCAGGTCTTAAAACCCCTGTCCTGTATTAAGGCACATGGTATTATCCCGAGACCACCACCTTCCCTGCATCTTTCATGACTCTACTCCCACCTACACTGAGCTCCTGTGCCTGCTGCTCAATCCCTGCCCCTGGGAGTTCACCCCTCACCCCTGAAGGAGATTCCAACCTTTAGTCCTAAATCATCTGCAATAGCTGCTGGACAGCCCACCTGGGTGTCCTACCGTCACCTTGTGTTAAACACAACTAAAATTCATTCAACAATTGTTGCTACTAAAGCCAGGATCTGTCCTCGTCATTGGTGAGCAAACCATATAAAAACCCTTGCCCCGGCCGGGCGCGGTGGCTCACGCCTGTAATCCTAGCACTCTGGGAGGCCGAGGCGGGTGGATTGTTTGAGGTCAGGAGTTCGAGACCAGCCTGAGCAAGAGTGAGACCCCGTCTCTACTAAAAATAGAAAGAAATTATGGACAGCTAAAAAATATATATAGAAAAAATTAGCCGGGCATGGTGGCGCATGCCTGTAGTCCCAGCTACTTGGGAGGCTGAGGCAGAAGGATCGCTTAAGCCCAGGAGTTTGAGGTTGCTGTGAGCTAGGCTGACGCCACGGCACTCACTCTAGCCCGGGCAACGGAGTGAGACTCTGTCTCAAAAAAAAAAAAAAACCCTTGCCCCGAGTGTCCACTGACAGATGAACGGATAAGCAAAATGAGGGGTAACCATACGATGGAATATTATTTAGCCTTAAATGGGAAGAAATTCTAACGCATACTACAACATAGATGAATACTGAAGGCATTATGCCAGTGACAAAAAAACAAAGCCAGTCACAAAACAACAAATGACGCTATGATTCCAGTTATGGGAGGTTCCTTGAGCAGGCAAATCATAAAGACAGAAAGTAGAACGGTGGTTTCCAGGGGCCGGGGAGGGGAGGAAATGGAGAGTTGTTGTTTAAATGGGTACTGAGTTTCAGTTTTGTCAAACGAAGAGAGTCCTGCAGACACATGGTGGAGATGGTTACACAATCTGAAGGTACTTAATACTACGGAACAGTATACTTAAAAATGGGTAAGATGGTAAATTTTATGTTATATCTGTTTTACCACAAAAAAAATTTTTTTTAAGTCCTTGCCCTCTGTGCACTTTTCTTTATGCTTCAATAAAACTGAAAAAGACTTTGTCATCATGAAACTTACATTCTAGAGTCAAGATCGCGGTCATCATCTAAGCAGCTTCCTCCTCCAAACCCCGATCACCTGTACTGCCATTCTGTAGGCTTACAGAGTAGTCACCAGACGCCTCCTTCTCCCCCATGTCCGAGTACTCTCTCTCCTTCCTCTTTCAGGACTGCACTCAGTCTCTCTCCTGCCCAGTGCCACCATCACCACCTCCTCTTAACTTTTGATAGAAAACCTGAGGACGTGGAGAAAACCCTGCAGTGCCTGGTTCTAGAGCTGGCTCCACTACTTGCTAAATAACTCCTCACTGAAGCTTTAATTTCCTCAGCCATCAAATGAAGAGTTTGACAAGACATTTGTAAAGGCTCCCTCTGGCTCCAGCACAGGATAAGCCTCCGTTCCCCCTCCCGGGCCCAGCCCGAGGCCTGGTGTATTCCTCCCAGCACTCTGAGCGCCTGGGAAGAAAGGCCTCATTCAGGAGGGGAGCCCAGCCCGGGCGACAGCTCCCTCCAAGCGCTCCTTGGCTCTCTCTGCAGCCAGCCTGAACTTTTACTGCTTGCAACCTTGTGACTTTGGATTACCTGACCTTGAATCCTGCCAGCCCTGCACTCCTGCTGGGACCTCTTCTGACCTGACTGCCCATAACTGGGACAGCTTTGCCCGCTGACATCGGACCTTGTTCTGCTACTACAAACTGGGCTGCCTTGTGGCTGTGCAACTGGGATGATGTTAGCTGAAATGAGAATTCTCCCTGGGCCACCACCATGGCCCCTACTGATATGCCTGCCTTGGCCCTGATCCCTGTAGTGTCCTCTGAGTTCAACCCATCTGCTAGTCAGGGTCCATAGTCTGCCCGTGATTGACTCATTCACTCCTCAAGTCGTAGACTCATTCACTATGATGTCTTCTCCATGACAGGCACTGCCCTAGACAAGAGATGTACCAGGATGGAACACAATTGCTTCCCGTATCGACATACTCCATTGCCAGGGCAAACTTCCCTACTCAGTGAAGACCTATTTTACTCACCACTGTCAGATTATTTCATGCAACAGGTATTTATTGAGCACTTACTATGTGCAGGCTACTAATCTATGCACCACAATAAAACAGCAGTTTTCGAAAATGCAACTTTCCATGTGGTACAATGGTTAAGGGCATGGGCTCTGCAGTCAGAGCCCAGCTGTGTGACCCTGGGCAATTATTATACGAAACTTCTCTGAGTCTCAGTTTCCTTACTTGAAAAAGAGGGTAATAGTAGTATTTGTCTGAGGAACAAATGAGACTGCCCATGTAAAATGCTTACAACACTATATATATGGTACATAGTAAACACTTGGATATTAACGCTTTTTATTTTGATGTAACCATAAAGGTACCAGCACTTAATATGCCAAGAACTTCAGGAGTTCCTGCCCCACACTGCATAACCGATATCCCAAGAGTGCCTTTGTAGATGAGCAGTGGTAGAAGCAGCCCCGATTTCAATATACCTAACAAAGAATAAAAGATCCATGTGCAAAGTACTATATACAACCCTGATGTTTTCACAGGAGTTAATTTGGATATCATCAAAGATATGGATACCAAAAGCTACTGAGGGAAGAAAATATTTGGAATACATATAATCAGCAATATATAAAAAACTTCCTACAAACCAGTAAGAAAAAGACAGAGGATACCCAAATGGTCAGTATCATTAAAATGCACATTCAGACCACAGTACAATATGACTACACACCCACCAGAATAAGCACGGTGAAAAAGGAAGCTAGTATCAAATACTGGCAAAAACCTCTGGCATTATCTATTAAAACTATGATCTAGCAATTCTGCCCCTAAGTGTATACCCAACAGAAACATATATACATATGTGTACCTATACATATATATATGTGTATACATACAGACATGCATGTGTATATATGTATGAATACATATATATTAATACATGTGTATGTGTATATATCCATTCACCAAAAGACATTCATAGTCATAGCAACACTGTTTATAATAGCCAAAATCTGCACACAACCCAAACATCTATCAACAGTATAATGGATAATAAATTATGGTCTATTAATAACATGGAATAGTACACAGCCATGAGACTGGAAACCTGTAATGGCACACAGCATGGACAGATGTCATAAACAAAATGATGAGTGAAAAAAACCAGACTCCAGGCCCGGCGCGGTGGCTCACGCCTGTAATCCTAGCACTCTGGGAGGCCAAGACAGGTGGATCATTTGAGCTCAGGAGTTCAAGACCAGCCTAAGCAAGAGTGAGACCCTGTCTCTACTAAAAAATACAAAGAAATGATCTGACAGCTAAAAATATATATATATATATAAAAAAAAATTAGCCGGGCATGGTGGCACATGCCTGTAGTCCCAGCTACTCGGGAGGCTGAGGCAGTAGGATTGCTTGAGCCCAGGAGTTTGAGGCTGCTGTGAGCTAGGCTGACGTCATGGCACTCTAGCCCCGGCAACAGAGTGACACTCTGTCTTAAAAAAAAAACAAAACCAGACTCCAAAAGAGAACACACTATGTGATTCCATTTATATAAAGTTGAAGAGCAGACAAAACTAATCTATGATTTTAGCAGTCTTAACAGTGATTTAAAGGATGATTTGTAACTAGGAAAAAATACCCAGTGTCTTCTGTTAGGTTTGATAATGTTCTGTTTCTTTTCTTTATCTGGGTGCTGGTACTTTCTTAGTGCTATGTATTTATGAGTCATATACTTTTCTGCATGTATATGTCAATAAAAATATTGATTAAAAAAAGCTAATGAGAAAATAAACTTTTATCCAAGTAGGCTGTTGCCCCAACACCAACAGATTTTAGTGCCTACTACCTCTGCTCACAAAATCTGAAGGACACATACACAGGTATGAACATTTTATGCTATATTTTTAATAAATGGCAGAGATGTTACTCTATAAAACTTCAGTACCATAAAAAACAAACATGTTTTCAAAACTCTAAATTAATCTGTCAACATTTATGTTCTACGACACCCAGTCTGAAAATGTATTCATTCAAAATGCACATTGAAATATAGAGAACTTTTTATGAGAAACAAGATTTTTAATGAGACAGAAGAGGCAGGGACCAGGGGTGAAGGGAATGAAAACCAAGAAGACTGAGGAAGCGAGACAGTTCCAAATCAGCAAAATCCAGGGCTTAAATTTCCAGTGGCTGCCAGAGCACTGAAGTAACTCTGGGCCTAGAAGCCAGAAAGTCCAAGCAGAAGCCAAGGACTCAAAAGACAAGCTCAGGATCTGGAAGCGAGAAAGTAGCTACGTCGTAAGCGGAGTCAGGGACAGAGGCGAAAGAATCCAGAATGCTGATGGGTGATGATTACAAGCTACCAAGAGGTTAGGAGTGATCTGCACTTCCTGACCCAGTGCAGGAAACAGTGGCTGGGCGTGGGCAGCCTTGGGTACATAAGGAAGTGACTTCAGCAGATCATGGAATAAGAGGATGTAACCTTGGGTGTGCTCCGACCGGTGGCAGGGATGAACGAGCCAGCCTTACCCGGAGGTTCTTTCTCTATTGGGTGTGAGTTTCTAAATATACACACACTCGTCTGTTCAATCCATTCAAATATTTACCACCATGGAACAGGACTTCTGAGGCTTTTGGTTTCGACTGCCCTAGTTGCCAGTTAAGATACCACTAATCTAGAACCTGGTTCCTGAGCCCACAAGCACCATCTCAGTCCCTTGCATGAGAAGTGAAGTAGTGAACCTGAACTCAGAGAACATCAAAGATTTGTCATGTAATCCAGTGGTCCCCAACCTTTTTGGCACCAGGGACTGGTTTCATGGAAGACAACTTTTCCACGGACAGGGAGGGGATAGGGGTGGGTGGGAGGTGCAACTCAGGCAGGGATGCACAGCCCTGTTTTCCTAACAGGCCACAGACCAGTACCAGGCCATGGCCAGGGGTTGGGGACAGCAGGTGTAATCCATTCTCAGTGATTTCCACTAACAAAGGGAGACATGACAAAAGAATACAAACAAACAAACAGGCAACCCCCACGTCATTTGCAAAATGTTATTTACTCTCCTAAGTAGAATGACTTTCCTAACTGTTTAGCTTGGGCTTATCCAAAAAATATATTTGCCTCCCCCAAAACGTGGGGACATTGAGTGAGTGTACTGGGGGCAGAGGAATAACACTGAGAAGCACACTGGAGGCAAGGACGTCAAATGCACCCAAGGAGAGTATCGGTACATCTCCCAGGCTGTCTGGCCACTCACACCATCACTCTCTGACATCACAATTAGCGAATCCAGGCAGTGAGGTCACATGATTTCCTGTCCCGAAATTTATTAAGTCAGCATATTCTAGCATCTGTACACAGCTACCCACCCTTCACCAGCTAGAGCAGGTGAAGGTCCTCACTGTGTGAGACGTCTACAGGAGAATGGTGCTGGCAGATGAGAGATGCACAAGGCTGCTGAGGTGTGTGGCCACAGGTTGCGTCTCTTATCTAGGAAGCAGCATCATGTTCTCTAGGGCAGTGATTATGTGTTTCCTGCATTTAAGAGAACTTTAGCAAATAGAAGTCAGTTCTGCAAGGCAGAACAAACACTTCAGCTACAGAGAGAAAGTAGGAAAACAGCTCCAGGCTAGACTCCGATCATTCCCACCCACGTGATGCCTCCTTGGAATGGCTTCCCTGCTGCCCTTGAAGTTCATCTTAAAGGCATCAACACCCAAATATGCCAACATCATAAGCTTATTCAGGTGCACCAGGGACGCAGTTGCACAAAGCCACCCATGTGACCTGGAATACATGTGTGCTTGAAGAATGGGAGTCTACGGGAAACTATACCATAGGAGCTTTGCGACTGCCTGGAAACCACGTCCTGAATGCGATTATATAGGACACTTGAGTATTTTTCACTAATAAGGGTCCCTGTAAATGCTGAGGAGGGGACGGAGGGGGAGCGGGAGACAAAGGGAGAAGGCAATGGCTTGACAGCTCCTGGTTTCAAGTCACTTCCAACAGAAGCAGGGAGCTGGATGAAATGACCGCTCAGGGCCCTTCTACAAAACTGTCACCCTATGCCAAGGTTCTTCAAGCTCAGCATGACTGATATTTTGGACTGGACAACTCTGCTGTGAGGAGGGCTGTTCTGTGCATTGTATGACACTAGCAGTACACACAGTCTCTACCTACCAGATGCTAGTAATACCCTTCCTGCTCCCCAGTTCTGACAACCAGAAAGTGTCTCTGGACACTGCCAAACATCCCCTGGGAGCCAGTGGTAGGGAGTACAGAATTGCCCTTGGCTGAGAACCACTGCTTTATACCCTCAAATCACGTCACACACACATGATCCCAGCCTTGGCCTAACAGTATCATCATCCACTTTGGAAAGAGTTGGGTAAATTTAGCCTGGTCATGATCTCCCAGGGCATTCTGGAAAAGAAGCGCCCTCAGGCAAGCCACCACCATCAGCTCTCAGGAGTGGGAGGAGGAGACCAGAGGGAGATGATGTCCTGTCACCTGCAGACCTCCACTTTCCAATCCCACAAAACCCATCTCTTCCGGGACCACATCAATGCAGAAGGCTGAGCCAACCAAAGAGAGACTCCCGACTATCCCAGAGTCTCACCACCACTCTGTCCCCATCATAACTCACCTTGGGTGGTAGGTATCCAACCTGGTTATGTTCCTGGGAGGAGGGAAAGGACATCTTAGTCCCTCAACATTTTGCTCAACTAACCACCCCAGCTCCTCCCTTTCCCCTATGCATCCACTTGACCAAAAGGTGTCCCAGACATCACATACCCTAAAGAAAAGCTACCAAAGCTCAGGTCTTGCCCTCCAGGGCTTTGGGAGTCAAGATTGGCAACACTGGCCAAGAGGCATGAAAGAATGTACACGCCAAGGGAAAGGTAGCAGGGTGAGAACTCCAGATACACGAGGGAGGGAAAGACGGACGGAAGGACGGATGGGATACCAAAATCCTAGGGGCAACCTCGGCAGTGGGGGTGGAGCCAGGGAGGCCTGCGGGACAGGCTGCCAAGCTTCCGGGCTTTGGAAACCAAAGGATCCTGTGTAAGGACAGACTTGCCCAAGCAGAGACGACGCTGACTGCGTTGCTGACTATAAATCTAGTCCACTCGGGCTGGGTCTGGCTCGCTCCAGGCCGGCCCCCCACCAGCGACAGTTTTGCTAAATTTAGTGCTGTTCCCAGCCACCCAAACGACTCTGTTCTTCGTGTCCATTTCAGGTTCAGCCGGGGACAGACAGAGAGGGATGAGACTTGTCCAGAAGAGAGCTGCCCTTGTGTGACCCTCTCCCTTCCCCGCCTGAGGCAGGGGCCCAGGGGAGCAGAAGATGTGAGAAGCCACAGTCGGAGGTCTCCGGGGCTCTGAAGGCAGGCTCTGCCCCCAAGGCGGCACTCAGAGCTAAAAAGGGGCCACTGATCCCAGGAAGACCACCCCTTCTTCTGACCTCCCCACCCCACCCAGGTTTCACTCTGGGAGTCATGGATGCTATGGGGTGGGGGGGTCCTGCTCCCCCAGATACCATAGGGCACAGTGGGTGGGTGGGAGACACTCTCGGGATGGGGCTGGAGGAGGCCCCTCTGCAGTGCTTTGGATCATCCTGGAGGTAACAACGTACCCAGCCAAATAAGTCACAGGCCCTGAAACAGAGGTTAAGGTAGTGGTTCCTAAACCTGGCTGTACACTGGCATCACCTGGGAAGCTTCAAAAACTCCTGAGGCCTATGTCCCACCCATCCCTAGAGACCGTGGTGTCATTGGTCTGGGCTTTGGAGATTTGAAAAGATTCCCAAGTGATTCTAATATTCAGACAAGTTTGGGAACCAGCGGTTAAGAGCATGGGCTTCTGCTTTCATGGAGTTCTGCCTTCAGGCTGCCCAGGAGGACGCCTGACTCAACCACTTCCTGCCACCCTGGGCCAGTTACTTACCCTTTCTATGCCTCAGGTGCACCGACTGTAAGTGCACGTGGCGAGACAGGACACCAGTCTCGGGGCTGCTGTGAAGAGGCAATGAGACAAGCCAGGCAAAGACACAGAACATGGTGTGGAGCAAGTGCTCCAGAAAAACTAGGAATCGGCATTGCCGTTTGTTGTTACGACGATAAAGAGGAGGAGAAAAAAGAGGAGACCCAAGAGCTGGGTCTATGTTGTCCAAAGAGTAAGAGTCTCCAGGACTGAACCGGGACCATCTCAGGAAGAAGAGGCTCACAGCCACCTGCGTGTGGCAGGATGCCTGTTCCTTCTCCCTGCCTCTGTCCACGCCGTTCCTCCCACCTTCCACATCCTCCCCACTCCTCATCTTCTTAAGTCCCATCATTCAGGGCCCAGCTCTGACCACCCCAGGGCTCTCTCCCTTCCCTAGTCTCCAATAATACTTTCTTCTCCATGCCTATTATTTCATTCATTCATTCATTCATTTTTAGAGACAGAGTCTTGTTCTGTCACCCAGGCTGGAGTGCAGTGGCACAATCACAGCTCACTCACTGTAGCCTCAAACTCCTGGGCTCACACAGTCCTCCCAACTCAGCCTCGAGTAGTTGAAACTACAGGTGTGTACCACCATGCCTGGATAACTTTTTTATTATAAAATATTTTTAGACACAGGGTCTTGCTATGTTGCCCAGGCTGGTCTCAAACTCCTGGCCTCAAGTGATCCTTCCACCTCTGCCTCCCAGGTGCTGGGATTACTGGCGTGAACCACTGTACCTGGCTAATGCATATCATTTCAGAAGCTTATGATTTACTGCCTTGAGTAAATAAGTATCTGCCTGTGGGGTGAATGACTACTTTGGTATGTACTAGTCTTGTCACCTCAAAAAGACAATAAGCAACTTGGGGGAGGGCCCAATTCCCATGCTTCTGTGTGTTCCCCATGACACCCAGTACCATGCTGGGCACACATCTCTGGATCAATAAATATTTGTGGACTGACAATAGATGTTGAGCCAGCAGCACTAACTACACATTAGGAAGGATCTAGGCTCAGTGCCCAAGAGAAGCAGGCCCAGCACCCAAGGCCCATGGGATTCTGGGCTCCCCACTCCCTCAGGACAAGGACACACCACCACCCTGTTCCATCACAAGACCCTGCCCACCTGCCCCAGGGCCTGAGGCTGACACAAAGCCACTGGCCTCTGTGATTTCCTGAACCCCAAAACAGCCAGAAGAAGCCCAGCTCTACCCACATGGGCGTCCAGAGCAGCTGGCACCCAACAAGCTGTAAGCCTCTTACAGATTAAAGGTCCTAATTTAAACCTCTATTTGAGGTACGACAAGTGGGTCAGCACTCCACAGGCCGGACAGTGCAGCTGGTGGAAGGAGAGGCAATCTGATGCTAGAAAAGCTCCTTCCTTTGGGGGAAAGATGGAGCCAGAGATCACGGATCTAAGTGGAATCACTGAGGGGGGAGCAGGTTCACACCGATCCACCAGGACTCTCCCCCCTGATCATCTGAACTCTAACCTCCCTATGCAACAAACCCGAGAAGCAGAGAACACAAGGGCAAAACAACAAGTCGGGATGGCCTTCCTCTCCCTGCCCTGACCTTGGTATGTGGGGAAGAAGGAAATATCTGGCTAAAAAATAAAATAAAATTTTTTACAAGCAAGGAAATAGCTAATAAATCCAGGAACCAAGAGAAGAGGGAAGGGGCTGGACAGGCTGCATTCTAGGGAATCATACCCGAGTGAGGAGGGAGGGGGAGGCGACCTTTGCTCCTAACCCCCGGGTGAGGTTTTCCTGGCCTTCCTCCCTAGCTTCTCTGCGGCAGGAAGTACCGGGCACGGGTGAGCAGCTGCAGGCAGGCCTAGGATCACGCCGTGAGAGCCTGACTCTGGCCGCTCTTTAAAAAAACGCTCTCTCGCCACATCTGTCTCCATAGAGATGGCCTCTGGGGAAGTGGCTAGAACCCACTGTCTACACTAAGAGCAGAGAAATCCTTCCAGCATGACATTTCTCAGATTTTCTCGACTGTGATCCGTAGTAAGAAATACGTTTTACACGGTGACCCGGAGCACACATATACATGCACTCTGCACTCATGTTTACCTGTCTCTCTCTCTCTCTCTATATATATCTATATATATAGAACTGAAACAGTTTCATGAAATAATACTCATGTTTACTACATACTATGCAATCCAATATTTTCTATTCTATGCTTTATTTTTTTAACTGCTGGTTGCAACCCACTAAATCGATCTCACCACCCATTACGCCGTCTGGACCTGCAGTTTGAACATCACTCTGGAGAAAACGAAAGCGGTTCTGCTCCTTGAAAGAACTTTTAAAACTCCCTCACTTGCCCACGGAGCGACATCCCGGTAGGCACGTGAGTGGAGAACTTTGGCAGAGGTGAGGAAGTCTGGACCTCAAATGCCAAGTCCTTTCTCTGCGATAGGCATCAAGCAATGGCTGCCCCCGGAGGTCCCCAAGTCTGTCCCTGCTTCTCTCAGGGCACAGAGCTCAGGACTTCTCCCCCCACACTGCTAATCGTGCCTCTGGGGCCGGCCCAGCATCTAAGCACAGCCCGCTGCAGAGCTGATTCTTAACGGATGCTGTTCTCTGGGAGCAAGCACCGCCTCACTGCTCCCCGACCACACCCCTCTGCTGAGGGAACTTACCTATGACACACAAAGGCAGAAATGTCAATGCTGTGCTGCCCACATTGGTTTTTATTTCTCCCAACAGCCTGTCTGTATATCAGATACCCTACAAAACCCTAGAGGACAGGAGGTTTGTTTTTGTTGTCTTAGCCGATGGTACAGAGATGCTTTCTGTAGGATTTTTTTGACAACAGGAACAAAACCAATCCAATTTTAAACTATCCTCAGCCCAGCCTTTCTGCTCTTCCAAGCAGTCTGTGAAATCACTACTGCCACCTCCTCCAGACAGCCCTCCCTGATGGATCAGGACTGCTAAGGAATTCTCCAAACCCTATACCATGGTAATATGAAACTCTAATGACTCCTTTCCACACTCACTGTTCCCACAAATGCAACACACTGTCTCGTTGTACCTGTAATTACTGTCAGGGTGGGTATCTGAGTTGGAAACCATGTCACAGAGAAAAGGTAGCATAAGCATTCAATATTCTCAATTAGTAAGTTTTAAAGGTTAATTTTTTTCTGTTTCTTCCCAGGTAAGGCTCTTTGTCCCCTGCTAAGTGGAGCAAACACTGGCTCACTCCATTCGTGTCAGTGCAGACACGCGATGCCTCTCCACGCGCGGAGCCTACCGTGCCTGCTGCAGACCAGCACCCCCCACACCCAGAATGCCTCTGCAGGACACGTGGTCAATCCCCAGAGACTCCGGGGGAAAAACGTGTTTGATCACTGTCTTAAGAGCTCCACGATCATTTGATGGCTCCCCCAGCCTACAGCAGGGTTTCATACCTTGGGATCTGTGAATCCTCTGATGGAGAATGTCAAATCATGAGCTAGTATCATTTGTTTTTTCCTGAAGAGAGGGAGAGACTATAGTGAACTGGTACAAAAAGAAGTTAAGAGCCATAGAAGCCAAATTCTTAGAAAGCTGATCGAGGCCCTCCCAAGACTGCCTCTGCCTTTCCAATACACAGCCCCTCCTCCACCACGTACACTCTCTCCATCGACCCAACCACCTGACAACAAGCCATCTCCTCCTTCACTTTTGTGCCTTGGCACTGCACTTCCAGGTGAAGCCCCACTCATCCCTGAACACCCACTTATTAACAGACACCTGATTCAGGTGATACTGGGCACCTGATAGGGGCCACGCACCATCCTAGGCTCTGAGAATACAGCCATGAGCACAACGGAAGAGATCGCCTTTGTGTTCCAAGAGATGCCTCCAAATCCCAACCTGCCTTCTGGCTAATCCCATACTTTCTTACCCTTCATTTGTGTCCCTCTTACGCATTATCATCTATTTTAGGTGAAGGTGTCTGTCTGCCTCCTCTCCCATCCCCGCCCCATTCCATCCACAAAGAGAAACAGACACAAAATCTTTCACACAGGACATCCCATACCAATGTGCATCAATCAATGAATGTTGCAGGGGTCACCAGTGATCCAACTAGCAAAGACTAGCACACCGGGGACAAGCCCGCTCAGTGGCAGGGAACAAGGGAGAGGGTCTCGGCTGCAGCGAAAAGTGCGTAGGGCCCTCTGTTCCCCAGCCACAGCCTGCAGTTCTCATTCCAGCTGCTCGTATTTCAAATTGTGCTTTGGGTCATGGTCACAGCAGTCGGAAAAACAATTCCAAGTGTAGGTATCCAGCTGACCTCCCTCCTGGACTATCAGGGTGCAGGAGAAACGTACTTCTTAGATGTCTGCACAAATACTTCTGGCATGTGATTAACTGACAGAACACAAAACAATACTTCAAAGACATACCACCTCTCTCTTTAAGAAGAGAACTGGCTACTATAGCTACAATGGTCATCTCCTCCAGCAATCTCTGCCAGCTCACGTCCAGAGCAGCGTCTGAGCACAACCATCCACTCCTAAATCACGACATGGCAGTGACTAGAGCAGCCACCATATTTGCCACCTGTCAGATAGAGAAGGATGCACAGCCAACAGCATCAAGACCACAAAGCTAGGCCGAGCGCTATGGCTCACGCCTGTAATTCCAGCACTTTGGGAGTCCGAGGTGGGAGGATCACGTGAAGCCAAGAGTTTGAGACCAGCCTGGGCAACATAGCAACACCCCATCTCTACAAAAAGCAGAAACAAAAAATTAGCCTAATGTGGTGATATGAGCCTATAGTCCTAGCTCCTTGGGAGGCTGAAGCCAGAGGATTGCTTGAGCCTAGCAGTTCCACGTTACAGTGAACTCTGATCAGACCGCTGCACTCCAGCCTGGGCAAATGGGCAAATGAGCAAAAGACCCTGCCTCTTAAAAAAAAAAAAAACCCACAATGATGATGTTTTCCCTAATGTCACAAAAGCTTTCACTACTGCTAAAGAAAATGGCTCTAGACGCCACCAAAGAAATCTGACTACTGGACTTTGTTGTCCAAGAAATATATGGCACTGAGGTCAGAGAATGGATCTATTCCCCAGCACTATTCATGCAACAAATATTGGTGAAATCCAGCACTGTTAGGTATCTGAGCAACAGAAGAGATAAGATTCAATGCTCATTTTGATTAAAGGTTGGGTAGGGAGGCAAGATTAATATAATAGAAGAAACAATAAGAGCAATCTCTGACGTGGCATGTACAAGAAGATCCATTAGGATGAAGAAGAAAATATCAGGATGTCTACTCATACTTATTTCTATTGAAAAATAATAAATTAAACGTTATTATTACTTAATACAGGAACTAGCACTAGCATACTCCTTCAATTCGTGTGCTGGGTGTTGCTGTTATCTGAGGTACAGGAGGCACCCCTGTGTCTGAGTAGGAGATCCAAACACAGAGGGGTGAGCAGTGGCACCCCCCGGGCTGTTAACTTAGTACAGTTTACATGTGCCTAGTTAAGCAAATTTAAAGACACCATCTTCAATATAGTAAGCGACAATGCTTTGTAATGAAACGTGAGACTTAAAAATCATGTGACCCCACTGTCACTGATTTTCTCATGGTAAAGTACCTGAGCTGCTCAACTTAAAGAGGAATTATACCCTTTTTTAACTAGAAAACAAAAACTTCAAAATTTGCTGACCTCTTCTGTAATGAATGCCTGTAAGTAGAATGTTACTTAATGAATATCTTTAAACAAAGAAATATTTAATCTGTCTCTTTAAGGCAAAGGTGTAATTTTTTAAATGGTTAAGAAAGCCATTACTCTTGGAAAGAGTATTTTAAAAACAGGCACTTAGAAATCATTTCCACCGTTATGTGATGATGTTGCCAATTTCATTGTAAGGAACATCATCTCTCAAATCTCCTATCTGTGCACACATTCCAATCAGAACATCCAAATTTGTTTTAAAATTGCCCCAAATGAAGTGTTTCTGAAGTCTTGAACCCACTTATTAACATATAAAAATATTAAAGTTTCCAATGAGTGAGTTTGCAAGAACCGATTGATATCAAGAAAGACTGAAATGTATTAGCAGGATTTCAACAAAAATTTTTGCAGAAAAAACAAGTATCAAGATTTCTCAAGTATAATCCAGGATGCATTTCTGCCATGAGGATCTGCACATCTCTGTGAGGTCTCTTTCAAAATATCGTGACTGGAAACACAACTTCAAATTGCAAGTGATATAGCAAGATAGTCTGAAATAATAAAGTCTGCTCAATTGCATTGTTCTTACTGAAAAAAAAAACATTCTTAATAATTCATTCCATTTAATTCTGCAATAAAATATCCATCTCTTATACGCACCAGGCACCATTCCATGCTCTGGAATACAGCAGGGGGCAAACTAACAAAAATCCCTGCTCTCATGAAGCTCCCATTCCAGTGGGGAGAGAGAGAAAATATACTAATGGAAATATATGGTACGTTAAATGGTGATGGTGACTATGGAGAAAAAACACTGCATGAAAGGGATGTAGGAAATGCTAGAGAATGTCAGGTGAGGGGGCAGTGCATCGAGAAGGTACCATCCAAGCACAGACCCAAGGAAGTAAGAGATCTGGCCACAAGGCAACCTGGGGAAAAGCATTCCAATGGAGGGAACCAGAGGCAAAGGAAATGCTTAGTATGTCTGCGGAACAGCAAGGAGGCCAGTGATGCTAGAACAAATGCAAGACAGGAAGAGCAGCAGGAGACAAGGACACAGAAGTAAAGAGGGGCCCACTCATAAGGACCTGCCTTGTGCAACATGGAAGCCACTAGCCGTGAGAAACTACTGAGCCCAGGAAATGCAGCCAGTCCAAATGGGGATGTGCTATGAGTGTGACTTAGTACAGAAAAAAGAAAACCCCCAAACGCAAAAACAATGTAACATATCTCAGAAATGAAAATATTTTTAACATATAAGGTTAAATAAAATACATTATTAAAATTAATTTCAACTGTGTCATTTTCCTTTATCAAAAAATAATAATATATATGTGGCTGTCATGTGTGGCTCACATTATATATTGCTATTGGACAGTGCTGATTGTGAGCTGTAGGGTCTGATGGACCACAGAAGGACCATGGCTTTTACTGAGAGAGGAGAAGCCACTGCAGGGTTCTGGGCACAGCAGGGCATCATGTGACTTGTGTTTCACAGGACCGTTCCAGCTGCTGGGAGGACTGCACAGGGGCAAAGGAGAAGCAGGTGGGAGATGATGGGGGCTTGGACCAGGGTGGTGGCAGTGGAAGTAGGTCTGACAGGTCAGATTCTGCATATATTTTATAGATAGAGTCAACAAGACTTGCTGATGGATCAGATGAAGGACATCTGCGAAAGAGGTAAGTCAAGCATGACCACGGGTGTTTGGGATGAGCAAATGGAAGGATGGCATTCCCCTAACTGCAATGGGGAGAGCGTAAGAACATATTTGAGTAGGAAAACCAGGAGTTCAGTTTTGGACATGTTCAGTGAAATATCTATTAACATCAAAGGTGAAATGGTAAACAGGAAGATGAACACACAGGTCTACAGTTCAGGAGGGAGCCTGGGCTGGGGACAAATAATTAGGGCTCATCAGCACCGAGATTTTTTTAACTTTTCATTACAGAAAATTTTAAACACAAACAAAACTAGAAAGAACAGCATAACAAATCCCCAGGTACCCATTCCTCGGCTTCAACAATTATCAGTTCATGGTCAATCTTGTTTATGTCCTAGGGTTACTTTGCAGCAAGTTCTAGACATCATTCACATAGATGGTATTTAAAGCCGAGAGACGGGACAGGATCACAGAGAGAAAGAGATGGACAGGAGGTGCCCCAGGGCCTTGAATATTTAGAAATCAGGGAGATGAGAAGCTGAGAAGGAACAGCCCATGAGGCCGGCGGAAAACCAGAAATAGACACCCCAGAAGCCAAGTGAAGACAGCGTCGAGGAAAAGGGGATGAGCAGCAGCACCAAGCACTGCTAAGAGCTCCCAGGATGAAGGCTATGAAATGACCACTAGATTGAGCATCACGGAAGTCACTTTGGACCGTGCTGAGAGCACTTGCATCCGGAGTGGTGTGATTCAAGGGAGGATGTGAAGAGAATAAGGACTGAACACTTTGCAGGGCAGAGGAATGGGGCAGCTGCTGGGAGAAGTGGGGTCAAAGAAGGCTTTTTTTAAGATAAGAAAACTAGCAGCCTATGGAAATAACCCAGCAGAGGGGAGAAGCTGGTGATGCAAGAAGGGAGAAGTGGCTGAGGAAACGTCTTGAATGTGTGAGGGGAATGCAATTTAGTGCAAAGAAGGGGGCTGCCCTTAAACAAGACCAAGAACAATTCATGTAGAAAGAAGGTAGAGAGTATGCTATATCATGGCCATTTGAATTTTTTATTTTGTGTTGTATAATATACATAATGCTGTATATAAATTATAAATATATATACACACAAAAAGAATTGCTCCAAAGTTTTAACTGATATGAGCACAGGCTCAAAATAATTAAAGACCACTTTACTGGAAGAAAATAAAACATATCATCAAGCTCTAACCCACACAGCCTTTGGTGACAAGGAGATGTATGTCATGGTATATTTAATATAGTCTGTATTATTACCTTAAGTATTCAATAAAAGACCTAGGAAAAGAGAAAGAATACCAGTCTTAATATCCGAGGATATATTTGTATTAACTAAGATTTTTTTTAAAAGGCTCAGATACTCTAATCCAGAAATTACAATATAGCTGCATTTGAACTGAGAACGTAAAAACTATAATAAGAATCACAGAGCATTCTCAAAATCAGAGCATCACAGGAACCAAAGTCTGATTACTTTTTTACATAGAGCAATGTAAATCAGTTAAAAGTTTTTATTAACAAGACAGGTCTGAATTGTACCATCAGATTCTGCTACAGAGGCAATATGGCTACCCAATACCCACACATACTGCTCAGCAAAGAACAGCAAATCAAGAACGTAGGCCTGTCGTCTGAAAGGCTGACAGGTAGCCTATTTAGAACAGGCAAAAGCCCCAAACCCACCTGAAGTCCACAAAGTCACAGAAACATCCAACTTGCTCAAATATACCATCTGGCAGCTGCCAAGCCCTGTAACAATTCACAGCTCCTTTTAAACATTTTCATTAGCGTCTCTCCAAGCCATCGGTTCAGTATGCTCTCCATTTTAACTTTCACAGCTACGCACACTCAAGCCCAAGAGTGTTAAATGAATACATGCAAAGTCAAAGTAGCACCACTGCTAGGATGCAGGTCACAGGGCTCTGAAAGACAGAAGCCATGAGACTGGCTTCTTGAACAGTTCTGGGGGCACCTCTATCAACCACATACAATGATAGTATGAAAACATGAACACCAAGCCCTGAAGCGTGGCAGATCTGTCTGCACAGAAGTGATGGTCATGGTCCCAGAGCTCAGCTGGAGTGAACACACAGGGAATAGTGACAGCAAGCAGCTCTCACGTGGTCGGACAGCAAACTCCAGGACAGTAGGGTCCTGCCTGTCTTTTCACAGGTGTATGCCCGGCGTCCAGTGCAGTGCCTGGCACAGGGCAGGCTCTCGAGAAATACTTATTGAAGCAAGGAAAAAGTGACTAGTTATAATAAACCATAAAGGCAAAGAGAACAATGAAAAATGCTCAAAATCATAAAAATGGTTCAAGAAAACTCAGGAAAGCTGCTGATGGAAGCTGATTGGAAATAGAAGTGGGCAGCTAAGTAAATCTAAAAAGTAGAATTGTAAAACAGAAATTCTTTTAATGACTGCAATCTTTATTAACAGAGACTTTGCGATTTATCGTCAACTAAATGAAACATGTGGATCTTGTTTGGAGCCTGATTCAAACCAACCAACCGTTAAAAGAAAAAATTGAGACAATCAGGGAAATTTAAACACCGTTTGGATGACAGGTGACGTTTAGGAATGACTGTGCCTTTTCAAGGTGTAATCATACTACTGGGGTTATGGTTTTAAAAGGTATTACCTTTTAGAGATATATAATAAAGGATTTATGGACGAAATGATGCAGTATCTGGGATTTGCTGTAAAATCATAATCCAAGAAGGGGATAAGGAAAAGGTGGGTAGAGGCATGCGCAAAATGAGAAAGGCCATGTGTTCGCTGACATGTTGAAAAACTGGGTTATGAGAACACTGAGGTGTATTATTCTCCCTCTCTCTACCTTCATATACCTGTGAAAATTTCCATAGTCAAAATTTTTTTTAAACAAAAACTCGAGTAACTGTAATGTGAAACCACTGTTAATTTCCTTGCATTTGCCTCGGCACAGCGAAATAACTGAATGGTATTCTTAGTCACACATCAACAGTCCTTTCTGAGGAGCCCTGCAGAACAGAGCTGAGTCCTGTCTTTTCTTTCTCGCTGCCACCACGCTCATCTGCGACTCCCTCGCTGCATCTCTGCTGTCCTCCTGATGTTTCCTCTCGCACTGGCTCCTGCTCTCCCTCCCAGTCTTCCCTTCCCTGCCGCTGGCTGGTTCTTCCTTCTTGCCCCAGCCCTCTGGGGTTTTAGCCCATGATGCTGACTGCCTCCAACCCTCCTCTTTGTACCAGGTCATGCTCCTCCTCGCTCATGGCCCTAACGCCAATGGATTCCATGGCTTTAGCCCTTCTCTACCCTGTTTTCCTTAAAGACAGTCATATTATCAGTATATCTGGGTATGTCCATCTTCCCCCAGATGTGTCACGCTTGCTCTCATTTGCTCCTCTCTTCCTCCACTTACCTACTCACATCCCTCCTGCACATTTCCAGGACAAGACCAAATAAGGATGGGTCAGCCAATGGAGTATCTGCATACCTACCGTGTGCCAAGCTCTGTACCCAGCGCTGGAGTAACGGCAAAGAGCGCGGCAGAGATATGCCTTTTGAAGCATATGATCTAGTGCAGATGGAATTAAAATTGGTTCAACTGTCCATAAACCTTCCAGACTGGACCGAGTCCTTTACCTCTGTATCCTCAGAGCTTCACACAGAACCCAACACATACAAATACATGGTAAACGAAACGAACGTTCCTCCAAGACAGTGCACTTGTCTCAACATTAGTTTAAGTCCATTAAATATGGGGTTGCCCTAAACTCTACAGATGAAAAGGTACTTAAAGAGAGCTTCTGATGAGGAGCTATTTTGGATGGAAACAGCCTCCTGGGGAGATGTGTGTAGGGAGGTATGCAGAAGGCTCCGAGAGCCAGGCTTACCGTTGCCGGCTAAAAGCAGCGCTGGGTGTGCTTGGCTCTGTCTTCTTTGCTATTCTGGATCGTCTGCTCCCTCCTCCCACTGCCAGCCTCCTCCCAGCTGCAATGGGAATAAACCTCAGTCACCCCCATCCCTCCGGCTACTTGGAGCACGCGGTTTCCTCTTGCTACTGACACGTCTCACTTCCTATCTCAGCCCTGAGCAGAACTGCCCCAACTGCTGGGCTGTCGCTGTTCTATAGCAGCAAGAACTTTAACCCTGTTCCTAGCCAGGAGCTTCACCAAGACTCCAGTTTGAGGACCAGGTCAAAAAGGTGGACACTACGACACAGGAGGACTCCATAAAGGGTGGCTGCAAGAATACCGAATGCTGACCCCAGTCCCAAGCTGACGCAGACACACCCCCCACAAACTCCAAGCCCAGAGCCTTGTTCTGACACAGTGGGTGAGTGCCAGGTTCAGGCAGACACACCAGGCTGGGTTGCAGGCTCTCTCTGCAGTGGCACCTCCAGGGCTTTGGCACTAAGGGGGCAGTGAAGTCACAAGTGACAAAGTAGAGATATCACGGGCAACATGCTGCAGGACTTGGCAGAATCAATGAGCCTCCCTTTTTCCTGACATGAGACTGGGTTTAGGTCAGTCCAATCTCCCCTGCACAGGCAGGGAAATCAGAATGAGAGAGAAGGTAGCTTGTGAAATCCAGGCCACCACCCAGCCCTGCTGAGGAACTCAGGCCTCCAGGCTCTAGGGAGAGCACTGAAAATGCAAGGGTTTCCCCAGATACAGAACTACCATTTTGAAGCTCCAACAATCTACTATCTCAACTACCAGATCATCTTCTCGTGGGATCACAAAGGCAGGCCCTATACAGAATCTTCAAGAACTCTAGAAATCTGAAACACCCAGAGTAAGCATCCCTAGTAGAGATCCAAGCACTTCTCTGGTAGTCTACAGCAGGGGTTGGCAAACTTTTACCTTTTATCTTAAAGGGCAAGATACTGAATATTTTAGGCTTATGGGTCCTATGGCCTCTGCTATGACTACTCAGCTATGCCACTGTAGCATGAAACCAGCCACAGACAATACATACACAATGAGTGAGTCTGTGTTCCAATAAAACTTTATTTACAAAAACAGGCATCTGCCCCATGGGTCATAGTTTGTCAATCCCTGGTCATTGGGATAAACTGCTCTTCCAGCATTTCTATGCTCGAAAGAGCAACAGGGGCCACCATCCACCTGGAAGGCTCCCATCCACTCTGGAGACAGAGGCCTACTCTGAGGACCAGGCCACCATTCCTGCTAGTCCCTCCCACGAGGCACTAAAAAAATGTAGCCTACTTATTTGAAAAGCCTGGTCTGCATCCCAAACCTAGACAAAGGTGGAAAAAGTTTCAGACATCAAACTAAGAGCTTTGGAGCTGGAAAAAATTAGATCCCTTAGACTAGACAGTAAGGCCTGGAAAAGGAAGTGACACATCCAAGATCTTATAGCTGGCAAAGGTCTTCTGACTTTCTAGCCAGTGAGGGTATGAGTAGAAAGGAAGCATATAAACAGCATGCTGGTAGGGGCAAGGACCGTGGCACAGCTCTACAGCACATCCTGGGGCTAGGAGTAAAGGGGTAGGACAGGTCCAGGGGAGAGCGTGGGGAGGTAGGAGGTGAGAGGGTGAGACAGAGACAGAGACAGAGAGAGAGTGAGAGCGAGAGAGAGTGTGTGTGTGTATTTTTCTTCCAGCTGTACCTGGACATAGTTACTAGAGAGAAGAAAACTTAAACAAAAATCTGAACTTCAAAAAGAGATGTGGTTTGGTAGAAGATGTGAGTGTTTATTGGCAGAAACTGGTCCAGGGTCTGGGTGGGACCTGGGATAATAAACCAGCACAAGGCATCCAGCCTAACCCAACTGCAGGGCAATGGCCCAGGCCCTGGAATCTCTCTCTCTAGACCTTCTCAGTAACTGTGTACCGCACCTTCACGCGTCATAAGCCAGTATCTCCCAAATCTCTTCCCCAAACTGATTTCCATGAAAAACTTTATTTGACTGACTTTACACATTTCTATCCAGATGCAACATTTCTGAAAGAAAATCAAACATGACTCTCCCAGACAAGTTTGAACCCTAATGTTTCTATTTCTGTCAATCACTGAGGCTCAAAATTTCAGTACCTTCTCTTCCCCACATCCTGTCCCCAAGCCAAAGTGGCTCTCTGAATCTGTCTCTTCCTCTCCATTCCCACAGGCTCCACCCTAAACCATCACCCCCAATGTGGTACGTTGCCAGACTCCTGCCTGGGGCCCTGGAGTCCAGGCTTACGACAATGCCAATTCTTCCCCCCGATACTCATCCTCCTCCCACCCACCATAATCTCTTCAAGGTCAAGCCCAGTGCTTCTTACCTCTGGCTTCCCAGCTTCCAGAACATCACCTAATGCGGAGGAGGGGGGATTCACAATAAACGCTAATGAACGAATCCTAGTTCTCATCATGAGAGATGACCACACAAGAAACCCAGGCCCTTCCTGGTTCCCACCACCTGGAGCCCAGACCGCCAAGCTCGGCAGGCCTTCCGTCATCTCACTCACCCTTCACACCCAGCTCCTGTCATTCCAGAAATGGACTCTTGGCTCCATCTAGCTCATCAATGCCCGACCCTCCTCTTATGCCAGTCATTCCTGCATCCACATCTCTGCCCACGCTCTGCTCACCCTGCCCTGCGATGACGTCCATGCCCTTCCCCCTCCATCTACTCCAACTCCTACGCAACTGCCAATTACCGAGCTCTGGGGGGGATAGGGGATGCAGGAAGAGGGGCGATAATAAAAAGTATTTGGGAAAAGGGGCTATGATGAGGATATGCTGGGGTCTCTCCCTGATCCCTGGAGGCATCATCCTCCCAATGGGTCGCCAGTGATTAGAGAAGGAAGAGGCGGGAGCCAGATTTTTCCACTGAACGAAAGGCATGATTTTCATCACTGCTTCTGTTGCCCTGGTAACCAGGGACAGCCCAGTGGAGAGTACAGTAAAAGAACACCATGTTTATCTTTGCTGTCTGATCTACTTCCCTGTACACCCTTCCCTGACCATCCCCTGCCCTCTAGGCCCACTCCAAATCTCTCACACCACCACCACCATTCTTCTAGTCACTCTTGCTCAAAACCTCAAGGACAGAGATGATTTCTCCCTCTCTTTAGCCAACCCAAAGTACCATGAGTTCTTCCACTGCAACATTCTGGGGGTCATCTCACCACACCCACCTGCCAGGCCAGAGGGCCCCAAGAACAAAGGGCTGGCCTCAAAGCCCAAGAAGGGCACCCATTCCACCCAATAGGGCAAGCGAGACAGGAAGGGCAGGAAGGTGATGAAGGCTGCCCAGCCAACCTCTCTCACCCCCAGCCAGCTGGGGTGGAGTGGGCCCCTGTTCTCCCAGCTCCTCTCCTCTGCCTGGGATCCGGACGAGCCAGGTTGGGGATGGGGGGAGTGGGTCCACCCACAAGCTTCCACAGATCCTACCTCCTACACGGACACGGTGCCTGCGTGACCTGAGAGTGGAGACACAGCGCTCGCCCTGGAGATTATATAAGCGTTATATAACATGGTAGCACCAATAAGCACACAGGAGCAGTGTTGAGTGCCAGGGACAGGCCAAACCCAAGGGGCTGGAGGTACAGCCCTCTTGCCACGAATGCCAAAGCAGCCCCAGCCCTGTCTATACCTGCTCCTTCCACCCCAGAGGACACAGAGAGAGACTTGCCTGGCTCTGCATTCTTCTTCCCAAGCTGGGCAGCAGGGAGGGGCTGAAGCACCATCGCCACCCTGGCCCGAAGCAGCCTCCTGAGGCAGCCTGGCTGCCCTTCCCACAGGGGAGAGCAGGGGGTCTGGGCAGGGGAGGGGTGTGGGCCAGCAGCCCCCTCCTCTCTGTGCTCCTACCAGACTGTGCTTGTTTGGGGAACAAGTGCTGCAGCAGCTCCAGGATTGGCTGGGCCAGCCGTCCCTCTGCTCTGTCATTTGCTGTTCCTCTAAAAAACAAAACAAACCGAAAGGGAAAGAAAAAAAAATAATAAGCACATCTGGCAAATGCCAAATCCCAAATTTTGGTCTATGACTGCAAACAAAGCCAGAAGAAGGGGTTCCTAAGGAAATTACCCTATTTCCCTACAGCCCCCATCTCCCACCATATCCTGGCCAAGCCACCAACTGCATACTTAGTCTGGAAGCCTGAAGATTGCCCCCCAGTCCTGGATTACCCCACCCCGACCCCCGGGGCCCCTAGCTCAGCAGCTGCCTCAGCTGGAAGCCCTGGGTATGCCACCCCCATCTCCCCCAGCCCCTGTCTGCAGCTACCTCAGTGGGAGCTTCTTCGATCCCGGGCATTCCCCCTCCCCCCTCTGCAGAGTGCTCAGAGTCTGCGCCTCCCGCATATGCACACGGGAACCAGGTGGCCGGCCCGGGCAGTTCTGGGCCAGGTCTTCATCAAACTCCTCCACCATCATCACCACACCCACTTTATTAATTTTTGGGAGGTGGGGGCCTGAACAGAGACAGAGCCCAGTGGGATCTCCGGCAGCACCTGCCCTCTCCCGAGCTCTGACTCTGGCCTTCCTGCCTCCTCCTCCACGCGCACCTCCGCGCCCCCTGAAGAAGGGGGGAGAAAGAAATACGCATTAATATCACGAGCCTTGGCGCACCATCCCTCGCCCCCTCAACCACCTGTCTCTGAGCTCTCCCTCCCCCACAGCCTTCCTCAACTCCAGGCGCCCCCTCTGCAGCAAAGGGGCACCACGCCCACTGCGGAGCGCAGAAATGGAAGGTGGGGAGGGGGCAGGGGCTCACGTGCGGGGCAGGGGGCTGCTCATCCACTTCCCTCCCAGCCGGCCCGGCCCTAGAGCCCGGGCCCGCCCGGGGCTGCTCCAGGCCGCGATCCGCTCCCACGCCCGCGGTGAGGGCAGCAGTGCCAGGAGGCCGCGCCGCGTGCGGCGGGGGTGGGGCGCGATCGGAGCGCGGCCGGGACCCCCGGCATCGTCCCCAGGGAGCCCACCCCGCCCCGGGACGCTCCGGGACCGCCCTGCAGGCCGGGCCCACGGTGCCCACTCCCACCCGGCCAGGGCCCGGCTCTCACCTCGGCGGCCGCCTCCCTCCCAAGGGGCTGCGCAACCTGGCTCGCCGCCCCCCGGGGCGACCCGCGGCAGGCGCGAGATGCGCAGCCGCTGCGGACGGCGGCTCCGCGGCAGCCGCTTCCCGGGCGTGTGAGCTCAGCCAGCCCGCGCGCCCGCGCTTCCCACGCTCGGCGCCCCGCGCGGCGCCACCCAGCGGCCGCGTCCGGCACCGCACGCTCGCGTCCGGGAAAATCTGCCGCAGCCAGGCCGACCGAGTCGGAAATTCCCAGAATTTGACCGTGGGTTTGCGGCGGGGCGGGGGACATGACGGGCAGTGTGACGGTCCCCAGCCTTGAGGCAGAACAGCTCCCACCCACCTGTCTCTGAAGGAGATTCCGGAGTCTTGGCACGCTATATTGGCTTCCCCCTTGCCTCTGACCTTGCCTCCCCGTATTTCTCTCAGGGCAGTGGCGACGGTGGGGAAGCTGGTGACGCCTCCTGTAAAATGGGGGTGGGGATTCGGGGGTGGGCAAAGGGCGGGAAGCTCCTGGGGCTGGCGTTGCAAGGCCTCAATGGGCCTACCTAGAGATCTGAGAGGTGCACGGAGCCTTCCCGAGGTTGTTTAAAAAAGACACAGATGTCCCAGCCTACCTGCTAAATAAATCTAGTTTGGGAGATTTGAAGTACTGTTTCTGACCTTTTCTAGTATAGACTTTTGAGAATTAGAGGAGAGCTGTGGACCCTCTCTCCGCAAAAAATGCACATGCATACAAAAACACAGTTTTGCACAGTATTTCAGGCAATTCAATTCTGAAACTTCCCAAACTCCACGGAACCCAGCTTAAGAACTCGCTCTACCCAGACACCCTAGGACAGAAGGAGACGAGCTGGTAATTACCTGGATCCGCAGCCGTCTTTCTCTTGCTGTTTCCTCCTTCAGGAATATCTCCACCAGATCCCACTCCCACACTTCCGCCTCCCACCGGAAGTCCCACCGCTCCCTTAAGGCCAGCTCCAAAGCCTCTTCCTTCCCGATTTTGCCACTCGGAAGTGCCATCTATGACCCTGGTTTTCTGGGACCATGTTTCTCTTATGCCTTCTATGGCTATAACATGATATACATACACCTGCGGTCACTTCTGTGGTTGGTTGTCTCACCTCTCCTTCTAGACTATAAACTCATTTATCAGTTTCTTCCTCTGCAACTACTAAAATGCCTTATATTGTATCCCCTTGACAGATAGTCCTTAAATAATCAAAGAAGTTTGGTTGAGGGGAACAGGAGGCCCACGGAGGCCCAGGGAGATGAATTCCTTTGCTCCAGAGAAATCTGCACTCCTCTCTTCCCCTGATGCTCCAACAACAACAGCATATATAACATGCACACCTCAGTGCCTGGAAAACAGAATCCTCAAGGTGGCAGGATCTTCTCATTCATTCCACCTCCTCTGGGCGAAGCAACCTTAATTTAGGGGTTCCTGGATGAAGGTGGGACACAAAATCATTCAGGATGCACCTGCCAAGTTGCAAATATTCTACCACCGCTATCCGTAGTCCAATGAGGGACGTCCCTACCCCTAGGTGCACATGCTAGAAGCAACCTGGATGTCATCCTTGACTTGTCTGGCTTACTTCCCTCCCTCCTTGCACATACCCCAATCAATCACCACATCCTGATTCTACTTCCTACATCTTAAATCTCAAAGACCTTCTCTCCATTCCAGCTCAGACCAACCATTATTTCTTGCCTGGATTTCTGCATTTGTTTCCAGCTAACTAGCCTACCTGCCTTCAGTCTTACCAGGCTTAGATCCAGTCTTCACATCTGCTATGGACTGAATGTCTAGTCTCCCTAAAATTTATATGTTGAAATTCTAACCCCCAGTGTGATGGTATTAGAAGGTGGGGCCTTTAGAAAGTAAATAGGTCATCAGGGTGGAGCCCTCATGAATGGCATTAGTGCCTCTATAAGAAGAGACACAGAGCGATACCCTCTCACACCACTCTCTACTCTCCACCATGTGAGGATACAACAAGAAGATGGCCAACTGCAAGCAGACCTTCACCAGACACAGATCTGCTGACACCTCAATCTTGGACTTCCCAGCTTCCACAACTGAGAGAAATAGATTTCTGTTGTTTAAGCCACTCAGTCTATGGCATGCTGGTATAGCAGCTTGAACTAAGACAGTATCCCAGCCAGAAAGATCTTCCAAAAATGTCAATCACTTCTCGACTTAAAACCCTTAGGTAGCTTCACATTGTACTAAGGATGAGGTCCATACTCCTTCACCTGGCTCACCAGGCCTCTGAGATCTGGCCTCAACTGACTCTCTTGCCTCCTCTCTTGGCACTTTCCCTTACCTGTATGCTTCGTTCATGCTAAACACCATGCCCCTTCCTACCTTAAAGGTGACCTTGAGGTGAGAACATTCCTCCTCTGCTTTTTATGTTCTACTCATTCTTTGGGTTTCCCTGCTATCTCCTCCTGCATCATCTGGTCCTCCCTCTGCTATAATATGAAAAACACAGTGTTGTTCTTAACTTATGTGATGTCTGCTTTCCTAGGCTCCCCATCTCAGTTCTTTCTCCCACTCTAGTGGGGTTCCCTCAATTGACAGCCTCCCTTTACCATATAACAGACCCCTGCAAGCTTTGAGCTTCCCAGAAGCTGAAAATTGATTTCCTCCATATTCCCAATTCTGTCCATCAGCAACTATTTACTGAGCTCTTACTATGTGCTTTGTCATGGCCCATAAAGCCTGGCCACAGTTTCCCCATTCTGCAAAATGGGCTTGATAACAGCCCTTCACATGGCTGTTGTAAGGATTAAACAAGATAACCTAACAGTTGTTGGTGAGCTCTTGCTAGTGGATGCACCTGCCCCAACACCCTGCTCTGTGTCTGTTTTTCATCTGAGGACATGGGACTGTCTGTCTAGTAACTAGGGCAGAACAGAGCAGAGCAGAGGAGCTAGAAAAGCAAGGAAGGGAGTGTGAAGGTGACAGCCTCACTGTGCATTTCTTGGGGACATGGAGACACCTTTGGGGTTCAGAGCTTGTTGGAACTCTACAAGAATGACTTGTGAGTTTCTGGACCCAGGCAGAGCTCTCTGAGTTTGTAAGACAAGGTCAGGCATGGTGATGAGAGGCTTCCCTAAGCCCTTAGTGTGCAGGGAGCATGAACCACTGAGAGCCACAAGAGAGGAAGAGCAGCGCAGCCATCTTTCGGTGACCACAGCTGTGAGGGCTCAGATGAGGCTCCTTTTGGGGAACTCCCAGAAATAACTCGAGGACATTCTGAGAATGTGGATGAAATCATCAGACAAGTCATCACAAACATAAAGAACGGAGGTGGCGCCAGTCACATATTACGAACTCAATATGTGCTAGTTCCCTAAGATGTGCCCACGTGAGCACCAGGCGCTGAGTCCTTGTGCTCCTGGGTCTTCTGATAATGCTGCCTTTGCACTAAGCATGTTTGTTTCTCACTGTGTCCTGTGCCCCAGGGAACACGCAGTGGAACTGCCCTTCACAGATCCCTGAGTGTGGTTATGGTGGTTTTCTCTTTAAAGATTAAATCTTTTTCCCCCCTTTCTGCTCAACAAAGACAACAGCCCTTTGGTTTTTGATAAACTGTTCCTTTCCTACTAGCAGGTGGATTTGCCCCGGGCACTAAGAGCTGTGCTTTTAAAACACACACAAGCCCAGCTGTCTGAATCTCCCACTTCGGTCTGTCTTACTTCTCTTATCTCCTACCCCCGGGGCTGGGTTTTCTTTGCCTTGGCAGGCTGATAACATGTGGAAGGAAGAAAACAGTTCTAATTAATAGACTAATTAGTGGTACAAGCCTTTAATAGTTGGTTGTAGGAAAGTCATCCCCCACCCCCCAAGTGATTGATTTATTTATTGATGTTGTGCTGCTTTATAGCAAAATAGTCAGCTCCTAATTATCTATTGGCTGGTTCAATTAGGCCTTTTCCTTCTCTTCCTTCTCCTCCTTCCCCTTGCTAATGGTGGGCACAGGGAGAATGGGAGAACTCAAACCAGCTGAGGAGCAGCTCTGCACGGATGTAGAATTGTTCCTCCCTAGGATAGTTGTGAGGATTAAATGAAATAAGCCATGGAAAGCACTTAGCACAGTACCTAGCACATACTAAGCCCTCAGGAACATTAGCTATGATAATTACTACTGTCTGAAATTATTTACCTTACCTGATACATAGAAAGAAGTTGATAAATGCTTGTAGAATACATGAATGACTGAGTCATAATTTTCAAGTAGATCGTGAGCCCTTGAAGTCCAAAGGGGTGAAGAAAAGAGGAAATTGAACACTAAATCATAATAATAAGCGCTACCTTTGGTTGAGTGCTTATCAAGGGCTGGGCTCTGAGCTGATTGCTTTACGTACATTCTCTCGTTTAATCCTCACGTCACCTGATTTTTATCAGCCTCCTTGGATCGTGTTTTCTTTTAATAGCCTGAGTCCTCATACTAAATTTTGTGGGAAGTCCACGTTCTCCCAAGATTTCCAAAAACTCTTGGGGGATGGGCTGACATTTTTATGGTCACTTTTCCTTACAAATTCCTGCTCTGCCTGAATTCAAACTCTTTCATCTCCCTCCTAATGATGCTGTCTTCTCGTCCCATCACTCTCACTCATAGCAAGCTGAGTCCCTTCTTTTCTTCTTTTCCTAAAGACCCCCAGAACATATGACCATTTTGCATGGAAGACTTTTACTGAAGGTGGAGGGCAACATAGGGTAATCATAGTACCCCTCAGAGCAGGCAATACTGGAAATAACCACGCTAACATGCCGGCACCCTCCTTCCTAGCTCTTCTGCCTCCCAAGCCCCATCTGCAGCCATTTTTCCCTTTCCCCAGGATTCTCCTCTCTCTCTAATGCCCTCCACCTCTCCCTGAAAACATCAGATTATTGTTACTTTATTATGCAAAGAAATTTAGCTCTTTTGAACAAACATCTCCATTCTGGGCTATTTTCATTCTGGGCTCAGAGAAGAGCTGAGAAGTCAGATGTTCAGCTGCTTTAATGAATCAAAAATGTTTAACAAAATGTTTTTTCCTCAACAAATGAGTGAAGTGCCTCTGTGACAAATCCTGCTCCACCTTAGAAGGAAGAAATATGGCAGTCGTGTTTTGTGTAACATCTTTTTCTCCCTGCTATACTTGTGGCCATACTATGAGGTAGATATTATTATTTCTATTTTTTTCCCATATGAGGAAACTGAGGATGAAAAAGGATAAAAAAGTAACCTGCTTGAAGTCACATAGCTAATGTTGGAGCTGGACCCCAAATGTAGGCATGTCTGACTCCAAAGCCAGAAGGATTGACCACAACACCCTGTGGACATTTAATTCAGCTCAAGGAGGTCTGAAGTGGGTTCCACTCACAGGACAAACCTTACTTAGGAAATCTTTCTGTGTGGGAGGCAGTATGGCTCAGAGGAAGGTGAATTTATTGACTGAAGGCCAAAGACATTAAAACAGAGTTTGAGCTAGGAATAGCTACCTATCTATAGCTTCATGTCTGAGACCCAAGAAGAGTTGTTGCTATTAATCACTGCTGAATGATTACTCTGATTGCTTCATTTGTTGATGCTGCGGTTGCTAAATTTTACTGTACTCTATTCGACCTTGGGCAGGGGCCCCCTCTTTCTGAAGATAAGGCAGATTTTCTTTTGCCTGGAAAGTGCTGGCTTCATACGTAAAATTGCCACATTGAGTTGGTTGTCCATTGATGTCTAAGAAGGCTGGCCAGGTAGCTGAGGCTTTTACAAGGAGCTAAATAATTGAGTGTGGAATGAAGGAGAGAATGTCTCAGTTTAATTTGTTCTCTTCCTAAGGACTTACCTAAGACAGGTGGGGTGAGCCAGGCAGAGCCAGATGAAGGACCATCCTAGCTGGAAAGCTGGTTGGGGAACTAAAATTATAAGGGATGCAAGAACATCACAAATGGAATGAGGGTGCAAAAACAGAAGGTATCAGACTTCTTCCCAGAAAGAGTCATGAATGTAGTTGGAAAGGGTTCGTTAATAGGTCACAGTTCAGGGGGATTTTGTCACACACTAGCAGTGGGACCTTGGTTTTTTCATCTCTAAAATGGGGATTATGATACTTACACATTTTTCCCAATAAGCATAATAATAGAAAAATTATAGCTTGTATTATTATTTACTCTTCAGTCCACTATAATCTGGTTTCAGCCCTCCCACACTCTAATGACCGTTTTCACCAAGGTTATCAATCACACCTTTGTTGAAAACTCCAGTCCTCCATGAGATAGTCTCTTCCCTGGCTTCTCACGACCCCAGTCTCACAGTTCTCATGTCTCCCTGACCACCTCTTCGAAGTCTCTTTTGAGGCATGTATATTAGTTGCTGCATAACAAATTACCCCAAAATTTAGTGACTCAAAACAACATTGATTATGTCACACAGTTTCTTAGGGTCAGGGATCTGGAGCAATGTAGCTGGGTGCAATGGTTTAGCTGGGTTGTTCTGGCTTAAGATTTCCCATGAGATTGCAATCTTATTATTTATTTATTTATTTTTAATAAATTTTTTTTTTTTTTTTGAGGATCCTCTTCCAAGGTCTTCCAAGCTCCCTCACATGGCGGTTGGCAGGAGGTTTCAGTTCTTCCCCACACGGACGTCTCCGTAGGGCTGCTCATGACACAAAAGATGGCTTCCCCCGGAGCAAAGGATCCGAGAAGAATGAGCGTGTGCGGACCAAGATAAAGACCGTGATGTCTTTTATAACCCAGTCTCAGGAGTGACTTGCCATCCCACGTGCCCTTATTGTCACACAGACCTGTGTCGGAGGGACTGCACAGGGCCCTGCCTACAAGTGGTGTGTGCGGCCGTCTTGGGAGTTGTCCACCCCAATGCTGAGCCTCCAACGTCAGTGTTCCCCAGGATTTTAGCCTCACGAGTCATCTCTTCTCGTTCTCCACGCATGCCCTTGATACCGTACTGCCCTCCAAAACCTTCAGTCACCATCTACTTTCTGAAGTCACCCACGTGTGCGGCATCTCTAGCACACGCTTCCCTTCCAGAAACTTCAGGCCCAAACACTGCCCGTCACAGCCCAGAGCTCCTCCCAGTCCACACACTCAACACTAAATGCATCGTCATTCCACAATCCCGTCTCTCCTCCAGCGTTTCCATGCTGGGAATGACAATACTGTCCGCTCTGTTTCCAAGCAAGAAGCCAGAAGATCACTCTTGACTGCCCTTCCGCCTCTCTCTCCTGTCTAGTCAGTGATTACTAAGACCTGTGAAGGTTATTCCAGTTTTTTTTTTTTTTCATTTCCTCCCCATCTTTTTTTTCGGAAATTCTCAAACCCACAAAAAGGTTGCACAAAGAGTAAAATGATCCCCCATTTACTAGATTGCTTTCACCTAGATTCAAAATTGCTAATATTTCATGTCACATTTGCTTTCTTCCTCCTTCCCCATATATATATATATATATATATTCATAATACTACTAAGATACTATTTGCCTTTTCACTCTTATTCCCTCACAGATGTTCTGTTTGTGTGTCTGTGTGTGTGTGTGTGTGTGTATTTCTATTTGAATATGTTGGACCATTTGACATTATGACACTTTATCCCTAAAGATTCTTGCAAGCATCTCCTTAAAATAAAAGCATTTTCCTATATAACCACAATGCCATTATTACACCTAAGAACCAAATCCAGTTGATTTCATCTTTCCATGACGTCTCCAATTTAGCCACTTCTCTGTAGACCACACGTCTCTCTCACCTACGATCGTGCAATCACCTCCGAACTGGTTCTTCCCTCAGTCCATGCTCCACACTGCAGCCACAGTGAGCTTTCTAAAATGCAAATCTGACACGTCCCTCCCTATTTCAGACTTTTCGATGGCTCCCCATTACCTTCAAAATAAAGAATAAACTTCACGTGGCACACAAAACCTTCATCATCTAGATTCATCGAAAGCAGCATAGCCAGGTAGACATATAATGTGAGCTGTACTTCTAATTTAAGATTTTCTAGTAGCCACATTTTACAGAGTAAAAAAAAAAAAAACAAAACAAAAAAACCAGCAGATAGGGCCGGCTGGAGGAGGGTGGGAGGTTAGGAGAAAAAAAAAAAGCCAGTTAAATTAATTTTAAAATACTTTTTATTTACTCCAACATATCCAAAATATTATTACAGCAAAACATACTCAGTATAAAAAAGTACTCATGAGATAGCTTACATTCTTTTTTTCTAAATCCTTCAAATCTGTCCTGTATTTAACCCATACAGCACATCTCAATTCAGATGCTAAGTCTTCATGGGTTAAAATGAAATGTATTCCTACCAAAACTATAAGGTTATGTTTAACTGAAAAAATAAAGGGGGGGCCATGTTATATTGTTCCCATTTTTAAATTTGAATTCATTAAAATTAAATAAGGTTCAAATTTCTGTTTCTCATTTGAACTAGCCACATTTTAAGTGCTCGGTAGCTACATGTCACTAGTGGCTACTGAAACAGTGCAGGTGTGGAGCAGCTGTAATCAACATGGGATCCAGGCTCCCCTTGGGTCCCTAAAACATTTCTGAGGGATCTCTGAGGTCAAAGCTATTTTCATAATAATACTAAAATGTTACATGCCTTTTTCGTGTTCATTCTCTCACAAGTATACAGTAGAGTGTTCCAGAGGCTACATGTCATGTAATACCACGACAGATTGAATATGGAAGCAAATAAAAAGAATCAGCAGGTATTAAGCCAGGTACCTGAGCTTAATACAACATAACACAATGACACTCTTCTCCCTAATAGTGTTTGTTTTGGAAATATAATTATTTTTCATTTAAAAATATGTTACATTATCATGCAATGGGATAATTATTGTTAGCTTAAAATTTAAAAATAAAAATTTTAAGCGTGTCCATTCCCCAGACAGTGCACATCGCACTCTTCCTGTAGGTATACACCCATCCCCTCCCCCACCCCCGACCCCCCCCAAGTCAGAACTTCAAGCGTACATGGGCAATATATCTATGCAGAACTTTTGTACCCCCATAATAAGCTGAAATAAAAAAAAATAAAAAAAAATAAAAAATAAATAAAAATTTTATGAGTTTTAATTTCAGATACAGTAATTATTGATAGATATGACCTTCAAAACCAAAAGCTCTTTCATATCCTTAATTTTCTAGAGTGTAAGAGGGCTTTGAAAATAGCTGGTCTAGAACCTGCCTTACTCTCCAATCTGATGGTTGTGATTTTCTGTCCTCCCTTGTATTTTTTGCTTGAACTTCCAGTTCCAGACAAGATGGAGTAGACAAACTTCTTCCTATTCCTCCCACTAAGTACATCTAAAAACCCTGGACATTATATGTAAATCAAACATAAGGAAACTGTAATAGGCAGAGAGAAGAAGGCAGAATGGCTAGGGACCTCAGGCCTCAAGGACTGACATGGCACCAGGGTAGCATCAGCAAAGACCTAATGGGGAGCCTGAACTTCTACCCTGGCACAGCAATAATGAGGCACCCCCTTTCCTTCACTTCTCCACCCTGCAGGTGTCAATGGCTGATAGGGAACCTAGACCCACCAGTGCAGTATCGAAGGATGCCTGCTAAAACAGAAGGTTTAAATAAGATCCGGAGGCTTACATTTAAAAATCACCGGTAATACCAAGAACCAGAAAATCTCAATTTAAAGAAGAAAAGACAATTGACAAGACATCAACCCTGAGATGATAGAGATGTTAGAATCATCTGACAAGAATTTTAAAACAGCCATCGTAAACAATGCTTTGGTGAGACATTACAACATGCATGGAACAAAAGAACAGAAAGTCTCAGCAAAGGAATAAAAGGTACGAGGAAGAATTCTACTCTTCCCCTGGGCCTTAAAAGAATCACTCCCATTTCTGGAATGGCCACTCTCACTTTGCATCTGGGCCAAGGCTCCTCCCTCTCCCTGGGACACCCATCTCTCTCCTCTTCTCCCTTTTAACTCCCGCTTATCTCGTGGGGTGAGCCCAGATGTCACGCCTTCTGGGGAGCCCTCTGCGGCCTCCCATGGCTTCCATGCCCCTTCCACTCAGAGCTTCCTATACCATCGCACTTGTGCTCAGTGCAAATTGTTCTGTCATCTGTCCCTCCTACGCCCACCCAATGTAAGGCTTGACAGAAGGGACGGTGTCTTATCCCAGGTGCCTGGCATAGTACCTGGCTTATAGTAAGCACTGAAAAAATATATCTGTTGAATAAATGAATAAATTAATGGATAAATGGAAACTCTTCACTGGCTCCTCCTTTTCTATTGAATAAAATTAAACTCTGTGGTCTAGCTTTAAATACTCTATAAACTGTGACACACTACTCTTTCTTGGACTCAGCTTCCTTTAACACATCTTACTCCTCTGCCATACTGGAAAACACATTGTCCTTTGAGAGTACCTTATACTTCCCCATCTCTGCATATTGTATGTGCTCTTCTCTCAGCCTCAAATGTCCTAACCCGTGATTGCCGTGAAAATCTTACTCATTTTTACAGACCCACTCAAACACGTTGTCCAGGCCTCAGTCTCAGAGCTCGGAGCTGGAAGGAGTTCTGCCCACCTCTGCATCCACAGTCTTCATTTAGTCTTTTCTTGTGTTATTTCTCACTTTCTGTCTTGCATTTGTTTTTTGTTCGTTTTTTTTCCCCACTTATTTGTTTGTTGAATGTACCTGTAGTATTCTCCCCAATATTTTAAAATCTGCAGATTCAGATAAACTCACATCTTACTCATCCCTGCCTCTGCCACTGAGCACCTGGCACAGTTTCTTGTTGTTCTCTGAGTTTCACTTTCTTTTCCTGAGATAATAGTACCCACTTCGTAGAATTTCTGTGAATGTTAAGTAAAACCCACTACTTAAATACTGGTACAGTGTCTCAATGTTCATACAGTAAGTACTCAATAAGTGCTGGCTACTATCATAGTTGTTGTGATTATTATTTGAAGGAATAAATGCCACGCAAGTCCTGTTAGCTCTACCTTCAAAACATTTTTTGAATTCTGCTTCATCTCACCACTACCGATATTACCACCTACTCCCAGCCAAGATTGTTTCTCTTGATACTGTCACTATAGTCCACCTGATCTCCTTCCTTCTACTCTCTTGTCCCTCTACCTCTATTCTCTACTCAGCAACCTGCATGATCCTTTTAAAACATAAAACAGAGTATGTGACTTCTCTGCTCAAAACTCTCCAGCGGCTTCCCAACCTACTCCTAAAAGGCCTCATGTGGTCTGGCCTCCTGTCCCTCCCCCTGTCACTCACCGACACAGCCTCGTGGCTGTCTTACCCTCCCTTGTACAGAGCTTTCTGCACTCGGAGGGTTTGCACCTCAGTGCTTCGCACTTGCTGTTTACTTGTTTACTCTGTGCCGTGTGGGATGATCTCCCCCAGCCTGGCCTACAACCTGCTTCTTCATTTCATTCCAGGGAATCTACACTCTCAACTGTTACCTTTTTAAGAGTAACCACCATATGTAAAATACCAACCATTATTCTCATGATATTTTATATTTTTCATAGCTCTTAATATGACCTAAAAATATGTGTATATTTTTATAGAAATAAAATTATCTTTCTCCTCTGCTAGAATTATAAGATCCATGAGTATTTCCTCTACACTCAGTCTCTAGAACAGTGTGTGGCACGTCGTAGATGTTCAATAAGACTTGTTGAGTGATTGAATGGCGGCTGGGAGCTCCTTGGATGGGGGTTTTAGGAACAGAAGCACCATCCTGTTGCACAAAATTGCTTCCCTGTCCTGGGTTTGTGTGAAGAGGAAGTTGGGGTCAGTCTACCTGGAAGAATGGGATAGGGTTGATCTATTTATGCAGACTTGGAGGATACCCCTATTTATCCATTTAGATGAAAATCTGGCAGATGATTGCAATCAGAGTAGGATTTCCATAAATGTAATTCTCCTGGGCTGACTGCGCCCGGCCTCCAAGGGATCTTTGTCCCCAGGCTCCTCCAGGACCTGCGTGGCCGCCCAGGCATAGCACATCGATGAAATGCTGCAGAGGGGAAGTCCCAGACCTCTCCTGACACTGCCACGCTGGCTTCGTGGCATCCGACTGGAGGAACCCGGAGACCTGAGCAGAAGAGGAGGGTGATATATGATGAAGGGGAAACCTCGGATTCAGGACACATGCATTCCGGGTGATTGGGAAAGCCACCTCTCTTCTCTGGGCTTTACTTAACTGTACCACAGGGGAGCTGAATTGAATGTGAGCTCTGAAGTCCTCTCCAGCAGTGCCTTTCTCTAGAGGTAGAGCTTTGCCTATGAGAGAAGCTGCCCTGGGCTGCTAAGGGTGGGGCAGCCAGGAGGGAAAACGCACGTGGAGGCCGAGCCGTCTGAGCTGGGCAAGGCCAGCAGATGGAGCCATTGCCGCACCGGGAGGCTCAGGCTAGAGGTGGGAAAGTTTGAGTTTCCAGAAAGCAAATTCGGTAAGTCAGGGCAAGCTGTCCAGCCATCGCAGGGAACCTGCCGCCACCCACCAACACACACACTCCCCTTCCTCCCAAAGCCTACATACATATTCGGACAAACTCGGGTGAAATGCTATCGCAGGTTGCTGGGCCTGAGGCTGGAGGTGGTTCCAAGACTCAGTTGCCTTTTCTCCCCCTCCCATGGAGAGGGGAGTGGGAGACCCTGAGGGCAGTTAGGGCAGGGGGCAGTTGGGGCAGAAGGAGACGGCCAACAGGATAAGAACGTCACAAGAATATGAATATGTTTAGCTAAAATAGATGTAACCAATAGGGCCCCCTTAGTTATTTTACTTTAGCCCTAATATCTTTATCTAAGGTAAAGGGGGAATTCCTTTAATCGGAGCATGCTCACGCACAATTGAGGAAACAGGGTCCCTAAATGAACGACCCTTATTAACACAGTAAAAATCACACCCACAGCGCCATGGCAACTCCCAGAAGTTAGTTACCCAATAAAGTCAAGAAAAGGGAGGGTTCCCGGTTCTAGGAACTCTCCACCCCTTTCCCAGAAAATCTATGAATATTCCACCCCCAGCTTAGCATATAATTAGGAATTAGCATAAAAGGACAGACCCTAACCCTGGGGTGATACTGTTTGTTCCTCCTTGGATCAATCTGCTCTTTTGCCTTTTCTTAAGACAGTACTCTGCTTTCAATAAATCTTTCTACTTCTGTCTACACTTCATGTCTGTTGTTTCTCTCACTCTTGCCCCTGGGCTTGAATTCCTTTCTGTATGGAGGGCAAGAACCCTCTCTGCCGAGGTGGGTGGTGGTCTGCAGCAATATCACCACCGTGTTTCCTGGGAGTCTGTACCCCATACCCATCCCTCTCCCCGATGCCCCTGCCTGGGCCAGGCCCTCATCTGATCACTCGCATGGCAAGATGTGCAACTAGAGGCAGGCCAGCTGGGCTTCCCTTTCCCATTACCACCTCCCCTTGCTCCAACCCCCAAGTCAGCCATCGCCTTCTAGGGAAGACTCTAGACCTCATCCCTTTATTGTATCTCCCGGAGTCCTGGGGAGGAACCTCTGGTTAGAGAAGTTGGAGAAAAGCAAGGAGGAGATGGGCGTGGGGGAGAGCTGAGGGGAAAGGTCTGGCTTCGGTGAGATAAGAATGGAAGAATCAACCCTTGTTTGGCCCCAACCTCCTCTGCCTCTGTTGACACACTGGGGGGTGTTTCCTGGAGCTACTTAGCAGTGTCTGGCAACACTGGTTCCCCCACTTCCTGTGGTGGGGTGGGGTTAGGGGGCATCTGGAAGCTGGGGGGAGGTGAGTGCTTACAAACTTTTTAAAATTTTTTGCAGTTAGGCTGCTTTCTGAATCTTGAGGGTGGACACCAGCCCCCTCCTGGAGTTGGTAGCCAGATCTTTAGAACAATAGACCCCAAATAGTCCTTTACTATGTCTGCTCTGACCTAGGGGAGGGGGCAGTCTGATAATAGAGGGTGCGTAAGACATTGCTCCTTCACTGTGTTTTGCGTCCCTCTTCTCAGAAGGGTGCAGCCCATATGTCCCCAGCACACCATCCTCCATCCTGAGGCTGCACTCCGGCCTGTGGCCTGCCTTTCTTCCTCCCGCTGGAAACAGCCAGCTTTCCTGGGAGCCTCCCCACCACTCCCCATGGAGGGGAGCAGGTGGCAGATTCAGCCAAAGGTCCTTACATCCTGGCTGGTACCTGTGCCTGTGGAGCTGGTCCAGCCTCTTCCCTGGCGAGCCCCTCCCCCCCCCCACCGCATAGTTCAGCCAGGTCTGATGGAGAGACCACTCTTGCATTTAGACACCCCCACCTAAGACAGAGCCAAAAAACAGCTGGTGTTTCAGTATCACTTTAATTACAGTATTTACCCACACCACTTTTTATTGAGAAAAAAAAAATCCACCCCATCCTTTTGTCTCTGGAAAGTTCTATTTCCAACTGTCATTGAAACCAGGAACCCACCCACACCTCTGGAAACAAACAACAACAACAAACAACAACAAACAAGGACCTGGGTCACCCACAGAGGAGGCAGCTTGTGGTCAGATGCAGGGAGGGGCCCCACACTCTGCCCAGCCCTGCCCTACCCAGCCGAGTCACAATTCAGTATCAGCCACCGCATGTTGTCTTGCTGAATGGCCGTTTCTGGAGGTGGCCTGGCCGGTGCCGTTCTCCTGAGCCCCTCGGTTCACACTGGCCTTTCCCTGAGCCTCAGGGGAGGCCCCAGGTCCTGAGCTATAGCCCTGGCCTCCACCGTTCTCCGTGTAATAAGGGTCTTCGCCCTAGACAGTGTATAAATAAAGTAGCATTATCTGGTAAGCAGGGGTATCAGACGCTGTGGGGTGGGGGAGGGACCCAAACAGGAAGCGGGGGCCAGGAGCAGGAGGGAGGGGGGTGCAGCTGCATGTGCAGACTCCTTTCTTCCTGGAGAGCAGTCAGGGTTCCAGCTCCTAGAGGAGAGAGGACAGAGGAGAGGCACCACACCATGCCACCGCAGCTCAGCAGCTAGCTCCCGCCAAGAAACCAGGCAGTCCCTAGAGTGGAATAACCTCCCCAGAATGGGTAACAGGCCAGAGGCCAAGAGTCCAACCTCAGCCTTGTCCTCCCTCATCCAGAACACTTCAGAAGTAATCTTCCTTCCGTGTGTCCCCTTCTCGTGAGCAAGATGGCACCCAGGGGGCATTCAATATGCTTGCAAATAAGTGTGGCTGATTCTGGTGGCACCCAGCTGAACTCTCCCAGAAAACATCTGCTACCACAGTGCGTAGGCAGGCTGGCCCCAGTCACTGCCCCCTCCCCAAGTGGCTACATAATGTTTTGAATTTTCCACAGACATAGTGTGTGCATGCATGCATATCCCTATATAAGTGCACAGAAGTGCCTTTTCTGGTATTTCTCCTCCTCATCCATGGCATCCATGGACCTCCCCAGATAACCGCTATCTTCCTCATTTCCTTTGCCCTGGACCCCAGAACTGACCAGCCTTTCTCCTGTGGGGCTCCAGCTGCGGCGATTCATCAGGTAATAGCCAGTGATGCCCAGGACAGCCAGCAGGACCCCCGAGGTGACCAGTGCAATCAGGGTCTTCCGGGAATAGCTCTGGTGGCTCGCGACATCTTCCTCAGTGAAATGTTTGATCCCCAGCTTGAAAAGAAGACACAGAAAAGATAGCCTGTCACTTGTGAAAAGTGGGTTGTGGAAGAGGAGCCCGGCCCACTCTAGATCCCTGTGTGTGACTCAACAGGGACATTGACCTTAGGGATTTTTGAAACAGGATTGAAGACTGACGTCTCTTAGTTAAGCTGCACTACGAAATTTTTGGTTCAAGCCTAGAAAGTTGAAGACCGTCAGGGAAGGGTGGAGAGGCAGGAAAGGTAGGGCTGGAGAAGATACTTCCTCCCCCACGCCAGTGAGCTCCGCTGACCCAGTATTCCCTCTGGGACCCCTCATCTTAGAGAACTTACCTTTTTCAGGTCAGAGTCGTGCTTTTTCAGAAGCTGGAGCTTGCTGGAAATTTCTAGAATTAGAAACAGGGGTTGCTGAATCTAGAAGCTAGACCAGTTCATCCTGGATCTACCCTCCCATGCGGTTCTAGAAGATGCTGTCATGGCTGGGATGGTCTGTCTGGCGCAGGCCACTCCCAAAGTCAGCCAAGCCTTGCGGTCTCCAGGGCTGAGATATCTGATCTCCACACAGGAGGCTCCAGCCTCAGCCCTGCCTAAGCTTAGCCCTACTCCCTCCCAAGCTCCCGAGCTCCCCAGACAGATGTGTCCCTTACCTGTCCTGTTGGCCAATACCAGCAGCAGGCACTGAGGCTTGACCTCAGACTGGGCGAGGAGCAAGGAGCACACGTGGGCCCCAGCCTCGGCGTCAGCCTGCTCCTCCCCACACAGTACTTGGGCCAGGCCTTCTCCTTTGTCCTTCTTAAAGTCCTCCTGGGAAGGGAGAGAAAAACGGAGAGCAGGAGATGAAGTTATTACTATGTCCTAAACTGCATCCAGCACCTCAAGTCATAATTCTGATTTAAGACACATTACTACCCCCCTCCACAAGAAGGATTCTTCCAACTAAAAAAAAAAAAAAAAATACTACTAATTTTATATGTGCAACACAACACAAAAAAACTCAAAAATTTCCCAGTACCAAAACATACATCTATGAGCATCTAAGACGTCAGAGAACAAACCTAGGAAGCATTGTCTTATTTAAGAATTGCCCATGTACACATACGCTATTCAAATTAAATTCAGAAGACATTACCACCAACAGAAAAAAATTAATAATGCAATACTAACTAAGAAAAAGTCCTTTGTTTCAAGGTTACAGTAGGCTTACATGGTGGAAGAAAAGCCACGGGAGGTGAGGAATCCAGAACAAATCTATGACTGGACACTCAACGGGAGCCTCAGTGGCTTCCTCTCTTACTATCCAAAGAGCATTGCTCAAACCAAAAGGGTGTTTTTGTCTGGTTTTCCACCCCCCTTTTCCATTAAAAGCATGGACCCCCGCTTTAATGGAGTTCATAGATCTTCCGCCAGGTTGCTCACTGGTTCACAGGACTCAGGAACTCAGACGCAGAAGATAAACCCAGATAATTCTTCAACCATGGAGTCCCAGGAAAGCCGCGATTTGGAAGCACTGGCTATGTGCCCTTCAAAACTCTGTTCTCCCACTTTCCGGGATTTCTCCCAGCAGCCTCCCATCGCAGTGACCTCCCCTGCACACGCAGGAAAGGAACCGAAACTAAGACTTTCTCCTCAGTCCGGATAGCAGATGGCAGAGGAGGAAATGCCTGAACGGCTCTGACATCTTTCCTGTTAGGGAAAAACTGCTGGGGCCTGTGACCGTCATCAGAACTAAGCCTCCGCGGAGCAGAAAGCTTCCTGTTTGCAGGCAGGACTGCTGCTCGAGACAAGGCCAGAGGGTCCTCCCAGTTGGAATGGAGCCTGGGTATTTTCCTACTGCTGTGACCCAAGGCAGGAAAACCCAGGCTCCTTTGCTCCTGCACAAGGCAAGGTCAAGATTGGCTTCGGGACCCAGCTGGAATCTGAGGGATCTTAGGGAAAATCACTGGGCTGGGATGAGGCCAGAAGAGCATGGCTAGAGACACGAGTCCAAAAAGAGCCTCAGAAACCCCCCAAGAGATGAGGTCACAGAAAAGTGAATTCTCAGGCCACTGCTGCTTCATCTCTCAGGAAAGGAATCAATTCTGCAGGTCTCCCAGCCAGTCCTTGGATAGAGGCTCTGCTTCCGGAAAAACCTGTTCTTTAAAACAGCATTTGCAGTAGGTAGTCGGGACACCACACTGGGTGTGATCAGCTGTCTCCTTCCTCTCTTAGGAGACCCTCGTGTGGCTTCCCCTCGAGGAGCTCCCCTCCCTAGCACCATGTTTCTGGTTAGAGAGGAGCAGGGTCCTTGCCCGGATGACTCTGTGCTCCTGAAATGTCTCTAGTTGCATCATGTCTGCTTCCTGAGACAGGCAGAGGGACAGGGCTCCGCAGGATCTAAACTAGCCAAACCAAATGGCACCTTCCTCTGCCTGCTGAGTCCAGGAAGCTGCACCTTGAGACTATCCAGCTGCTCTGACACTTACCAAGCCCCGAATATAAGACACTGTGTGAAAACCTCTGTGCATGGGCCTTGTGTATGTTTGTGCTGCATGTCATGTGTTGTGGGGGGGCTTGGGGGTGTATCTTGACTTCCATATGGTCAAAGCTCTCAGTTTGTACGTATGGCAATTACAGTAAAGGGTACCTGCTGTGTCCTAGGCACTGTTCTATGTGCTTTACACATATGGACTCATCTAGGCCTCACACAGCTCTGTGAGATGGGTGCTATTATTATTCTCCTCCTCTGGGAGATGAAGAAACGGAGGCACAAAGAGACTGGATTCTTTGCAAGTCATGCAACTGGTCTGAGCATCAGGTTCCTCCGCTGTCTGCTGAGTTGCTATGATGACTAAAGATGGTGCTGGGAACCTAATGGGCACTAGATAAATGGCAGCTATTACTATTATTATTAATAGCAGTACCTTATGTATCATCTAGAGCCCATATTTTACCCTATTCTGCCTTATTGCTATCGTCATTTCTCTCTGACTGCACTGTAGGACTCCTGAGTGTGGTGGGGGACTGTGTACATTATAAAATTTTGAACCCAGACTGCACTAATCATAGCACCTACCAAAGAAAGAACTCAGGGAATTGTTGTTCAACTTAACATCCCAACTGGTTGGCCTCTGCACAGGCCCCCCCACCCCTCGCTTAGTTTCTTGGACTAAATTCAAGGGAATAATGGCAGTTAGCCTCCCACTCTGGAGTCCAACGGCATCAGTGAATTGTGTTTAGGCCCCAAGAGGAGCAGGTGGATCCTGAACAAAGCACAATACTTCTCCGGATGGCTTGCAATAAACATCCTCCCCCAAGAGAGGCTGTGGCCAAACATCATGGGAGAGTGGGCAGGAGGAAGGCACAGCTTCACCATTTTGCTCATGAGAATCAGATTTACAAGCCTCTAGCTACATCAGCTCACAAGTGTTTGTTTGCAAAAATAATGAAACCAGGTAGAAAGGTTATTTCTAGAGTAGCATCCTCCAACTTTGCAAAGACTCTTAACATGTTAAAGAATCACATCAAGCACTGGGGTGGGGAGGAGGGAGGACATGCATTTTTCTTAGTGACCTTTAAGATATTTCCCAGTGTTGAGGTTCTAGGATCAATTGTCTCCCCCACCCCTTTTAGGATAATTTTTATCTACTTTGGTGTGAGTTTGACAATGCAGGTATAAACTCGATTTTCAAATAGGAACTGGACTAATTAAGGGACCTCCTACAAGTCAAGCAACAAGTGGGCAGCTAACCAAGGGCGAGAAGTTAGATTGTCTCCAGATACCAGGCTCTTTTCAGTAGACACGCCATCTTCATCAATCCTTCATCTATAAGTTACGTTTTCTGTGTGGAAACAGACCTTTAGTGGTTGGGCAGAGGGCAAGGAAGGAGGGGCCTGGGGGACATGATCTGGAGGCTGGAGGCAGCCTGCCTCAGGTGCCGTCAATGTGTCAGAGTAAGGGTAATGTGAGCTGGCCGAGTAAATACAAACTCTGCATGTGAACAGATGTGGCACTTAAGAAAGGTAGTTCTAAAAAACAAATTGGTGGGCAAAGGACCAGAATAGACTTTTCTCCCAAGAAGACATACAAATGGCCATGAAAAGATGCTCACGTCACTAATCATCAAGGAAATGTGAATCAAAACCACAATGAGATACTCCTCATACCCACTAGGATGGCTACTATAAAGAAAAAAAACCCAGAAAATAACCAGTGTTGATGAGGATGTGGACAGATTGGAACCCTTGTGCACTGCTGGTGGGAATGTAAAATGATTCAGCCACTATGAAAAACAGTATGGCGGTGCCTCCAAAATTTAAAGATACAATTACCATATGATCCAGCCGTTTTACTTCTGGATATGTACCCAAAAGAACTGAAATCAGGGTGTGGAAGAGACATTTGTACACTCATGTTCATAGCAGTATTATTCACATTAGCCAAAAGGTGGAAGATCAAGGGATGAATGGAGGAACAAAATGTGGTATATCCACACAATGAAATATTATTCAGCCTTAAAAAGGAAGGAAATTCTGACACATGCTACAATGTGGATGAACCTTGAGGACATCATGCTAAGTGAAATAAGCCAGTCACAAAAAGACAAACATTGTATAAATCTACTCATATGAGGGACCTAGAGTAGACAAATTCCTAGAGACAGAACGTAGAATGGTGGTTGCCAGGGTTTAGAGGAGAGAGGAGTGGGGAGTTGTTTAACAGTACAGAGTTTCAGTTTTGGAAGATGCAGAGTTCTGGAAATTGTACAAAAGTGTGAACGTACTTAACACTACTGAACTGTACACTTAAAAATGGTTAGGTGGTAAACTTTATGTTATGTGCATCTTACCACAATTAAAAAAAAACATTTTGGTGGATCCCCCTGGACAAATGGGTACCGCATGAGAGAATAAAGTAATCTCACGTTTTGTAAATGATTTGGGGGAACCACAAGCACAAAAACTAAATTAAGCTGACACTTCAGCAGAGAGAAGGAAAGTTAGATTTGGGGAGACACGTTCTGCTAATAAGGCTTCTGAGATATGGTAGCAGGTGCTTGAGACGAGTGTGGTATCACCTTCCCTTCCCTGGCTGCCTAGAGGTGAAGGATGGGGAGCCAAAGGAGCGTAATTGGGACACAAATGTCTACAGGATGTGTGTCCAGAAGACATGCCTACATAATGCATATAGAGAGAGCTAACGTGCGGGTGACCACCGTGTACTAGTGCAGAATGAGTGTCTGGGTAGCTGAGAACCAGGCACACACATTTCTGTTATGGGCAGATACAGATGCAGGAGTGGACCAACATTGTATAAGTACTCAAGGCCATGACGTCAGGGCAAACCAAGTCCTTCATGCTCCTTATTAGGCTGTGGGTAGGGCCCAAGTCTCCCAACATTAGAACCAGTACCTTAAGGCCCCCTGACACCAAAAATACAAATGCAACCGCAGGAAAATTCAGTGGCATTGCACCACTCACAGCCTTTGGAACAGACTGATTATCGGACAAGCAGAGAGGACCCAAGGAAAGAGAATCTGGGACACAATTGGGAGCTGTGGCTAAAACTTCTGGAACAAAGATTGCTGGCTGAGGAAAAACCACCTTGGGGCACAGGAGGAGGCACTGTTGCTTGGGGGTTGGGGAAGAGGAGCCCTCAGGAAGAAAGAGGATGAACAGTGGTGGAAAGACCAGGGCAACAGCAGCAGCGCACGTGTGCTGTCACAGAGGTGATTCATCAAGAGCCCAGCCCTGTGGAAGCCCTCTCTAGCATATGGAACTGGGGGAAGCTACTCTCTTTCCACATCCCTACTCACAGATCCTCCCAGAATCTCAGAGGAACGTGCAGTGCAGAGACCATCTCAGCTGTGGCACAAAGTAGATTAGACAGCAAAGACCATAGAGAGACAGACCACAGCAGAGCAAGAAGAATTATTTCTGGAGTAGCAGTAAGTTTCTGCCACTTGTCTTGTACAATGACCCAAGTTAAATGTGAACTTTGATGAGCAACAGACAGACACTTAGAAGGCTCTGCAGGTAGCTCGAAATCCTAGGTACAAAGAATTAGCATTCTGGCACAGACCTGTATGATACATAGGAAAATAAATGTTCCACCAAGATGATAGAAAAACACAACAAAAAAGAAGGTGGTCATATTCTTTAGCTACAACTAGCAAAGGATTTGACAGATTTTTTCCTAATGAGTAGAGTTGAAAATCAGCATCAGAAACACGCTGTGTATTACTCGTACATTGCATATTCATGATTAAGTTACCTATCTTGCAAGCTGCGTTTAGTTATTCCATTACGCAAACTCATGTCTTCATAATTTCTGTTGTTTCTAAATGCCCTAAGTGAAGTAATTCTTTTAGATGTAATTTTTAAAAATTTGATGATTGTAGGTAAGACATCAGTAGTCAGAATGGACAAAATTAATAGCTTATGCCCTTTGCACACTGCAGTCTTTCCAGTCTATGCATGCCACGCTTCACATATATGTTTCCCTTAAATGGATTTCCAGCCTGTAAGAAAATGTTTTCTTGTATAAGTAAATGCCACTCTTCCCTTCACCCCATCCTTCCTCCAGAGCCTTGTGACTATCAGGAATTGGATTAACTGAAACAAAGCAAGGCCTGTTGTCATCATTAAAAATTAACACCACACTCTACACATTCTTACCAGTGGAATAAGACATGAAGCTGAAACAAGAGGCATAACTACTAAACAGGAGGAGGAAAACAATATATCGTAGTAGATAACAAAGTAGCTTACTTTAACAACTAAAAAGAATCAACTAAAAAGCTCCTGCAATCAATAAGCAAGTTCAAGAAAATGGCCAGGCCCAGGATAATTATTCAAAACTCCATTAACTTTCTAACACATCAGCAACAATCAATTTGAATATACAATGGGAGATCTATGCTATAAATAACCCTCAGAAATCTACCAAACCCATAGAAAAAAATTTGAAACTAAAAAAACCCAAAATGCCAAGAGATACAAAAGAAAACCAGAAAAATAGACAGATTTTAGAGCAGTTCCATTTAAAAGTTTAAAACTATTTTTTTTTTGCCTTTTTTCTAAAAGAAACAAAGGAAAAACACTTTACACTTCCTACAGTGTAATGAAGAAAGACCTTCCTGGCTGGATATTATAATAAAAATACTGTAATGTAAACGTACAGTGATTTTGAAAATTTAAAACAGGCAGAAGTATAGACAAACTGAACAAATAAAATATCTCTGAAGAATATGCCCTGGGGCATATAAAAACCTGAAAGAAGCTAAAGGAAGCATCCCAACTAACAAAAGAGGGACTCATTCAATAAATAATGTTAGGAAAAATGGTTGTGTGGAAAATACAGCATTATAGCAAAATTAATTCTGTGTGGATTAGAGTTATATGTAAATAGTAATAAATGAACTGACATTTTAGGTGACTAGTTCATATCTGGATAGTGAGAAGGACTGTCTTAAAAGCAAACTTAAATTTGATCATATATATGTATGTGTGTGTGTATGTATATTAAATGTACCATAGAGGAGGGAAAAAAGGTAACAAAGCTTAATTAAAGTTGTTTTTGCCTTTTTTGCCCACCAGATGGGGCCTCTTACTCCCTAAACCGAAAGCTCTGTGTGAGAAGTAAGCTGATCACGCTGAACTCCCCCCACCCTTCCCAAAGTCCAGGCCAATCCAAGAAGGCTTGGTTCAGAAGGGATAGGAGAGGGAGGGGAGGAAGCAGAGTGGGAGGGCGTTGACTTACACAGCTGCAGGTCTCATTTAGCTCCAGGCAGATGCCCTGAGTCAATCTCACTTCTTTGACGCCTGAACATTTGATTTCTCCCTGTATTAAAACGAAAACAATAACAAAAACGAAGTAAATAAGCCAGTGTCTTTGTCGCTCATTTCTTCCCCTCCTTTTTTCCAGTTTGTTTTCTTTATGTATTTTTTTTTCTTTTTATTAGAGACGGGGGTCTCACTCTTGCTCAGGCTGGTCTCGAACTCCTGAGCTCAAGCGATCCTCCTGCCTGGGCCTCCCAGAGTGCTAGGATTACAGGCGTGAGCCACCGTGCCAGCCTCCAGTTAGTTTTCTGTAGGGTACTCTCTTAAAAAAGGTTTTAGGGAAAAGGAGATTTAAAATTTGTCAGGGGACTAGAGATTTCTAAGAGTTACACTCTCTTTTTCTATCTCACCCCTATCGCCATCAGATAATAAAAACTTTTGTTACTAGCCCAGGCTTGCAGGCAAGTAGCTGTTTGCAGTCTCGGTAAACTTTGGCTTGGACGGTGCAGGAATGGGAAAGGGGAGGATCTTTTCCCATTTGGGCTGTTTTCCCTCTAGTGAAATCCACCCTTGTGGGAAGGCCACACAGGCAAACAGGTAATGGCGGAGCCCAGCATGTCCTGGTAACACCCATTTTCCTCCTGGCCCCCCGGACTCTCCGGATTCTCCTTCTGGCTCCTTCAAAAATAGGAAGCAGACAGATGGCCCGTGCCTGTCCCCAGGCTCCACACCCTCATATTTTCTGCCATTCGTGCTGAAAGCTGTTGATAGCCACCAGCCCAGGGGCTGCGAAGGACAGGCTGAGCTCACCGTGCCTGGTCTGCACAGTTCTACCCTGTCAGTGACCTCCTCGCTGCTTGTCTATGCCTGGCACGACCACCACACCCTCGCACAGTGAGGAAGTGTTATTTGTCCTAAACATTTTGCGAGAGGCAGTCCCATTAAAGGGGACAGTTTCTAAATATTGCCAAAAGGGAATGGTGCCCTGGTCAGTGACACCAATGGGTACTGGAAAGAGCCACAGAGGACTAGACGGATCTCTGAGAATCCCCTTAACTCTCTGCTCCCTAAAATGCAAAACCTAAAGCGCAGATCGGCCTTGTCACCTGACTCCAGCCCTCTCCTCCCCTTTCTACCCCTCCCCGCAATCTTTTCAACTGCGTGTTTCCACGCTGATTCCCACGAACCAAATCCCATCGGCGGGGATGAGGAGAGGAGGAAGGGAAGACAGAGCTTGCCTGTACACATATGAAGTGACAGGGCAATGTGCCATTTTTGGCCCAATTCACCCACCTTGATGGTACGTGGGGTAGGAGTAGGTGATACGTAAGGTTCAGGGGTAGATGTCTCAAGGCTGGTGTGGTTGAGTGAGGGATCTGAAACATTTCCAGGTGATGTGCTGGGCTTCACGGTCATCTCTGAAGTCGAAAAGTTGGCTAGGGTGGTGGGCACTGTGATGGCTAGGGAGGTCTGAGACTGGACAGAAGAGTTTGTGGTTCCAGAGACTAGAGGGACCTCAGAGGTAGATGTGAAATTGACTGTAGTCTCTGGAATAGATCAAAACACAGGTGTGCATGTGAGCATGTAGACACACGCACACGGTCTCCATTCATGACATGGGCAGAAAAGGGAGTTTAAGGAGTTAACAGTCCCTTCATGTCCTAGCACTGACCAAACTCATTTCAAGCCAGCTGTCAGAGCCACAGCTATAATCTAAAATGTAGTAGAGGTGCCCTCAGGATTCTGAGACTGAAATAGATGCTGGTCCACCCCAGAGAAGCCAAAGACCACCAGTTTAAACCTGTACACTTTCCTTCCTCTTTGGAAGAGATCAGAGATATCTATGGAGCCCCCATCTGACCCTTACTTTATCACTAAGCTGAACTCAGCATGAGAGTAGGGGTATAGGGAGCATTACCAATCAGGATCGGCTGCCAAGGCATGGGCCTGAGGAAGTTGTCACTCTAGGAAGAATTATCTAGAACTTACTTCAGGGCACCCTAAGCATAATGCTAAAACCATTAAACCAAGGGTCTTGCATGATTTCATCTGTGGTGAGGGCAGCCGTCTGCAAACCATCCCCAAATGTTTTACCCAAGCACCAGCAGCATCTTTCTGGGACCCGAGACAAACATTCTTTTTACCTGAGATGGTTGCTGTGGTCCTATTGCTGTCCAGAGAGACAGAGTATGGGCTGGTACTTCCAAAGGTACTTGGTGCTGCGGTTTCCTCACTGGATAAATTTGTAGGAGTAACTGAAGTCGTTCCCAGGGTAGTTAACTGTGCAGCAGTAGTAGTCACATTGTCTTTATTTGTGAACCCGGAGGCTATAGGGAAACAAAGAAGAAAAATCAGAACCTAAACCATCCTGGAGCCTCGTGACATCACCTGGTACAATTTCTTGACGTTAGGTAGAATCCATCTAGAACATTCCCTGCTGCCTCTGGCAATGGAGCAGTCATAAAAATATCCTCCTGGACAGTGAACTAATTTCCCACTACTAGATCACCCTAAGGAAGTAGAGAAGGAAAAAAATTTATGCAAACAAGTGTCTAGTATAGCATTATTTAAAGGAGGGAAAAGTTGCAAACAACAAAATTAATTACAATGAGATAAATGGTATATGCACTTAAGGTACCATAATCATTACATAATGATATATATAATCATTACAAGCAAAAATTGATGAAAATGTGGCAACCTGGAAATGTGAAGCAATGTTCATAATATGTTCAGCAAAACACTAAAATATAAAATTACACCTGCATAAAAATTGCAAAGATCTAAAATGTGAGAAAGGATATGCTTCTATTTGCCTTTCAATGCATCCTCTGATACACTGATGGCCACAGGATGGCTCCTTTTTGGTCACTTTCCATCCAATACATTAACTCTCGGAAGAATCACTAGACTCACACCGCCTCCATGCGATCCCCTTAAAAATTTTCTATCCTTCTCAGACTTCCCCACTCCCAAATTCCCCTTATCTTCTCCCTCCTGGTTTTCAAACCCATTCTCCTTCCTGTCTGTTGAGGAGCACAGCTCCAGCAAGCACCTCCAGATTTCTTTTGGGAAACTCTGACCTAGGAATCCAACTCATGGACTAGAGAACACAAGGCCTGGTTTCTCATTAAATATCATGGGAAGACAAAGAGTTTAGTTCTTGCTCTGCCGATAACTATTAATAACTGTGTGATTTAATGTGCGTGTGTGTCTCAGTTTAGTTAAGCAAGGGTCTTTTCTAGCTACCTTACATGGATTGTTGGGAGAATCAATGACGTAAGAAATGCTAAATTACTGTAATATAATGTTCCCAAATCTCGTTATTCTCTGAAGATCTTCGTGAGTGTTCTTGCTCTCTCTTCCATATATCCTGGGGTACTCAGTGGTACCATCCTTAGACCCAAGAAGGAAAAGCCTCCTGCTTAGACCCTGCACCTTAGAGGGCCCACACCCTTTTCTGCTTCCTTTGAGGACCAACTAGAATGTACCCTCCCTTCTAGATCATACTTTGGGGACCAGAAGTCCTAGAACTTCTTGCCCAGATGGCTCTTGGCTCACATCCAGGTCCTGCATGGACCTTTTCTCCCCATCCGTCCTTCTGAGGGTGAATTGCAGCACTAAAGTGTGCGTCCCCAAGGCCCAGTGATGGTCAAGGGATGGCTGCTTGCAGGGGAGAGGACTGGTGCTTAAGCACGTGGGTGGGGTGTCCCATGCACGCATGCAAGATCCCCACAGCGTGGGCGAGAACACGGGAAGGAAGAAGAGAAGGAGAGTGGGCTGGCGCCAGGGGCCACCTCTTCCTGCTCAGCCACTCTGTGGCACTGAATGCCAAAAGTGTGAGAGTCCCAAATTCACACTTGGCCTTTCAGATAGCCATGAAGGTATGTTTGTCAAGGTAAGAAGATAGAAGATATTTTATTTATAAGTTGGTTGGCCTGATTAATAACTTTAAAGCACTTAGAAATGTAGTCTATAGGCCTCCATTGTACTCCTGCCTTGGATCTGTATCCAGAGTTCACACCAGCAGTTCCATCCTCAAGGAAAGGCCCTGAGGTCCCAGGCCTTTACGCTTGGCTCTAAATTTTCCTGGTTGGGATGTAGGTCTGTATTTTTTAGAGGGTTCCAGGTAAGTAGCAAGGCAGAATGCCACCTCTTATTTCCCTCCGCATCAAGAGAAGAGTTAGACTTTTACTTTCAAGGCAATTAACCTGGGACTAAGAATAATTCCCCAAAGGTGATGACAACGGTCTCACTCTGCCACATGTGCCTCCCTCTGCAACCTGCTGCAAGTAGGTTGATGACACTGGTGAGGGCTACAGTCATGTCGTGTCTTCACTTTATGTGTCAGGTAAGCAGGGTGAAGAAGTGCTGTTACTGTCTCCACCTTAGAGATGAAGATCCTGAATCAGCAGTACGTTGGCCAACAGGGAAGACTACAGTTCATGCGGGGCAAGTAGCAATAGGACACTGAGGTTTAGTGGACTCTGGAGTAGATGAACCAGGGGGTCAGGCTCGGTCTAAAGTGCTAAAAATATGGATGCATTCTCCATATCTCTGGAGAGAAAAGGATGGGCTCCCATCTGACTTAGATGGGAGGTGGGTTGATGAAAATAAAATAGATGCAGAAGCTGATCCAGGCTTCCTCCTTCTTTAGATCAGACCCTCTCAACACTGTGACTCTAAGGTCAGATTCATCTGAACTCATGGTAGAGGGCAGGTGGTGGTGACATCCAGACACTCAATTAAAGAATCACCCTCTCAAGGCACAATTCCAAGACACCCCCTGACACCCCTCTCCCTGCCCACCCTCCCTGCCTCTCCCCAACACGTCAATTCCTGGGAATCCCATCTGGTCTAGCCTGGCCGAGCCCTTTTCTCTCTCCAAAGAAAGCTGGGCCTGGCTGAGGTGATGTCATGCTTTTGAACCCCCTCCCCCAGGGGCCTCCTTCACCCAGACAAACACTTTTGAACTTTTCCAGATGTGAAGAGAGACCTGCTGTTGGTTCTGAGGACAGAGGTGGCTGTTCCAGCAGAACGCAGCAGCTCTGGACCCAGGCCTGCTAGCGACCCACGAGGGGCGGGCCCCAGCTGCAGCAGCCTCCTCCAGCCCACCACTTGGCCAAGCACTGGAGAACGAGTAGCAGGCTCCGTCTACAAATGAGAACGGGACCCCGACTTCATATTCACAGCCCTGAGCCTGGGGAGGGCAGAGAAGCCTCTGAGACCCCAGAGGACTAGGCCAAGAGGGAGGGCAGAAAGCCAAGGCTGGGAGGTTGGGTGGACATGAGCTGGCACAGAGCAAGGGGACACGTTGGCCAGGGGCCTGCAGCCAGTCCTGACACAGGCACAACAGCATAGCGACTCTCGGTGAGTGAGTCTCTCGGGTTCTCAGTCTCTAGAGCTCCCTGCACAGTGCTCCCATGCAGAGGCCGGGCCCTGGAGGAGCAATATTTATGAGTCGACGCACCGTGGATCTCCTTTTATCCTATCTGCCCACACACATCCATGGCATTAAACCATCAACACCGAACTTTCTTTATCTTTCTGACCCCCGACTCTACAGGGCAGTAATAGCAGCCCACCAGTTCGGGAGAGCTTGTCGGATTCTAAGAGACAACTGATGAAACCTCCACTCCTTTCCATTCCAGATAAGGAGGAACAGCCCTTATCCTCAACTCTGAGAAGAATTATAGTGCAATTTAAAGTTGAATAAAAATCTGTCTGCTGTTGTTTACTTCTCAGTCCATCCTTATTAATGGCATCTTTCTAAGGACCCCATTAGACCCTGGTTGCTCTATTTGATCTCAACTCACAAACCCGGAGCAAGGGGAGGGGAAGAGGTATCGGGAAGACAGTAAAATGAGGATGCTGAGAAGCGGAATAGATGTCACAAAATTCACGTAGTAAATGTCATGCATTGAACTGACAGGTACTTATTCAGAGGGAGTTATTCTTGTTTTACACACAATACTAATAAACTTGGTTATCTGATACCCTAGCTAAAGCTGACGATTAGGAAGAGACTATTAGAAGTAAATAATAAGGAGAAGCAACAGCTGAAAACTCAGAAAAAGAAATAAATGAAAAACAGACATAAGTATCGAAACCCACACTCGTCTGGAATCATTTATGGTAGGAGTAAATAGATACATCCACCTTGAAAAGCCTTAACGATGTCACTGAGTTGCGACATAGCCACATCATTTTCATGATGCATCTGAGTCATGAAGGTTAAAGTCCTCTTTTTGGTACTTTAAGGAAGCAGAGGCATATGCGACACATTTTGAAAAGATTTCTACCTACCGTTCGTAAACCGAAGAGTCTTTTGCTCTTTAAAGTGGGTTTACAAATCCTGGGAGACTCAGAAAGCTCTGTTACCTAAATAACTGAATTCCCCTGTTTTCAGTGGCAGAGTTTTTTTATACCGGGTCTTGTTTTTCACAGCCCTCCTTAGTTTTCTGATCTCTCCGCCAGCCGGCCCCACTCTGCCCATCCTTTCAAATTCTAGCACCTGGCCCAAGAGGAGTGGCTTCAAGAAGTATCTTAGCCCATAGAATTACAGTACCAGAAGGAAGGGATAAAAGTCGTCCCCACCTCTTAGTTGTTTTGAGGAACAAAGGAGATAAGACGCGTAAGCAGTTGTCCTGTCTGGTAAAAGCTCAAGAAACAGTGACTATCTTTGTTATAAGCTCCTTCCTTCTGCTTCTCAGAGAGTGTGAGGCACTTATCTCTTCCACACTTCTTGCACAAAATCATATATGCTGTTTCCCCAGGATAGGTCCAACTGTCACCTCCGCTAGATTATAAATTTCTTGAGTGCCAGCCCCAGTGTTATACGTGTGTGTTTTACTCCTGGTGCTTAGCTCAGCCCCCAGAGTTCGGAATAAGCCACAGGGTCGAACGGGAACAGCAGGGGGCATGTTGATATTAACCGCCCCCAGGTGTGGCGGTCTCGTTCTGATGTTATATTTTAAGAGGGAATTTATCAAATTAGAGAGTTTTCATGTAAAGATAACCGGGATTAGATGAGTTCTAGAAATCAAGTCATGCTGTTGAGGGGCTAGTGTTACTTCTTCTAGCTCAGCAGTCGGAAAATGACGGCAGTTGGACCAAACCTGGCCCCTACACGGGCTGTTTTTACATAGCCAGTGAGTCAAGAATGGTTGGGCCGGGCGCGGTGGCTCACGCCTGTAATTCTAGCACTCTGGGAGGCCGAGGCAGGTGGATCGCTTGAGGTCAGGAGTTCGAGACCAGCCTGAGCAAGAGTGAGACCCCCCCCTCCCCCCCC
>CM052450.1:18447067-18475187 GCA_028533085.1 Varecia variegata | reverse complement strand
CAGGAGTTTGAGGTTGCTGTGAGCTAGGCTGATGCCACGGCACTCACTCTAGCCCAGGCAACAAAGCGAGACTCTGTCTCAAAAAAAAAAAAAAAAAAAAGAATGGCTCACATTTTTAAAGTGTCATAAAATAGGACAAAGTAGAATATGCATCAGAAACCACTTAGGGTCCCCAAGGCCTGAAATATTAACTATCTGACCCTTTATATAAAAAGTTTGTTGTTTGCTTGGTGACTAGAGACATAGAAAAACAAAAACAAAAAAAGTTTATTGACTCCTGATCCAGAAAAAAAGAATTTGAGGAGGGAGAATAAATAACTTTCTTCAAGTTTCATGGTATTTATACAGATTGAGCATCCTTAATCCGAAAATCCGAAATCCAAATTGCTCCAAAATCCAGAATTTTTTGAGTGCCAACAATGACGCCACAAGTGGAAAATTTCACGTGACCTCATGTGATGGGTGGCTGTCAAAACACAGTCAAAACTTTGTTCCATGCATAAAATTATTCAAACTATTGTATGAAATTACCCTAAGGCAAATATGTGCAAAATCTGAAGAAAATCTGAGATCCGAAACATTTTGGATAGGGGATATTCAATCTGTGTATTCATTCTTATTTTTCTTAAGCACCAGTGATGTGCAAAGGATCTTGCTCAGTGGAGACTGCAAAATAAGAGCCGATGTCTTGATCCCTTTCCTTCATGGGGCGTTAGTGTCATTGTGATTTAGATAAATCCCTCAAGGAGTTTATAATCTAGTGGGGCCAACTGGAAAGGTCTTCAGGAATTGTCATGAAGGACCAAATTAAATCTGTGACGGTCCAAAGAATAGAATTAGAACTAATGATTTGAAGTTACAGGAAGGCTAATTTCACTGCAATATAAAAAAAATTAAAATAATGTAGTTATTTTTAAGAAGGAAATGAGCTACTTTGGGAGATAAGAGAGCCACCCATGCTTCCTGGAGGCATTCAGGAAGCATCTTTGTTAGAAGTCCCTTCCAACCCTGAGGTTCACCATGAGTTTGAGCCATCTCGGACTAGAACAAAGGACTGGGGTGATGCCTTCTTAAGCTGCAGAGGATAAGCTGAAGTGTGAGTGTAAACTGGGTATCTGTGATCTGAGGGTTCCCAGTGTACCGATATTTCCCTTTTATATCCAAACAGCATGTTTTGGACCCCATCCACTTATCGTGGAACCCCAATATCTTGAGCATTCTCTAGGGGCCTACATTTCTCCCAGTCACTTCTTGCTCATCTTCCTAGCGTCCCTGATTCCTGGATGGCAGCCCTTTTCTTTTCCCCCTCTTACATGTAGCCCCAGGCAGGATATGGTTGTGGGCTCAGCATACCTCAATACTGTACTGCTTCACCATAAGCTAGTTGAGCACCCATTCCTTTAGCCTCCCCTAAGAACCACTACTGCAAGGCTAGCGTGTGTAGCTGATTTTTACCGAAGGTTTGAGAGCATGGAACGAGGGCAGCCCAGAAGAAACAATGGCATAACCTTGAAATATTAGATAGTACGGTGCTAATGAAGCCATAAGCTAAGGATTCCCCTTGGCCAGGTCTTTTCCACCCTCCACCCATCACTGTTCCACCATTACCCCAGGCACCTCTCCTTCCTTTCTATGCTCTTCCTTGTCTCTAGGGCTCGCCTTTAAAATAAAGGGTTCCACTTTATTTTATCAAGCTTAGCATCCTCTCTGCCCTTGAACATGCAGGGTTTGTCCACTAAGAACCATTAAGTCAACTTCTTAAACGATGGGGCCAGCTACCTAGAGATGCCATTTCCCTCTAAGAGGTATCAGTTTTTATTTTATTTTATTTTTTCCAAATCAGGAAGAAGCAGACTTCCCAGTTAGGCCAAAAGGCCTTTTCCTTTGCATGTGAAGGGCAGTGACTCATTCCCTGCTGGGCCCCAGAGTGTAGGTACTGGAAGTACACCTTGGTCTGTGGCCCGTGTCTATCTCCATCTTCCCAACACGCGTGCATCTCTCTCCTTGGCACAAAGTCGGGGCCCTTGGGACTAAAATTCGTTGATCATATGTTTTCATTTCTTAGCTAAGGAGGGAAGAGAATGTTCTCATTAGAGAAGTCAAAGCCCAGAAAAATATGGAAATTCTGCCCTGGCGACTGTGAGAATTTTCTTTTGGAGGGTAGTGTTTTTGTTCTTTTTTCCATACCTTCACATTTTTAGTTCTCCGCACTGCAGGCCATTTAGTTAGAGCAACCAAAGGCAATGCGAGACGGAGGCCCAAGGACCCTGAGGGTGGAGCTGGGTAACCACCCAGCCCTGAAAAGTAAACCCAGGCCCTCCAGCCCAGGGTCTAAGGGAAATCAGGCAATGAGACTGTAAGGAGTGGAATTTGTTCCTCTTTTTTATTTGTTTTTGTAGGACTCTGCAGCTGAGTTTATCTGCTGCAGTTTGGCACTTCTTGCCCTGAGCTTTTGGAGACAAAGCCTCAGTGAGCGAAGGAGAGGACAAGGGAGCAGGAGGCCCAGGAGGTGGAGCCAAAGGGATAAGAAAAGGCAGGCCAGGCCCCTGCGTGTTCTATCAACCAAACAGGAATGCTCTGAAGACGTGCGTTTGCACAGGTCGTGCCAGCTGGGTTGTCCCTACAAGGGGGGAGCATTGGGGACCACTGAATTAGTCAGAGGTCCCCAAGGCCGCTCCTCCTCGGTCGCCATGTGGCAGAGATTCAAAGGGTGGAGTCCTCTCCCCTCTGGAAAATATCTGATAAAATTCTTTTCCCTTTTCTTTTTCCCCTCTTACATGTAGCCCCAGACAGGATATGGGTGTGGGGTCAGCAGGCACTAAGGACCCAAAGGAAGAAGAGGAATGTGACGGGTGGGACTGGGGTTGTTGTTAGGGTGAGGAGAGGGGCAGGCCTTGAAGGGCTTGGAGGAAACAGATATCCTGAGCCTGACAAACGGGGTTCCCTAATTACCTGCGAGGCTTCCTGTCCCAGCTGGTGCTGCAGCGGTGCTGCCTGGTGCCCCCTCCCAATCTCCCACCCTGACTCTGGTCTGTGATCTACCCCAACCCCAACAAACAGAGCCCACTTTTGGTTGGCTGCTGTGCCTATACCATGCCAACTTCTCACAGGGACAGAAAAAAGACCTTCCCAAAACAAGCTCTTTGTGGGGTTAAACGATGAAAAAAACCACAGAACCCCCTTCTGCCCTAAATTTCACAGTAATAATAGCAATCGCCCTTTGGTAGCATTTCAAGGTACAGTCATTCATTTCATTTAGCCTAATAATGCATCCCAGGACAGAAAATGACTCCTGGTATCAAAACAAAATAAAACAAAATCAAACCCCTAGAAAGCTCTTGGAGAAGGCTACAACTGGCCCAAGTAGTCTGGTAAGGTTGGGAGTGGGCACCATATCCCATCCCTCCCTCTCAAAGCTGAGACACTGAATCCTCAGCATATCAGCCCAGGGTTCTGCAAAGGTTGCGTTGCTCCCCCCACCCCAACCCCGCCAGGCCAAGGCTAGACTGACACCGGCCAGCTGAGGAAATAAGAAATGGGTGGGCCTCACTGGGCCCAGGACCAGGTCATCATGTGCCGTCTAGCCAAAGGAGAGTGGAGCATCTGATTGGAATCTGGGCCACTGGCTAACTCCCCCTTGTCATGAAGGCACAGTCTAGCACCCATCCTAGGGTTCCCAAACCTTGGTGACAGCTTTTCCCCTGCCCCAAGGGGCATGTCCAGGGCTGCCAAACAGGACAACCCAAGACCTAACTCAGAGCTTCCTCCAGCCCTGAGCCAGCTCTCTCTAGTTGCAGAGGAGACTGGGAGCACAGAGGCTTAGTCCAGGTCGCTCCGTAGGGCCATGGTGGGTGGCCTTTAGAATATGGTGAGAGTAGGGAATTGGGAGCCCTGGAGCACCGGAAGCAAAAGGGAGAGCAACTTACAAAGTTTACACCTTCCTACTGCAGTGAGATGAGATGCAGAATGCTATTCCTTTAATGAAAGCAATCAAATATAAATATTTATTGGGCACCTATTATTTTTTTACCAAACCGAGAGCAAGAGCCTGAGAAGTAAGGGTATATAGAGGGGAGTAGGAGAGTGTCTTGACCCATCTACCAGCTTTAGAACTTGGAAGAGGGCAGAGGAAGAAAACTCCAAAAGGTAACAAGTTTGAGACTTGTGCAGGGGTGAGGGGTGGTAGTGAGGAGAGCAAGGCTGGGGGCAGACCAAACTCCCTCTACCACTACCTCGTCTCCAGTGGGATCGTGTGGTGTTCGAAGGAGGAATTCTAACTACGCTTTCCCATCTTAAATGCAAGACTTTTTTCCCCCAAACTGTTCTTCATTACAAACTTCTCTGCTCACCTAACTCGGCCTTCCCCCGCGGGTGTCCTGGGCGTGGGACGCGGCGCCTCGCCCCTGATTGGCTCCCCTCACATTCCTTAATGTCCACTTCTGGCTCCCGGTGTCCCAGGGGGCGGTGGGCGCCTGGGCCCCTTCCCCGAAAGGCTCTCCGGGCCTCTGCTTTCGGAATCAACTCACAGCCACCAAACTTTCCTGCCTCTCTCCTCCCCCTTCTCCTGCTCCGGGCGCCAACTGCGCGCTCCACACCTTCGGCAGCGCGGAGACACTGGCATCTCCAAAGCACTTGATCCTCGTTGAGTCCAGCGGGTCGTGGGACCCGGCTCACACCCCCGGCGCTGTGGCCTTGCCTTCCCTTCCCCTCCCGCCGCCGCCGACTCCCAGGTGAGGCGCTGGTCCGCGCGGGCGCGGCCCGGGGCGGCAGCGCGTGGGTGGGGGCCGCGGTCCCTTCCCTCCGCGCGACACTGCCCTGCGGCTCAGCCCCCCGGCAGAGCCTCGGCCCTCCCCGCGGGGACGCCGGGCGGCCGCGGCGCGCGGCGATACTCACGCAGCAAACTCAGCAAGCAGAGCGCGGTCCAGCCCCGCGGCATCCCGGGCCCCGCGCGCGCGCCCCTGCGGCCCAGCATCCTTCCCGCGCCGCCGCCGAGGAGATGCACAGAGTCCAAGACACTGCTCGGCCGGACCGGGACGCGCTCCTCCCGCCCCCTCCGCCCGGGAGGGAGGTGGGAGATTCTTGCTTTATTCCCCTCCCTTCCCTCTTTAGTCTTGGCAAGGCCAGCCCCTCTCCTTGGCTGCCACTAACGTTTGCTTCCCTGGTTAGTCCCAGAGGCGGAGGGCGTTAGGAGGGAGGCTGGGGTTGCCAAGGTCGAGGCCAAAAAAGGTGGAGGTTTGTGCGGCCCCAGATGCCTTGTTCAACTTTTTTTCCTCAACAAGAGGCCCCATCCTACTTCTTGAAACTCAACTTCCACTTAACTTTTAACCCCTTGGTGTCAGCCTTGCCGGTGGCCAGGGCAGGGGCAAGTTTCCTCTGATTTTTTTTCCTTTTCTTTCCTTTTTCTTTTTCCTTAGTTTTAAGCGGCAACAATCCTGTGGAAGGAATCTAGTGTGAGGACCTCAGTTTGGAAGTGTGAGCATTTTGCTAATCAGGTAAAACTTACCACATGTCCAATCTGACACATGTAATGATAGTCATACCAGATACTGTGCTGCATGTTGACGGAGCATGAAGAGTGAGCAGGACATGTAAATGACTGTAATTATTCACTTTAGCTGTCCAAACCATTCTTGTAGACATTTCCTTTCACTTTTTTCCTGCAAGATCTATTTGTGTTAACTTGGAGGAGTTTTTCCTGTGACTGTCCATGTTTTCTCACTTAGTCTGATCATAACCATCACCATCATCACAAGGAAAAGGGACTCCCCGGTACCTGGGATGCCTTTCTCCAGTCATCCCCTCTCCAGCCCTGATCTAAGCCTCTAGCAGCTTCTGCTTGCTCTCCCATCAAAAGAAGGATTTCCTGTGACTCCACCCTCCACCACCTGATAGACCTCGAGCCTCCTGTTTCTCACCAGTTGTTCTGGTCGTTGGGGAACTGAGCTGCAGAAACTCTGAGCTGGGCAGTCAGCCTAGTCACGGACCCGGGAGGTGGAGGCTGGAGAGAGAGGAGCCAGGCTGGGCGGCTGATGGCACCAGGCAGGGGATAAGATTAGGCATAGCCTGGGAGAACTTGCTCTGATAGCCTCAGTGGAATCACAGGATTTCAGACATTCAGTTGAGTCTCTTCCATGACGTCTGTGCCACATAGCCTTAAAGGGGGGAAAGGAAGGTCAGACCAGCACCCTGTCACCCTGTGGTCCTTTCTGATTTATTGCTTTGCAAACAGTCTAGCATTATGAAAGCAGGTTTATCTTTATGGTCCATCTCAGCATTTGGGTTGCACAGGAGAAGGGTGTCCAGGTCTAAAAACGCCATCAAAATCTCCTTATTCGGATCTGGTTGCCCAGCGTTCCTTTAAATAGGGAACAAAGCCTTTCACCACACAGTAAAAACAAAAGCTTAACGTGTAAATTTGATTGAACACAAAGGTATGCTATGAATCTGTCTCAAAGTGCAAATGATGATTCAGATCTGACCACATTGTGATTGAAAAGGCCTGCAGCTGGGCTGCAAAAAATACATTTTTAAATCAGGCATTGGTCTTTTGGACTCCTAATTAACAGGGAAAAGGAGTTAGCTCCAATACCACTGTGCCCCCCACTCTCCTCAACTCAGCTCCAAGAGCTGGGGTTCCTTCGGGCACCCACTGTGAGCTCGTGAACAAAATGCGGGGTTGTCATCCCTGCTAGATATGAAAACCAAGTTGGCTCAGTTGGCTCTAACTTCATCGCCAGACATTTCTTCTGATTACTTCAAATACGATTTGTCTCCCGTAGCTGGCCCACGGTAAACAGAGGAAAGAACTTGTCTCTAGTACCTCAACTTCCTGACTAGCTTTGGGAGTAGAGAGAGGGAATGATTCTATGGAGCAGAGGTTCTCAAAGCATGGTCTACACAGAATTGGAATCAGCCTAAAGGCTAAGGGTCTGTAATTTTTGTTAAGAACTCTCTGTGATTCTTATGCCCATCAAAGTCCAGGAAGCCCTGGTATAGAAAGAAGATAGGCTAGGTACAAAGTGGATGTCAGACTTCAAGGAGGTAAAACATGAGTAGAGGGTAGGAGAGGCTGGGGAATCACTTGCTCTGAGAGACCAGAGCTGTTCCTTCTGTGGTCTGCAAGGCTATGGATAGCACCAGAACTATGAAGCTGGGTGATGACTGGACACTTCCTATTTCTCAGAGTCACGGAGATTCATCACTCCAAGCACACACACGCTCACCGCAACCACCCACAAACACAAGTTCTGGCCACAGGACACAAGTCCACCAAGGGACTCCAGCCTTATGCTTCCTTACAGCCAGACAGAGTTGAGCGATCAAGTCTCTTCAAGGCTCTAGCCTTCCTGGGATACTCCCCAATTCTCTGCTCCCCTGTTCCTTCATATCAGCTGTTGCTAGAAGAGGATGTTAGCTACACTGCACAGAGTGGAGGGTGCAACAGAAACATGCTGAGCGAGAGGCTCTGTCAGGCCCTTTGTAGATCCTTGCAGGTCATGACCACTTCCTACTGAACATCCCCGTTCACACGCACATCATGTCAATCAACCTGTTATGAAATAGACCCTCATCTCATGCTAAATATAACATCTTTGATATTTAACGAAATAAGATAAATGATTTTTATAATTCTGAGCTTTAAAATGTATTCTTCATTTTGTCCTTGAAATTCACACTTTATTGCATTGACATAAAACTATGAAATAATTGAACTGTAGTTTACAAGTTGACTAAGTTTATCTTTTACAGACATTTAAGGAAAAATTTGTTAATTTGTATTTTCCAATTTTATATTCTTCCCCCACATTGTAAGCTTTTTTGGTGAGTCTTTGAAAGCACTCGGGTTTGGGCCCCCATGTGGCAGGGAGGGCTCCTTGGTGGTGGAGGTGTGCAGATGGTCGAGTGAGGCAGTGAGGACCTGCATCCTGAAGTGAGTACCTTCTTTCCTCTTTCCACCTGTCAGTCTCTCTCCAGTGCCTCCTCTTGGCAGAACCTAACTAGAAACCAGCTGACCAGGGAACCTGGAAAGCATGGCATGCTGACTCTTAGCCCCAGTTTCCCGTGAGAAATCACCTTGATGCAGTGTTTGCCTCTACGATAGGCAGGCTGTTCCAGAGGCCACAGCCCAGAAAGGCTCAGACCAAATTATGATGATCAAATCACAAAGGTTATTGAATCTATTTAAAAACATACAGCCAGAGCCCAGGGGAAAGAGTTGCAGTAGGTTAACACACGTGGGATAGAGTGCAAGCAGGGTGAAGGGGCCATATACTGTCTCGATCTCATGGTTTGTTCTGGGGTGATGATGTAGTTATGAGGACCAGAATGGAGATGGAGTTAGGGGACCAGCAGATGGAAGATGCTTGGAGCCACAGTATGCTTGCTCTACTGGGAGATACAAGGGCAAGGAGGCCTGGCCACAGGTCCTCATCAGTGTCCTGGGCAGGCAGCCCTGTTGTCAGCATATCTGGGGCAGAGCATACAGGGGCCAGAATGGTGCCTCCAATAGGTAGGCAATTTAGGGATGATGTGGCTGTCAGCCCCAAGGTGGCATGTTCTAGTCCTTGTGGCTTACAAGTTGCTTTTCTATCCCTTTGCAATATATTCCATTTATTCTATTTTTATATGACTTACAGGTTACTAACTTATTACAGGTTGAGCATCCCAAATCTGAACATCTAAAATTCAAAATGCTCCAAATTCTGAAACTTTTCTAGTGCTCATTGGAACATTTTAGAGTTCAGAATTTTGGATTTGGGATGCTCAACCAGTAAGCATAATGCAAATTTTCCAAAAAAAAAAAAAAAAATCTGAAATCTGAAACACTTCTGTTCCCAAGCATTTTGGATAAAGGATACTCAGCCTGTATTTTTAGCACACCTTCTGAATTCTGCCTGTCTCACGAGTGACTTGCTTACTTTTTATCTATAGTTAATAAATCTGATGAGTTTCACCCATCCATTTGCTTTTCACGTCCTCTGTGGCAGATTTGAATATTTTTGCATAATAGAGCAAACACACATTATGCCCAGCATTATAGAGAAAAGTACAGAGGGTGAGGTTGGGGCTTAGAGACACAAAATAAGTAAGTGGCATAAATCTAGTTTCATATATTTTTCATACAGAAAACCATTTTCCTATTCCATTTTCTAAGTAGTCTCTTCTTTCCCTGCTGATGTGACGTGCCATTTTTGACATGTGTCGACATTTCATGTGTATGTGGGTCTGTTTCTGGGCTCTCTGTCCATTGCTCACTGTATAGATCCCAGTGCCTTTTGCCCTATTGCCTTTTTACTGAAGTGTTAAATAAGTCCTGCTATCTGTGGGGCAAGTCTTCCCCTCCCTAATTTTCTTAAGAAGTGCCCTGGCCATTCTTGATTCTTTATTCTTCCATACAATAATAATGATTCCTTTCCAAACAGCCTTTTGGATTTTGATCAAAATTGCTCCATAGATTAATTTGGGGAGAACAGAATCTTTCATTCAATGAACTTGGTATATATCTCCACTGTTTGAGTCTTCATTAAAGTTTATGACTTTCCCTGTAGTGGTTTCAGTTCATCTTTTGTTATATTTATTCCTATGTAATTGATGTCTTCTAAGACTAGGGTAAGTACTATCTTTTTAATTATTTTTGTTGCTAGTGTGTGAAAATGCAATTCATTGTTTTATATTAATCTTTTATTGAGCTACCTTGTTAAATTCTCCTATTATTTCTAAGCATTTGTAGATTCTTTTGGGTTTTCTATGTAAATGATCATATCAAGTGCAAATAGTGATAATTTTATGTTTTCTTCCCAATCTTTTTGTTTTTCTTAAGTTAATGTATTGGCAAGCACATCCAAGGATGAAGAATGTGGTGATCTTACACATCCTTGCCTCATTCCAGATTTTGAAGTGGAAACTTCTACTGTTTCCACAGTTGCTTAATTTTTTATATATGCTTTTTATCATGCTAAGGAAATTCCATTCTATTCTGAATTTACTAAAAGATTTTTTCTTTAATAATGAACTTATGATTTTTAAATGCCTTATCTAGAGCTATTGAAATGTTATATGGTTTTTCTCTTTAATATAGTAATGTGGTGAGTTACATTTATAGATCTTCTAACATTAAACCAACTTTGCATACTTGGATCAAACCCAACTTTGTCATGGATTATTATCTCTTTTATACATTGTAGAATTTATTCTGCTAATATAATCTTCTATTTATGATTTTTTGCTTCTACAGTTATGAATGAAATGGGCTTGTCATTTTTCCTTCATTTTGTGTTATTGTCTGGTTTTGTTATTGGGGTTATGAAGTCCTTATAAAATGAATTGGAGAGTATTTTCCCTTTTTTCTATTCTCAGAAAAAGTTTTTATAAGATTGGGATGATTGCTTTCTTTTAAAGATTTATTAGAACTTGCCTGTAAAATCATCTGGGTGTGGTATTTAGTGTGGGACTATTTTACAATACTGCTTGTATTTCTATAATTGTTATGAGTTCTCAGATTTAAAAGAAAAACTCTTCTTGATAAAATTTTGTTATTTTCCTAGGAAACTGTGTATTTATCAAAGTTGTCAAGTTGCTGTTGATAAAATTCCTATTTTCTTGTTCATTTTTACTTTATCTAGAGTATGTCCCCTTTTTCATCTATATTATTACTAATTTGTGAATAATTTGTTGCAAATATTTAAATTACAAAAGTTTTCAAATTATAGATGTATATGTGTCTGTACCTATATTAAAGTATACATCCATATAATTTCAAGTGCGATGGAGATTATTTTTATGTTATGAAAACATCCCTGTTTTGCACTCGAGTGGGTGGGGCTGTTCCTTAGAAGGGAGTGAGCTTGGGCTGATCGGCCAGCACAGGCGCCCGGGATAATCTCTTGGCATGTTTCATAAGCCCCTTTGAGATATCATTAAAGGCAGAAATGTAATGATCAGAAAAGAGGCATAAAATGCAATGCCTCCTGTCCCCTCCTCTCCAAGCATAGTCCTGGGGCTGCCATCACTGTGTTGCTTCCTAAGGGACAAGATTGTGAGTGAGAGAGAAACATGTGTTGTTTCAGCTAGACTTGTACATAGCCCACAGCTTTTCGGTGGTTGCTGCAGCTTTGAAGACCTGACAGGTAAGTGGGGAAAAAAGCACATCACGGTATGATGCTATTTTCTTGTGGGAGAGGTCAAAGTTAGTGTCAACGGTGATGCATGTCTCACATACATGCACAGTGAGTATTCTGGGTGTTGGGCTTATGGGTCATTTTCACTTTCCTCCTTACTCCTCTATGCAGCACATCAATTTGTTTTTCACAATAAGCATATGCTACTTTTGCAAACAAAAATTAAATCAATAACACAATTTTTTATTTTGAAAAGGAAAAAGTTGTGGTGATTACTAATGATTGTAATTCTTTTCTTTGGATTTAGGTCCTGGGTTGCCCATGGAAGCAGCCGTGTATGGCTGAAATGGCTTGGCAAAAGGGTGACATGTTAGTGGGGAGGGCGTCTCGGGTAAAGATCCCTTACACCCTGAGAAGCAGCTCCCTGAGAAAGGGTCAGAAGTGCATTGTCTGTGAATGTGAGCGTGTCTGGACTTCTGGTATTGTCTCTGCTCACTTTCCTGTGTCTTTTCTAGGCTTTAATAAATCTTCCTGTTGGTGCAGACCTAACGCAGCATTGCTCATAAGTGCTACTGGACAGCATTTATGTTTTCACGAAAGCCTGTCTATCAAAGGGGTTCAGGCTACCCTGAAGGTGGGGGTGTAATTAATTCAAGAAAACTCCAAGAGGAAGGATTTATTCAGGAAAACAAAAATGGAATTACTTGGCAAAATGTCCCTCCTCCCCTACAAATTCTCTTTCTGCTGCTGCCTAGAGGTAGGTATAGGGAAGCAGTTTTCCTGACTAGCGAGTTCAAGAATCCCTCTGCGGGGGCTGGATCTTCTTGCCCCCAGTATTGTGTCTAGATCATGGCCCAGCAGGCTGTAAAATCCGGGGACATATCAGCCTTTGTCTCTGTCAACACAAATGGAGAACTTAATGATATATATTTTATGGAAGCCAAACCAACGAGGGTGGATATTTTTAACTTGGGGCAGGAAAATGTGGCTGGAAAGGAAACATCTGTCCCAAACTATTCTCTTGAGCTTTATATAAAGGTCCCATCTATCACGAAACCATCAAAAAATAAAATAAGGTGGTTGGTCCAGGCCTGGCTCTGGAAGAGAAAGGGAAAGCGTTTCTCACTTCTCCGGCTTCTCATCTTCTGAGTTGGGGCTGGGACCTGGAAGAGACCACCTCAGAGACAGAACATGAGGGAATGGCTCAAGGACAGCCTAATTCCTGTGACTTTCTGGGCCTCTCCTAGTTTAGCGTCTTCATCCAAAATGGCCCCACCCTTTAAGATTCAAATTCTGCAGACTTCCCAGTTGGGGGTCACCAGAGGTCTGGTGCTGAGAGAGTGAGACCTCCGAGTACCAGAACACTTTTCTTGGCAGTTCTGATTGCTGGTCCCTGAGCACAGGAGCCACTCTTTCTTTCATGGGCAGCAAGAAAGTTCCCTTTCCTCCAAAACATGCCAACCTCCTGTGTGTTGGGGTAGGGGAAAAAGGGCAAGTGTGAGCCTGCAAAGTTTCAGAGACATACATCTTTTTGCCTCAGTAGAAGCATTAGCCATCATTTCTGGGAATACAGAGCAAGGCCAAATTCATACATTAGAGGCAGGGTTGCAGCAGATGATGCTCAGGTTGTGCACTGCACAAATTCAAGAGATTCAGATCGGAGGTGGAGAAGAAGAGGAAGAACAAGACAGAATGTGTTGTTGGTTGAGGGGTTCCCAGTCTTCATCTTGGAAAACTGACCAGAATTTTCACAGTGCAGTTCTATGTTCTTGTATTCATTTTCTCTTCTTCTTTTTCTTCTTATTATTTGATTTTTTTTTTTTTACTTCTTCCTGTTTTCAGTCAGAGATTGGGCCAGGAGAAGAACACTTTTTGCTTTCCAGATTGAATAGAGAGTTGCCAGGAGAAATGACAAGGAAAGAACAAGAATAAAAGAGCCTGCATGGATCCACTCACTCCCTCTCCCGGTGCACTCCCCGCAGAGCGGAGTCAGAGCAGCAGGGTTTGGAGGGTGTGAAACAGGGTTGCCAAATTGCATAAGTCTCTAAAAAGATCCATATGTCTGGGCTGCACTAGGCCTCCGAGCTCAGGGAGGGGGCCAATAACATCATCTGCTGGATGGAGTGCAGTTCTCTTCCTCTGGGGAGGATGAGATGTCAGCCTGACTAGGTGCTGCCAGGCTCATGGTGACCCACACTGGGGACTCGGGGTGCAAGTGTTCGGGGTGGGGAGGAAGGAAGAGGGGCAGAGAGCAGAGCAAATAGGAAAGATGAAGTTGGTAAGCTGGAGTCTGTGAAACATTTAGTAGGGCAGGAGTTTGGAAGCCCCAGGACATTCAGTTTTCTTTGCAAATTTTTCCCATGCCAGGACAGTTTTGGGGGAGCCACTGTGCAGATTAATGCCAGGCCATTTGCTCACTTCGTGGGAAGTCTAGACTCCTTATTCCTACAGTTAGCTCTGCAGAGCCAAAGGAAGAGCTTGCTCTCTTCCCCCTCACTTCTTTAAACTCTAAATTGTAGCTTCCTCTGGGGTGGAGGGTAGCAGATGGTGCACAGCTGTGGGACACATCTAGTCTTGCAGTGATCAGAGGAAGACACAGAGGCCAGTTGAAATCCCAGTGATTACCCTGGAGGCCTGTCTCTAAAGATTTAGGGTGGTCCCCCCAACACTCTACCCAGATCCCATCTTGGGCAGACTTCATGTTTTTCCTCAGTTCCCCATGCCTCCTCTCCACGCCAGCTTCGACTAGACTAGGGGGAGATGACTTGTAAGAGTGGCCAGGCAGCCGCTTCCCACATGTGTGTTTTCTCTAAAGTGGTCATGCCCAACTGAGGAGCTTTGGGAGGATTGGTTGGGGACAGTAGGGACAGGGCCTGGGAGGTTCATCTGAAGATGTATTGAGCTAGCTGAACAAGCACAGTGACCATCTGAAGACTCCATGGTAAAGCCAGAGGATTAGAGCTAGAGAGGGATTGGGAAGGTCCTGGAATGTTCTCAAGCTCTTGTCTATAAAACTCTACATCCAGACATGTGACTTTACTACATTTGCCAGATGACCTGACTCATTTAGTGCTCATGTGTGTGTGTGTGTGTGTGTGTTCTTGACAAGTAGAAGACAATGCACTCTCGGGAGGTCTTGACCTACCACTTCTCTATCTCTCCATTGCTACCATATTTCTCACCTGGAATGTCACTGGCCTCTAATCTGGTCTCCCTAGGACCGTTCTTGAGTTGCTCCTATTCATACTTCACGCAGCAAGCAGAAGCTGCTTGACCCAGTAGAGCTGGCCCTCCATAGCCGTGGGTTTTGCACACATGGATTCAGTCAACCGCTAATCAAAAATATTCGGAAAAGAAGTTGCATCTGTACTGAACACGTACAGACTATTTTTTGCCATTATGTCCTAAACAATACGGTAGAACAACTATTTACATAGTATTTACATTGTATTAGGTATTACAAGTAATCTAGGGATGATTTAAAGTATACAGGAGGGGATGTGTACGTTGCCTATGTGCAAATACTACCTCTGGGGATTTTGGTGTCTGCAGAGGGAGGGATCCTGAAACCAATCGCCTGCAGATACCAAGGGATGGCTGTCCTTAAAACTAACGCTGGCCCATTTCATTCCCCTGCTGAAAATCCTTCAATGACATCCTTTTCCTCTAAAATAAAAGTGAAACTCTTCCCCATGGCCTATAAGATCTGCAGGTGCTGGACTCCAACCTGCTTCTCCAACCTCCTCTGCTAGACTCCCCGCCAAGCTCTTTTCCAACCTCAAGGCTTTACCCCAGCTGTCCCTTTATTTGCTCTCACAGCTCTCCCTTTTAGAAGCCCATTCAGGGCCCCATCCCATTTTACAGTGACACATTTACTTGTTTATTGCCTGCCCCCGACATTTGACTGTAAACAACATGAGGCTAGAAACCAGGTGTATTTTGTGCATTGGCACAGCGGACGTCAAAACTAGACACTCTGAATATTTATGGAATAAACAGATAAACTGTGTCTTCATTTTCTTTTGTGTATTTTCCACTCTGTTGTTTCCCATATATATATTTTTATTTCACGCATTAGTAAAAAAATGTGTTTTAAGGTTAGTGACTGACATAGGATTGCCATATACTATTGTAGTCGTTTCATAAAAGCAGGGCCTGTTTTACAACCTTGAGATAAGCATAAATTCAGAAAACAGCCCCTTTCTGTGCAAGCACAGTTCGGGATATGATGCCAATTTTCTTTGTTTTACTGAAGACCTGTAGAAATACTGGCACAGACATTCCCTGTACTGGCATTTGGAAACCTACAGCTTTTACAACCTGTTACCCCACCTGGCCCTGGTGGAGTTCTGAGTCAGACTCTGAGCATCTCTGTGGACCTGGGCAGATCATTTCTCTCCCTGGGGCTCAGTCCCAGCATCCCAGGATGCGGATTTCTATGAAGAAACTGAGATGGTGGCTAAGGCTCCTCCCAGCCCTAACTGTACGCACAGACTGATGTGTAAGAGGAAGACAAAGTCATGCTTTCTATCCAGGGGCCTGGAGGTGGCCCCAGGTCTGAGTCACAGCTGCTACTGCTGCTTGGGGAAAGTAGGGTGGCCACTTCTTTGTGTGAGGGGCAGCCAAGGGAGGGGGGGAAGCAGCCAGAGTGGGTGGCCAATTCCTGTCTCTGACCCTCGGAGCAGCGCCAGCAGCTCCTGCCAGGCTCCCACACCTTGGCTAAGAATAGCGCAGCTCTTTCCTGCTGGCCTGCAGTCCACGGAGCCAGAGGAAAGAGAACGGGACTGTCTAACCCCGGGCTGGGCTGTCCCTTCCGGCGATTCTCTCCTCCGCTCTGGGGATCAAAGGGCCGCCAGGGATTTCAGTTCTCCTTTCTGAGGCTACCACCTAATAATAGCGCCGTGGTGTGCAGGGCAGGGTGATACTCAGGCCACCCTCTGAAGGGTGGGAAGCTGGAGGCCTTGACACTGCAAACCAACAATTCCCAGTGCTAAGGGTTGGGGGGATGGGTGATTAGGGAGGAGAAAGTTATCTGGGGGCTTCAAGGTAAGCTAAGGTGAGAGGAGGAGCGTCAGCCTGAGGTCCTGAGGGCATAGAAGCTTCTGGTTCCCAGTAGGACCAAGGTGGGGTCTGCGTACAGCCAGCTCTGAAGCAGTGGGGCTGGAGACCACACTTGGAGAAGAAACCCAACGACAGATGGCTCACCAGTCCAGAAAGCAGATCCCGTGTGAAGGACTGGCCCCGTTCTGGCTCCTGAGGTGACTTCAGGACCATTGCTAGACCCCAATAACTAAGGTGAACATATAATTTATCACCCAAATAGGGTCACGTTTGGCAGTGAAAGGGGACTTTGTGAACCACGCCAAGATGGCAAGCACAAATGAGGACTGTCCCGGGACAAACAGGACTTCTAGCTGCTCTCACCCCTGCACATTGTTCCCCGCTCTGTGGATCTCTCAACAGGAAGACATGAGACACAACAGATGAAAGAACTTTAGAAATTGAGGCACTACAGAAATCGGGGGGTTGTGACCAAGCTTCCCTGCATTTCAGAGCCCTGTCCCTTCTGCATAAACTGAGTGGCAGGAAGTTAATAATAGCCACAGAGGAGTTTGTGCTCCAGGGCTGGGAAAGAAAGGAGAACCTTTTTCAGGAAGTCTCGTTGCTGGGCTGGGCTGGGGGCCGCCTGGACAGAGAGATAAGCTGTGCTCACAGGACGAGAGCAGCCACCGCTGTGGTTTTCTGCAGCTGAAGTCCTGCGGCAGACCCTAGGGAGAAACCCCACACACACGCTTTCACGGCAAAATAATCTCAGCATCCAGAGAACTGTTCACAATCTATACAGCTCACTTGAACAAACAAGTCTAACGTATATTAATGAAGGAGGATGTGAGGAGCAGATGCTACGTTATATGCCATCTTCTGGGTTAGTTTCTGGAGACATAAAAAACAAACAGGGCGATCTTCCCACCTTTAAAGGAACTCACAGTTGAGCGGGGGAGGCAGAGGGCTAAATAATTTGTGAAGTAATGGAACAATGCTGTTTTGGTGGAGAAACCTGTTCCAGATCCTCTTTCTCAGAGTATTGGAGACTTTCACAACCTCCCTTTAAACAGATGACACTTGTTCATACAGCAATGTGATGAAATTTACTGGGAGATACTAAGGAGTCTTTGTGCGGAGCATCGGTTCTGGAGTCAGGCAGACCTGAATTTGAAGTTAGCTCTTCTAACTCACAAAATGTGTACTATTTAGCAAGTTTTTTAACCTCTCAGAGTATCCTGATCTATAAAAGGTAGATGGCAATAGCACCTGCTTCATAAAGCAGGGCTTCTAAACTGTAACGTGCAGGTAAGTCACCTGGGAATCCTGTGGAAACGCAGACTCGCGCCAGCAGGTGTGGTCCAGGCCTTGAGGTGCTGCATTTTTAACAAGCTTCCAGGTGATGCTGAGGTTGCTGACCCGAGGACCACACTTTGAGCAGTGAGGTCATAGAATGTTGAAAGATCCACTAAGTGCTGAGCACGGTGTTAATAAATGATAAGTGAAGTGCTCAATAATGGTACCCTATTGCTATTCAAATGTAATGTGAAAAATGGTCATTTATCTTCATTTCAATGTCTCCCCATATATTACTTATTGTCATAATTTGAAATAAAATTTCTTAAGTCAGGGAAACACTCCCTGTCACATCTCTTGTGTGCCACAAGAGGCCAGTTCTTTTCACAGTTGGGAGAATACCAGAAGAGAAGAATGGGAGATTTAGAATGTGCTTCTAATACGGGATAGCTCAGCGGTAACTTCACCATCCCAAGATGCTCCCAGTGTGAGGAGTGGTGGGAACTCTCGCAGAACCGTCCGTCACACCTGTCCTGCACAATACCGGTGCCGTGAAGGTGTCACTCACAGACTCAATACTGCCAGAAAATACTAACAGTAAAGAGAGGCGGATATCAAAAACACAGCTAAAGTCCACATATTTTTGTAAGCTTTGCTGGTTTTAAAATAAGGCCCAAATTCATTGACACCTCTGTCATTGGGAGGCATCTTTGACTGGGCATCTCGGCACTGCTGCTGCGTGACTTCTGAGACTAGTCCAGAAAGCTCCCTGCAGCTTCCTCCTGTTCCCCTGCAATGTCTGCTCTCCTGACCTGCTCCCTGTCTTGGAGCCAAGCTGCCGCAAGCCACACGAGAGGGTTAGGTGCTCTGGTTGACAGCCTCAGCTGAGCCCAGGCAGCCTGTCAGTCCTTCCCGCGCAGGAACCAGGCATGTACACGAAGGAGCTTCCAGATGGTTGGACCTCCCGGTTGTTCGAGTCACTCCCAGCCACCCCAGCTTTGCAGCCGAGGCCCCAGCCTTGTGAAGCAGAGACAAGCCCTTCCTGCTGTGCCCTGTCCCACAGACTTCATTAATAGAATAAAATGCTTGTTGTTTTATGCCAGTAAGTTCGGGAGTGATTTGTTGCTCAGCAACAAATAGTTAGAATGTAAGCAATATTTTTTATTTAGTATGAGAAAATAGGAATATGGTATTTAAAAACTAAGGTTTATCTTGAATCCTTATTTACAAATATTAAATATTATAAATATTATTAAATATTTGTTAAAAATCGATTAGATTTTAAAAAGTAAACATAGTATCTCTAACAAATTAAATTTATATTCCACGATTAACTATGATATCATTAGAAGAGGAACAGTAAATAGTGGGGGAAAAAAATCAGGCTTTGGAATCAGACAGACCTGGCTTTAAATTCCAATTTTAAAATTCACTAATTGTGTGATCTCAGGCAAGTGAGTTTATTTTTCTATATCTCAGCTTTCTCATCTATTAACTGGTATACTAATGTCTACTGCATAGGGGCTGTAGGAGACATTGGACAAACATAATTACAGCACATAAGTAATATTATTATTGTTGTTATTTCCAGAAAGATACTTTGAGAACAATGTTCCCTGGAAATAACAAGGGCGTAGAAGATGGGAACCTAAGCAACCTGTGGAGGAGCAGACAGGGGGATTTCTGAGAGAGCTGCCCCTAAAGTAAATCTCAGAATGAGTAGGAATAACTAGGTTAGGTATTCTCAGACTTTACAATTTCAAAAATTTCCAAAAAACTTTGGGGACAAATTTAGGGGGAAAGGACTTTAAAAAAAGGCAACTTTCTAAAATTTTATATAAATCCAAAGGATCAATAATAGCCAAGATAATCTTGAAGAGAAATAAAGCTGGAGATCTTATGTTATTATATATCTCAATATATCACAGAGATATAGTAACCAAGATAGTGTGATTATGGAACCAGGATAGAAAAACTGATGAATGGAGCATAACAGAGTCAGAAACACACCCACCTGTGTTTTGTCACCTGATTTATAGCAGACGTGACAATTCAGATACTATGAAGATACAGCAGAGGAATAGACAGGTGTGACATGAACAAGGAAAGAGGACTATCACAGAAACCAAGGGATGAAAGAGCTTCAAGAAGGAGGGAGAGAACAACAGTGCCAAATACAGCAGGTGTCTATGAAGCTGAGAAGTTAACTGTGAATTTGGTTTTCAGTGGGTTGTTGACACCTTGGGATGAGCTCTTCCAGTAAAGTGGACATAAGCCAGGTTATAATGGTTTGCAGAGTGAGTGGAAGTGATGGGTTAGGCATAGGAAGCCTGAGCTGCTCCTCCAAAGACCCTGGTGAGAAGGCAGACAAGGAATTTATAGCAGGCATGTAAGGGATTGGCATTCCTTATTTATTTATTTATTAAGGATAGCAGAGACCGGAGTGGGTTTATAAGCCGAGAAGATGACAGTTGAGAGGGAAAGGAAGGTATATGCCATTGAAGATGTATTATATTGCTAGTCCAGAGGAAATTCAGTGTATTCCAGGGGAGACAGGAAGATTAAGAGCCAAGACTAGCAGGTGGATAAACTATTTTATGAATCTTTAAAGGTCTCCAGAAACTATTATAATAACATTTCAGTTAAAATAGCCTCAATTCTTGGACATTCCCAGTTATATCTCAAAGGTCTTTCAGCTGCTTAAAAATGTATTTTTAAATATTTCAGGCACAAAAAAGGTTATAAAAGGTAATGTAAGGAGCTTATGAACCCTCCACTTACCTTAAGAAATACAACATTACCAGACAATTGAAGACTCCTTTGTCTCTCATTTCTGATCACTACACCTCCCCCGACCCGCTACCTCCAAAGAGAGTCGCCTTCCTGAATGAATGAATCACAAAAGTTCTTAATGGCATCTAGAAGGGTGAATATTCTCCAGAAGGTTTCCAATTTACGTTGCCCAGATCCATCAGAGCAATCACTGTCTATTGCAACCATACCCTTAAGAATGTATTTCTTGACTAATAAGACTTGAAAGTCAAAATTACTCTTTGATCCATACATACTAAGTTATGTTGCAATTTGCTATGTAGGAATCCAAAGTACAAAAGGGGCTTTGGCCAAATTTAATGTAACAAATTTAATGAACAGAATAAAATATTTTGAATTACTTTGTTGTCAAGATGTTAGAATTTCTGAACTAGTACTTTGGCTTTCTTATCTTTTCAATAATATTTTCCATCTTGTGTTTTTTTACTCTATTCTGGGTGATTTAATAATAATAACTCTTGTTATTATTATTTTTTTTCTACTAGAATGCTTTTTGTTTCCAGAGTGCTTTTTAATTTGTTTCCTGAATGTTGTTTCTTTTATTTTCCTTTCTTTATTATTATTTTTTTGTTTATTTTGGCATTGTATTTTTGTTTTATGGTCACTATATCTTTTCTTGTCTCTGGGAGGATATTGATGACAGTTGTTTTTTAAAAAAATTTTCTTCTTCTTGTGTAGTCTCCATTTCCTTCCCGCCCTCCCCCCACCCGTTAATTTGGGTTTTTTTGCTTGTTTTAGTCTATGTCTTTCATGATAGAGGTTTTCTTTGACAACTGAGGACCTGGAATGTCTGCTAATATTTACTACTTATTGGGACACTGACAACCTGACTGGAAGCTCTGGAGGGAGGATTTGGGTTGTGGCTGAGATGTATTTTGGGGGAACCTCTTGCAAAAGTAGCTTTAGATCTTTCCTCTTGTCTTTATCAGAGACCTCAGAAAGTTTTTCATTGTCCTCTCTGGGCTGTTTAGCCCTAACTGTACGTGTCCTGGGAACTAGTGGGAGAGTGGGCTAGGGATCCAACTCAGGTTCAGTTGGTGCTCCTGTTTGCAGAATGATGCTCCTGTCCTAAAAAGGTGCTGACGTCTGGCAGTCCAGGGAATCTCTGGTTTACATCGTTCAGTGACTCTGGTCATCTTTCTGCATTTGGGAAGGGGCAGTCACCCGTGGTATGGCTTGATGGGACAAGTGGAGGTGGGCAAAAATGTGCCTGTTTCTTAAACTGACCTTCAACTCTTCATTTCATTTTTAACTTTGGCTTTACTCTCACCTCCTACTGGATTCTTCTGCCAATTCTGAGCTTTTGGACGATTTTACAGTAAAAATTCTGGTACTTTCCAGCTTTCCCCAGTTCAGAATTAGAACTCAGCCTTCTAAGGATCTTCTAAGTCAGTGGCTAATTTTCCATATGTACTTAAGCTTTCAATATTTTACCACTATTGATTTTCTCCTACACTCTTTGTCCTTGTGAATTAAAAATTCTTTTTGCTCTGATTTTAGTGGGGTTTCAGAAAAGGATAGAAGTAAGTGATATGTTCATCCTTTGTACATATCCAGAAGTGGAGGGCATTTTTTCTGATCCTCTTTCACCCAGCAACAGTGCTTTCCGGAGGTTTTGGATCCAGGTCCCATGTTGAGAAGGCCTTATTTTGCTTCTCTTTATGGTCCTTTAAACCAAAACATCTACCTGAGCAACTGGAAAAAATCCCTCTGGGTGGCTGAGCATTAAGCACAGATTTATCAGTCTGATTTCTTGTTCCTTTAGGGATTTCTTGTACTTTCTTGTGGGCTCAGCTTTGCATTTAAAAGGATATCAATTATATTTTATTTTGTTTTACAGCAGGACATTTCGGAGTAACTCGTCCACCCTAGGATTGAGAATGGAGCTCTTCTTTATCTTCTTAGTGTCTTGGAATTTACGAAAGTTACTCAAGCAGATAATGTCATGTTCATCCATTCATTTTATGAACATTATTTAGCCCTGTATGTATCCTGTACTTGAAGCTATATAGGGATACATCCCTCTTGTACATGTGCCTAAGAGAACTGAATGAAACAAAGAGCAGTGTCCCTGAGCACAGGAGGGTCTTGCAACCCAGGAGGTCGGAAAGAACCACAAAGTGACATACAACGAAGGCCAAGCTAACACAGGCACCATGACAGTCACTGGAGACTTGAGGACATGGTAGGACCTTGATTATTGGAAAGAGACATTTTGATTTGACTCAGAAAGAAATGGAGAGTTGAAGTTTCTTGATCCCGAAGCTGTTATGATCAAACAGTGTTGCACCAGAGAATTCTACGAGCTTTGTATTGACCACGGGGACAGGGAGCAACGGGATGACTAGAGATGGAGAAACCAGCTAGAAACAGCCACAACGGTCCATGGACCAACTGTGGCTTCCACACTCATTTTTTTTTCTTTTTTGGGGAAATAGAATTTAAAAGGTCTCAAACATTTCAAATGTATGTGATTTTAAAAAAAAATTTTTGATTTAGGATTCCAACTTTACTTCAATAACAGAGGACTCTTTGAAGTTCTTTTGTGGAGAATTATCTAGAGTCATTTGCTTGCCAAATATCTCTAAGTAACAACAAAAATATTAAGTTCTTTGTAGTTAAAAGGCCTCTCTAGATATGAAAACACAGATTTGTTCATAACACCATCAAATTCTGCTTTCGGTCTGTGACCTAAGGCATCCTGCATCGTCCAAATCCAATTTATTTCTGAAAATGTTTTGGATTTTGAAATTTCGGATAGCTGGAGCCTATATTTCATTATTATAAATGAGAAAAATAAAACAACATTTTTTAAAAACCCCAACCATTTCCCCAAATATCATTAAAACACTCTTAGAAGTCTATTTAATAAGCCATGAAGATTTCTGAAAGGCATAAGGATTTAAAACACTTATTACATTTAATGAACACATTAGTAAGTACAGACAAATGCTGTATGTGACCACATTGTTCAATATCCAATACAAATTAGGTTTTCCTTTCTACCTGCTTATGTTCTTTATTCATTCTCCTCTCTCGAAATGCTTTTTCACTCTCAACTTCCTTTTCAGTGATTGGGCTTTTCTAGGGCTCTTTGGCTCACATACTTTCTCACGGGCTTTTCCACTTTTTTTAGAAGGCATTTTCACTTAACACTATGGAGCCGATGATGGTGATAACCCACAAACTTAAACAATGCAATAAACAATACATGCAAGAGAGAAGCCATATTGCAGATGAAATAGCTGAAATACCACTGCAGGGCATCCGATCCCCTCCTGCCCAGACTTGTGTTCAAATTATAAGTTTTTACTGGCCCAGCATGCAGATTCTTTATAGCAGGTTCTCGGTTGGATAATGCATGTGAGATAAAAATGGATACATGCCATTACAGGGAATGTTTGAAGAGTGAGAATTCAGGTAATGAAGGGGATCTGTGCTGTGCTCTGGGTACCCACTGTCTTTTTTAAAAATAAAAACTAGGTGAAAAAAAATTTTTTTCATTAGCAAAATAAATACAAACAAAATACAAAAATACAGAAAAAAAGACAAACAATTATATTTATTTAATTTCTTATGGTTTGCATTCTGTCTTCCGACTAAACAACAAATCCCTTTGTGGAAATGACCTCATTTTGCAATTCGGTCCAACAAATGATGCTGGCCGCCCACGTGGTGCCAGGCACGGCGCCAGGCACTGAAGGCACAGAGCCGCTTATGATGCAGACTGAGCGCTGAGCCTGTCTGTAAGCTTGCTCCAGAAAGTGTTTGTTTTTTCCCAGTTTCCATGTCTGGATGCCATGTATCTGCCACTAGGTAAATGGGTTATTTCTCCACAACACCTTCCTCCCCAAATGGACAAAACCTTTCTCCAGCCATAACGAGCAAGACAAAGTAGCAGCAATCTGGTCATTTATCCTCACATTTGCTCCAAATGTGATTATTAACATAAAGGCATAAATTATTGGGACATTATTAATCACTTATCATTGTGTATAATTCTTACACATTTTATAGCAAAATATATTTTGTAGCAAAATATAAAGAAATAAAAATGCATTAGGGCAAATTAAATCTCTCTCTCCCATGAAACTTCAACTTTGAGCCCTAATCACTTCTTCACCTAACCCCACGTTTCTTATTTTGTAAAAACAACCTTTTCCTTTCTTAGGTTAAGTTTCCAGTGTCAAACAGTCCTAGCTTTTCAAAGAGTCCCAGAAACTGAGTCTCTCCCTTTCACTGTTTCGGGGCTTCTGGTGGTGCTGGGGTCAAAAGCCTGTAGTTATTGACTTATACTTCCCAGAGAAAGGGCATCTATTTTACTCTTTGTTTCCCTGAATAGACGCTGACGTATTTTAACTGGCCAGCTAGACTTTCAGAGGAAATCTGGCTTTAAGCTTCCAGAAATGACCTTCCTCTTTCTTTTTCTTTCACAGTCAGGAGAGGAAAGAGCAGGAAGACAATGGCAAGTACTGACAAACACATATATATCCAATCAGGACAAAAGTGTTCTCAGAGTAGTCGGGGTACCTGTTACTCTCCCAGACTGGCTTCTTTCCTCTCTCACCCTTTGAAGCCCCTAAGGGCAGGATTTATTGAGGAGGCAGTTTGCATAGACTCCCCCAGACCAGTGCTATCTGACAGAAAGATATCATAAGTCACATATGTAATTTAAAACTTTCTAGTAGTCACATAGAAAAAGTTAAAAAATGCAAATTAATTTTAATAATACATTTTATATAACCTAACACCCTCAAAATATTATTTTTCAATATGTAATCAATATAAAAAAATTAATGAGATATTTTAGATTTCTTCCTCCTTACTAAATGTACTTTACACTTACAGTTCACCAAATTCAGATGCTCAATTTTTATGGGAAATAATTGAGTTGAAGTGAATGATTTTATAAAATGTACAGTTGGAAAAGCATATTTATATACCTAAGGTGTTCCAAATATACTTAAAATTTTTTTCCATTAACTGAAAATCACTCTTCTTTAATATCTGCATCCACATTGACAAAACTGGTCTATCTCTTTAGCAATAATTGCTTTGACTTTAAAGAAAAGCTATCAGTTTCAAAACTATGTCCAAGTTAAGTACACTCATTAACTCTTGTGTGAACTAAGTATTATTAATATTGAGCTCAAAATGGTATTGATAGATTGAAAAGGAACTCTATCAGTATCAACAATGAGTTCTTCACATTTTTCTTATAGTTTTTGCAGCCAATTTACATAATGCTGTCAATTACAATTAAAATCTTACGCATATTGGCTCATTTAAGAAAACTATAAAAATAATTATTATTGGTTAAATGATAGAAAGTTTTCATTTCAAATTAAAACCTGTATCTGTCTAGCTAGGTCACAGATAAGCTTTTCCTTTCCTTAGAGTTTTAAATTTAGCTCATTTATATGCAGTGTGATATTGGTGTGAAAACGTAAATCACACTGCCACTTTTTGTCTTTGATTTTTGAATATTTGGCAAGTATTCCTTTATTTTCAAGAAAATTTTGAATTAGAGTTAGCAGTACAATACATCTTTGTAAATATCCTCCATGACTCAACCAAAGAACATTGTCAAAGAAATCATGAAGTCATTAAATTCACTGTCTTCTATTTCTTTCAACAGTTCCATAAATTTGAAATGATTCATGGCATTTGCATGTATACACTGCATGATTTTAACAATGTATCCAGGACATATTTTACGAAATCTGCTTCAGAAAACTGAGCATAAATATCTTTAAAATGTATCATACAGTGAAACAAAGAAATATAGGAAATACTATTCCCTTTAAAAAAAATTCCAATTAATCTGATTTTGGCCTAACATAGCTGGAAAACTGTTTGTGTGTGTGTGTGTTAGAAACTATTTTTTAATATCTAGCTGAAAATATTCTTTGACAAATGTAAAATACTGAAAAATACTCACATCATAAGTGTGATATTTTAGGGCATGAATGGACAATATTTCTTTGTAAATTTAAAAGTCCTTGGCTCGGGGACAAAGCAAACCCAAACATTAATGGGGCAGTGAATTTTACATTTCGTGACTCATCTAAAGCTAAAAACACAAAAAAACAAGAAAACTTGCAATTTTTCAGATTTTGAATCAATTGACCTTGATCTTTTCATTACCAATTATGATTTATATAGGTGTCCCTGTAACTTGTGCTGTCTGCACAAAATATTCAAATAAACACATTATGATGTTATATCACTATATAGCAAAAAAATTATTTAAACTGAATCAATATGTGGATATCAACTAGATCAATAATGTGCTTACATGTAATTATTAGAACTAGCGCATGTGCTCGACATATACACTGTAACACAATAAGATCTTATGTGAAAGATAAAGTGAAATGTAGTCCTACCCAAATGATCAAGTTATGCTTTTGGAAAAGTATTTCATACGGTTTTAATTTTTCAACTGTAAATTAATTATAATTAAGTAAAATAAAATATTTGGTGCCACAATAGCACTAGTCATATTTCAAGTGCTTAATAGCCACCTGTGACTGGTGGTTACCATAATGGATAGTGCAGCCTCCAATTATGCAGTAGCTAGACCTGCTATACTGCCAACTCAACAAAGGGCTTTTGGTACCATTTCCTTAAGTAAATATTTAAAAACGCACATGAACAGATATTTTATAAATATGATTAAGCTATAATTTATTGACTCCTCTAAATGAGGATGTAATGAAATAACAATATAAACTAAAAATAAAAAAAATCTCAGCTTTCAGAAATCTAGATTTCACGCTTTTCACATTTCTGTTCCCAAGATAGTATATTATATAAGATTTCCATGTAAATCATTAAGCACAATGTCTGGAATGTAAAAGTGACATGTTTATTTATTTTTTCCCTATGTCATCTGATTGCGGATGATTTTGAGCCCAAAGTGGGTGATGCTAGTGTCCATTTGCTGCTACTGCTGGTGATGGGGAGGAGGCTAAGGGTGCTTGATGGTTGAGAGCCAAGGCTGGACTTCTAAGATTCCAAGCTAGCACATGTCCCCATCCCCAATCCCTTCCCTAACACATGATCTCTTCTCTTGACTACCTGGGTGTGGAGATTGCTCATCACATAGAGTCATCACCTCAAGCTAGTATCTTCCTGCTAGGCCCCTTCCTCTCTGACCACATGTGCAGGGAATGCTGACCACTGAGTCTCCACTCAGTGAGGACGGACTCAAGGGTAAGCCTGTTGGGAGGAGCAGACCAAGCTTTCATTCAGCAGTTGTTTTGGAAGTGAGGAAAGAGATCTTCTCCCTCTTACCCCAATTCTTGAATACCTAGAATGTCCTGTAGAGGGGCCAGGGAAGGGGGCTCCATGGCTTTACTTCCCTGGTCCTAAGGATTACCAAAGCTTGAGCCCCCTCTCATCATCACAGCTGTTTCTACCCTGGTCATTTGTGCCTGCTGAAGATTTCCATGTGTTCTAGATTCCTGGGGTTTGAATAAGGCAGTCTCTACAGGAAGCAAAATTAAGGATTTTCCAACTGTTAGCATCTGGGGAAGGTAGCCCATCCCACCTTAAAGCATGTAAGCTATTGCTCAACTTTTGAATATTGAACTTTTAAACATTATCAGGATACACTGTTATCATAAACGAGAAAAAGGGAGTTGTAAGAGTAAATGCTAGTATTTACTGAGAGCTTACCATATCCTAAATATTTCATTAATCCTCGAAGAGACCTTAATTGGGGCTCTTTTTATCTGCAATTTTGAGATGATGAACTTGAGGCAATGAGAAGATAAATAACTTGTTCAATGATATACAACTGGGGAAGGGTAAAATTAGGGTTCAGA
>CM052450.1:18390940-18446567 GCA_028533085.1 Varecia variegata | reverse complement strand
GAGAAAAAGGGAGTTGTAAGAGTAAATGCTAGTATTTACTGAGAGCTTACCATATCCTAAATATTTCATTAATCCTCGAAGAGACCTTAATTGGGGCTCTTTTTATCTGCAATTTTGAGATGATGAACTTGAGGCAATGAGAAGATAAATAACTTGTTCAATGATATACAACTGGGGAAGGGTAAAATTAGGGTTCAGATCTAAGCACTCTGACTCCAGGATTTGATGCCTTTGCTCTTATACACATATGTGATATGTAATTATATAAAACATCCTTGGTTTTTTCATTTATCACTTTCATTTAAGTCTTTCTGAACAGAAATCTTCAATATCTATCACTTATAATACTGATCCAGTATTTTTGTTGTTGCTATTGCTGAATGGAATGAACTATTTAACTTTTTTCATTTAAGGTTTGAATTTTGTGCTGCCCCCTACTTCAGAAAGGACTCAAGATTAAGACATAGTACAAGATTAGGCAATTAACAATAAAGTCCCACAGACTACATTGGAAGGAACCAGAGAGAGTGGGCATTAAGGCACTTAAATTGGACTGATTGGCACACGTGGGCAGTAAACTGACTAAGCTTTCTGGCAGCAAAAGCAAAAGTTAAACATGTTGGATTGCATAGTTTTCATTTCCTGACAATGAGAAGGATAAAATTCAGCTGCAACTTCAGTAGGAATTGATTACATGAGCCTTTAAATAAAGGGAATTGAACAACAACATGGAAAATACCTAACCTTCGTTTTATGAGGCACAGAAGAGTCATTCAGATACTTGGTTGTCATGTTGCTCTTAAATAAGAGCAGATGCTCTTACACACTAACCTGATACTTGTTAAATCATCTCCATAAGGCTGGAAAAATGTGATGCTGTGCTTCTTTCAAGACCTAAAATTACATGATTAGAATTTAGAGACTCTCTGATGGGTTATATACGTGCTTTGACTCTCTCAAATACCAGTTGCTTAAACAATCACTGGGCACATGCTAAATACTTATAATTAATCAGAAAATCCTCTGAACAATATAGATCTTTCTGAACTGATCTTTTTTTTAATTTTTATTTTTTTAGAGACAGGGTCTCACTCAGTCACCCAGGCTGGAGTGCAGTGGTGCAATTATACCTCACTGCAGCCTTGAACTCCTGGGCTCAAGCTACCCTCCATTCTGTAGCCCATGGATCAAAGACTTCCAAGTCTTATTTTTTAAGAACTACATTTTGTGGCTGGGCATGGTGGCTCATAGCTGTAATCCCAGGACTTTGGGAGGCTGAGGCATGAGGATTGCTTGGGGCCAGGAGTTTGAGAATAGCCTGGGCAACATAGTAAGACCCTGTCTCTACAAAAAATAAGAAAAAATTGCCAGCATGGTGGAGTATTCCCGTAGTCCCAGCTGCTTGGGAGGCTGAGGCAGGAGATCACTTTAGCCCACAAGTTTGAGGCTACAGTGAGCTATGATTGCACACTGCACTCCAGCCTGGGTTACAGAATGAGACCTCGTCTCTAAAAAAATTTTTTTTTAAATAAAATGAGAGTTCTAAGCTGGAAAAGAAATAAACATGTTATAGTATGTTGGAATATTAAGACCTCGACTTATAATCCTGCCCAAATAGGCTGACCAGTTCAGGAGAGGCATGAGCCACAGATAGGGGAGAATTAGGAACAACATACAGTTAAATTATATGCTAGGTGCTGTTGAAATAACCCTATGAAGGAGATATTATTATTATCTACATTCTTCAGATGAGAGAACTGAGGGTCAGAGAAATTAAGGGTCATTTGGATGCAGCCTGACTGCCAAGCTCCTTCTCTTTCCGGAATACAACACCGGCACCCAGAGACACTTAAGAACTCTAGTCCATACTACTTGGGAAAACATGGCTTCAGCCTGGCAAGTCGTTGGGCTTGATGTTACCACCTGCCTACACCTTCTCAAAAACAACTTCTCTATTGCTCTGTAATTTTTTTTTTCTGAAAAAGGAATCTATTGGATGCCACAAATAATAATGTGGAAAAAGAAACTTAAGTAACAGAATAATTCAATTTAATCAGTTGGAGAAGACTGTATAAAACTGTCCTTTTAAATTTTGACACATGCTTAATTATTGCTGTGATTTAATTGTGGTATAATTAATATTACTAATGTTCCTTCTGGCAATAGCTGAACTATAAATTCAATTGTTCCTTAAGACCTCTCCTAGTCAAAGACAATAAAACAGGAAGGCTAGTCTTTCAGATGGGGAAGACTAGCCTTCCTGTTTCCTAAGGCAGAGGAATATGCATCAGGAAAGTTAGTTTTTCTGGTACTGTAACGATTAAAAAGGAAGCAGTACTAGGTCATTGCCCCGTCTGAGGCCATTTAAAATCAGTGCTGTATCTGCCATGAGAGTCTTAACTGTTGTAACAGAGCTGTTTTCCTGGAGTTGCTGAAGAAACAGAGGCAAGCCTGGAGCCTGTGTTACATATTAAATGATGTTGAGTTACCCAGGTGTCCTCGATGAGTTCACAATGTGGAGGAAAAGTTATTCTTTAACAGAGCTTTGTTCTTATCCAAAGCACTTTTTTAAAATTTCAGAGTATTACAGGGTTACAAATACTTTGGTTACATAAATTGCTTTTGCACCACCTGACAAGCATGCCCATCCCCCACGCACCACATACGTTAGGTGTGGATTTACCCATTCCTTCCTCCCTCCTCCCACCTGCCTGACACCCTATGAATGTTACTTCCCATATGTGCACATTAGTGTTGATCAATTAGTACCAATTTAATGGTGAGTACATGTGGTGTTTGTTTTCCATTCTTGTGATACTCCACTTAAAAGAATGGGCTCCAGCTCCACCCAAGATAATACAATATGTAGTTCATCATTTTTTTATAGCTAATTAGTACTCATGGTATACATATACCACATTTTATTAATCCACTCATGTATTGATGGGCACTTGGATTGTTTCTGTATCTTTGCAATTGTGAATTGTGCTGCTATAAACATTCAAGTGCAGATGTCTTTTTTATAGAATGTCTTTACTTCCTTTGGGTAGATACCCAGTAGTGGGATTGCTGGATCAAATGGTAGTTTTACTTTCAGTTCTTTGAGGCATCTCCATACTATTTTCCATAGGGGTTGTACTAGTTTGCAGTCCCATCAGCAGTGTATGAGTGTTCCTATCTCTCTGCATCCATGCCAACATTTGTTGTTTTGGGGATTTTTGATAAAAGCCATTCTCACTGGAATTAAATGATATCTCATTGTGGTTTTGATTTGCATGTCCTTGATAATTACAGATATTGAGCATTTTATGATATGTTTGTTGGCCATTAGTCTATCTTCTTTTGAAAAGTTTCTGTTCATGTCCTTGCCCACTTTTTAATGGGGTTGTTTGATTTTTTTCTTGATGATTTTCCTGAGTTCTATATAGATTCTAGTTATCAGCCCTTTATCAGATGTATAGCATGAAAATGTTTTCTCTCATTCTGTAGGTTGTCTATTTTCTAAGTGGCCTTCATCTCAGAGATGCAGGAATGGTTCAACATATGCAAATCTATAAATGTGATTCACCACATAAATAAAAGTAAAAACAAAGACCGTATGATCCTCTCAAAAGACACAGAAAAAGCATTCAACAAAATTTAGCACCCTTTTATGATAAGAACACTTAACAAAATAGGTGTAGATGGGACTTACTTCAAAATGATAAATGCTATGACAAACCCACAGCCAACATCATACTGAATGGGGAAAAACTGAAAGCATTACTGCTTAGAAATTGAACCAGACAAGGTTGCCCTCTATCACCACTTCTATTCAACATAGTGCTAGAAGTCCTAGCCAGAGCAATCAGACAAGAGAAGGAAATCAAGGGCATCCAAATGGGGGAGGAAGAGGCCAAATTACTGCTCTTTGCTGACGATAAGATCTTATGTCTAGAAAATCCCAAAGATTCTGCGAAGAGACTACTGGAATTGATAACTAAGTTCAGCAAAGTCTCAGGTTACAAAATCAATGTACGCAAATCAGTAGCATTCATATACGCCAATAACAGTCAAACTGAGAACCAAATCAAAGACTCAATACCCTTAACAATAGCAACAAAGAAAATAAAATACCAAAGGACTTTTTAATAGTTACAGTAGGAATAGAAAAGTGGATGTAAATTGGAAGTAAAGTTACTGGACTGAGGAACTGTAGTGATTTGGGGGCTAGGAGAGAACTCAAAGATGACAGGGATTTTAAGTTTCAGTAGTCCAGGTAGTGCTATCATCAGCAGAAGTAGGAAAGTTAAGAACCAGGTAGGTTTGGATGGTAGAGGGAAAGGGACCTTGTGTATAAACCTATATGGAAGTGAATGGTTGGGTCCAGTGAAGGTCCTAAAAAACTAACAGCCACCCTACCTTCCTTGCTTGGGACCTATGCTGTCACTTACTATTCCCCATTAATATTAACACAATGTCAAACATTCCTTAACTGTCTAATAAAGGTCTAAAAGAGGCAAAAGGCTCATAGGAGCTGGCATTGCCATTTCACAACCTGATCCAATTTGTAGAACCAATGCCAGGTCATCCAGTCATCTATTCTTCCATCCATTCAAGTTCATTCATATGCAGCTAGCCTATCTTTCCATGAGCCAGGCACTGCAGGCACTGTGCCAGGTACTGAGGATGAAATGGTTAATAGTGCAAGTTGCTTACAGTCTTATTGGAGAGACACAAGAAAATAGGCAATAACACCAGAGTGAGTACGCAATGATGGGGATAGAAGAAAGAGCATTATGCAAGTGTATAGGAGAAGCCTCTACCTCATTCCTGGCGAGTCAGAGAAACCTGCTTGGAAGAGGCAATGTCCAAGTGAAGATCTGAAAGACAGAGAAGAAAGAGCCAGGTGAAATGGTGAGGTAGGAGCCTTCCAAGTGGAGTTGTAAGCAGGTCAGCAAGGTTAGAGCATAAAGGGTGAGGTAAGGTGTGGTGAGAGTTTAGATGGGAGAGGTAAACAGGCCAGATCATAAAGTACCTTGTAACCCTTATTCAAGAGTTTGGACTTGATTCTAAAAGCAGTGTGGTGCTATCTACTAAAGGATTAGAAAGCTTTCTTTGCCTTAAATGGGAAGGATGTCGTGGGCTTGAAGTAGAGCTTCAAGGAGTACATTGTCTTATAGTCCTCTGGGGCCGAGAGCCATGGGCAGTGAGCCCTTCCACTCACTCCTCAGTAGGGAGCATCTTGAGAAGTCAGAATCAAGGGTGGCAAGGGCTTTGGTGCCAGTGCCATTTGGCACTCTACTCTCTGACCCTCTCTCCCTTCTACTATCACTTTGGCTGTGCTCATCGATGAATGATAATAACTTATCCTTCCTAAGCACTTCCTTTGTACCAGGCACAATGTAAGCACTTCACAGCTTCCTCATAGAACCCTGTGTTGTAGGTATTATTATCTCCATTTTACAGATGAGGCAACTGAGCTCAACAAACCTGAGTACCTTGTCCCAGATGGCACAGCTACTAAGTGACAGAGGGAAGATTTGAACTCAGGCAAACCTATCCTAGAGCCCACACTCACGACTCACGTCCATCTGAAGATTGAGTACAAAATGTTGTGTGCTTGTGAAAGCTTTTAATTACTACTTTAAATTTTTCTGGCATTTTACCTTTTTTTAGTGTGGTGTATTTTTTCATATTACCTGGGTTCATATTTTAAAAATACGCCTTCATTGTCAATGAAAAATGAAACAGGCAGGAAACAAAACATTTATTATTGGGCATTAGTTTTTACTTTTCTGAATATTCTCCAAAGTATTTTTCTATATAGCTACTGTAATCTGATCCTTAATAAACATTCTGCTAACTAGGGTGTGGTTGGGAGAATCCATCTGATTTTCACATCCTTTTGTCCTTCTTGGGTATGCTTATCACTCATCTCTTGTCCAATTTTCTTTGTTGTTATAAATTGAATCTCCAAATGGTGCTACACGGTGCCAGCAGCCTTTCTTTCCAAGGATCTCCTTCCTGTTTAAGATATTTCACACGCCATTGTTTAAGCACAGGCCCATTGCGTCTTGCGCCAACGATAACATCTCCTAAAAGACTTCTGCTTCTCCTCTGCTCTATAGATATTTGATTCCATTCATTTGTTCTGTTTAATGTCTCCATTACATAATGTATCGTGGTTTCTTTTTTCTTCCACTCTCTAAGCAATTTAGTTGGCCATTTTTTGGGGGGGTCATATTATTTTTATTCTGCTTTGGATTTTAAATTCTGTTCTTGGTGATGCTGAGAATTGGTCTAGCATGTTTCTCAGCCTGCTCTTTTTACTTGCACAATGCAAGCACACTCAAGGGGAGAAACACTCTTGCAGCTATTCCCCCAATGCCTTCTCCAAGGGGTTCTCCTTACTAATTTTTTTCCTCTCTATCAGATTTCTAGGTTTTACAGCTGGGACTTTCATTGCCACTGGCTCACCTGCCTGCCCTGAGCATCCCGCTGGTTGTTCTGGCTTAACCAAAATAGTAGCTCACATTTGTATACAGGTTTGCATTTTATAAAGCACATTAAAATACATTATTTAATTTGAATCTGACTTCAATATAATAACAAGACATCATCATCCCCGTTTTATAGATGAGGAACTAAGATATAAGGAGGTTAAGTTATTTTCCCAAAACACACAAACTAACAGGCAGATGCAGGACACAGACCTTATATTCTTCCTATATTTTCTTATATTGTCTTAGAACTTGGGGTATAGTCAAATTCTTTTTGGATCCTAGCAATCAGATGATGAATTTTCAAAAAAAAATGTATAATGAAGCTAATGAAAAACAAAAGGGGAATAAATATGGGAAAAACTAAATCAGATAAATTTCAAAAAACCAAATAAGTTAGATGAAGATAGACACATTTCTAGTCCTAAGTCTGAACCATGTATTTCTTCACCGATCTCTTTTTGTTTTCTATTGCTGCATAAGAAATCAGCACACACTTAGCACCTTAAAATAACACCCATTTATTAGCTCACAGTTCTGGAGGCCAGATAGGTTTTCAGTCTGACATGGTGTGGCTGGGTTCCCTGCTTAGGGCATCACAAAGGTAAAACCAAGGTGTTGACCAAGCTGGCCCCTTATCTGGAGGCTCTGGGGAAGAATCCACTTCGAGCTCATTCTTGGTGGTAGAATTCAGTTCCTTGTGGTTGCAGGACTGAGATCCCTTTTTTCTTGCTGGCTGTCAGCAGGAGGCTGCTTTCAATGCCTAGAGCCACCCAAATTTCTTGACAAGTGGCCACCTCCAGCTTCAAGCCAGCAATGGAGCCTCAAATCCTTCTCACGCTTCAAAGTTCTGATCTTCCCTTCTGTGTCTAGCCAGAGGAAACTCTCTGCTTTTAAAGGGCTGAGATGATTAAGTACAGCTCACCCAGATAATCTTTCTATCTTAAGGCCAACGGTGCCAAATGAACATGACCTAATAATGGGAGTAAAATCCATCACATTCACAGTCCTGGGGATTACCCAGGGTGTGTACCTCGGTGGGGTGAAACATCTTAGAATCCTCTCTTCCGGAAAAAACACTACTTTGAGGCATGCAGGCCCTGTTCTTCCCCACTATCTTAAGTAACACCATAGGCTGTGGCATCCCTAGTGTAAGGCCTACAGGGAACCCTAAAACTTCTCCAACACTAATTGTTGATTTCCTCCCTGGGTGTGGCTTCAGGCAGCCATACTGGACTTCCAGGTGTTCTCAGATGTCTAATAGACCATTCCTGACTCTGGCCCCAAGAATTCCTAAATTTTTCTTTCACTATGCCCCCAAAGGTCCTTTGGATCCCAAATCTTAAAAATCCTATTCTCCTTCCTGACTCATCTCTCAGTGTCCTGAGTGGCTTGCGTCAGTATCAGTCACTAACTGATAACAGTAATCTCTGTCCCACGTGAGCATCAGCTCCTTCCCTCAGGGTCCAAGCCTGGGTCTCACTCTACTCCCCATACGGCATAAGGATGAATTAAACCTGGGCTCAGCTCTGGAAGCTACTTTAGCTTCCTCTCCATTTCCTGGTCCGACTAACAGTGATGAAAGTGTCTTCTTCCCAGTTGCCTGCCACCCACTCAGCCCCTCCCAGCCAGTTCCCATTTCTGATCTGAGGACCACATTGAATTCTAACCTCTTTTGTTCACTTGGGTGACAGACATCACAAGATCTGGTCAAGACCGTGGTCTGGTGCTTGTGACCATAGTTCTATCTAAATAATCAGAGAGCATACCTACATCCCGGAAGGGATCTTTTAGAATTACAGCTTTAAAATGTTACATTATAGGTCCAACATTTTCTTAGGTACCTTACTGTATACAAGTATTGTGGAAATGCTATGAGGGAAATATTATTAGACACATTTTACTAATGAAGAAATTGAGGCTCAGAAACTTCAAACAACTTGCCCAGGGGTACGGGACTAATAAGTGACAGAATTACCACGGTTTGCGCCTCTTCCACGCCTGTGATTACTTGTTCTTAGGGAAAGAACAACACACCTACAATGAGAAGCCACGAGCACAAGGAAAGTTGCTTGCTCTCTCACACTTGCACTCCTAGTTGCTTCTATCCCATATGGTTTTTTTAAAAAAACCTTGTTTTAGGAAACAGTTTGCTGCAGGTGTTGCTCCACTCTGCTTCAAATTCTATCACTGTGGCTGCTCCTTGCAATGCCACACTGTGAAGGGTTTCACAATCACTAAAACAACACAACAACTCTGAAAACACTTTCCATGAAGTACCACATGGAAAAGCCACATATGGTGTGCACATTGTGAACAGCAGCTGTGTGTCAGCTTCCGTGTGTGTGCATGGGTGGGTACACCTGGGTAGGGATTTTTTTCTGAGTAGTATGGCTATGTTTGGGGGCGGATCTAGGTACCCAGGCAAACGTGTGGGCTGGGCACCCATTACTCTTGGGTACATAACAGAGCTACAGCAGAGTGGGGCTGTGGTGGGAGTGGATTCCTTTGCTCTGACCTTGATTGACTCAGCACTACCATTGCTGTTCCCCATGAAGGCTGTGCTGTCAAGCCAGTCTCTGTACCTGCCAAAAGCATTATTTCCTTCTAAGGGAAACTTCTCAGCCCACAGCCTCTTCCGGGGCCTCAGGGTGAATGGGCTTGGCTATGTCCTGTACCCACCATCCTTACTATGCCTGATTAGACAAAAAGTAGGAAACTGATTCAAGGACAGCCAATCCATAGACTGACCAGCAACCTAGGAGGTGGCCTGGCATGAAATCTCTTCCCTATCAGCAGTGTAGTTAACTAAGCCAATCAAGTTCTCATTCTTGGAAATTTGTACTGGAAATCATAGAGAGTACCCGCTAGCTGGTAGAGAGAAGAGCAGCCACAAAAAGGGGCAGACAAGAAAGTAACTGAACCACATTAGTGGTGAAACACTGAGATGCCGAATTGGGAACTCCTGAGACAGATGTGGAAGACAAGATAATTCAATGCTAAGAGATGCTAGAAATCCCAAGTGTCCTCCTGGTACCTCTCTCTGATACCCAGCTGGACTTTTTTTCTCTGCTCAGATATTCCAGTGAGATTCTATTCTCATTAATTATGGTTTGGGCTGCAAACCATTAGGATGGTTTAGGCTGCAAGTAACACAAGACCCAACTAAAAGTGGTACACATAAGGAAAATAATTCTTCTCACTGGATAACAAAATCCCAAAGGCTTTCCTCCCTCCCTGGGTTAATTAATTTAGTGGCTCAATAATATTACAAAGATTCCAAGTGTCTTGTGAATTTCTCCCCTATCACCCTCGGTATTTTGTTTGTTCTTCTAGCCTCGTATCTTTCATAGTCTTGGAAGACCACAGCAGTTCCAGGCAATGACATCCAGAGATGAAAAAGGGAATATACCTTTCCTGTGCCCCCTTTAAAGAGGAAGGAAAATACCTCATCACCTCCCCAGCAAGCTCCTCTTAGGTCTCATTGGCAAGAACTGCACTCCATGCCCATCCTAAATCAATCACCGGGACTAGCAGGGAGGAACGCAACCTCCCCTGAAGCACAGGGGAACTCTGTACTTCTACCCAGTCAACCTCAGCCTTCTGTTAATCAAGGAGAAAGGCAAACGGCAGTATCTGCTCCACTACTACCTCATGTGCTGAACAATAAAACTCCGTTTCATGAGATGACCTGGTTGAGTCTGTTTCTTTCAATCCAAAGCATCAGCTAACACCCTGATCATCCTTAGCAAGTTGAGGAACTGGTCTTCAGTAGGTATCCTTAGAGAGTAGTTAAGAGCTGAGTGCATATGTAAATGCAATATCATATGAAGCCTAAAAGTTTCCATTACTTTCCAATATTTTATAGGGCCCCAAAGGGGGATGTGTGTGTGTGTGTGCATGCACGCACACACACAATTGACAGAGGCTCTGAGGATGGAACTATCACACTGTTGCTAACCACTGGGCTTCCCAGTTCAATTATTGCCCTTTTGGGCCTCCTAAGCAGTATGGCAGTCAGACTTTTGAATGCAGGGCCTGCCTCTCGCCTATACGTAGGCTATTCTGGAACAGCGGTGCTCCAAACTTCTGTGTGCATCAGAGAATCTCAAGGCCTCCTTGAAACAAAAATTGCTGGGCTCTACCTCAGAGTTTCTAATCCAGTAGGTCTAAAGTAAATCAGATGATGTGCATTTCTGACAAGTTCCCAGGTGACACATCTGTTGCTAGTCTGGGGACAGCACTTTGAAAATCACAGCTCTAAGGCTGGGGCCCTAATCTCTCTAACTTCTTTCATCTAAGGAGGCCACTCAATTTCTCCTGCAATAGGGAAAACGTGCTTCCTTGTCACTTGCTATCACCACCCCTACACACAGCAGAGGCTGGGTGGCCTAATTCTCAGAGAAGTAGAGACCTCCCCTCTACAGGAATGCTGGACGGGGGAAACTGCCTCCCAGCAGGAGAGAGAAAGAAGAAAGGACTTTAAGCTTGGGTTGGCAGAGCTTAACAAGGCAAGGGGTGCAGAGCCCCCGGCCTTTCCCGCCCCTCCGCCTTCTCACCTGTAAAATGAATGGAGGTGCAGCCCTGCTCGCTTCACAGGTTGCTGTAAAAACAAGAGGAAAGATTGATTGAAAGCGCCCTGTGAAACGCAAAGCTCTTTAGACTTTACATACCGTCTTAATCACAGTAAGGGGCTAAGTCGGGGTTGTGTAAAGGCCCCTTTGGGGGCTCAGCACAGGAGGGTTTCTGGGCTCGCTATGCTTGTCATCTTCCTAAAGCAGGTGCCCACTTTCCAAAAGTTCTGTACAGCCCATGCGTCGCCGAGGGAGAGTCCGGGCCGCCCCTCCAGCGCGTCTTTGCGGAGTCCCAGGGCCAGCGCCGGCTCCTCCAAACATTATTCAGAGCCCCGCGTCAGCCTTGGCTGCAGCGCCTGGCGCTAGGCTGCCGGGCTTTGGCTGCCTCGGCCGGGGCTGAACCCTGCGGGCCGCCGGCCAGGGCAGGCCGAGGCCGCCGCGCCAGGACCCTCTGCCGCCGCCTCCGGCCACCGCTGCCCGCACCAAGCTCCTCCTGCCCAGGCTTCGCACCGCCGTCCACGCTTGCAAAGCGAGGGCTGCACTTCGGGGCTGGCGGCTGGGTCTGCACTCGGGCTCCCCGCGCTCCCCGTCACACCCCGCAGCCCAGAGCCGGCAGCGCCTGCACCCTGGCCGGCAGCCCTTTGCCCCTCTGCACCGGGGCGGGAGTCGGGGACAGGGGCAGGAGAGAGGGGACGCACACTGCATCGGGCCGCCGCCCTCACTTCTCCCTGAGCCGAGATTTTGGGCCCGGGTGCGCCCCTCAGGGCTCCAGCTGGGCGGGGTTCCAGATGTGTGCAGCTGTGCGGCGCCAGGCTTCCAGCGGGTTCTGGGTGGAGGCCGTGCGCACAAGCAATCCCTGCGGCTCCCTCTCTCTGAGTCGATGGGGGAAGATCTGCCTTGCAGGGCCCGCGCCTGGCTGCAGAAGGTATAAGACTTAGTTTTCTGGGGAGCAGAAGAACCTTTGGATGAGGAACTGAAGTTTCTGGGGTTGAGGTTTCTTGGAGTCTTGGTTCCACCGTTTACCAGCTGCCTAACCTGGAAAAATCCACTCCCCCGCTCTGTTTTCTTGGTTATAAATAACTATAGCTACCATTCCAGTGCTTATTATTTTCCATGTACTTTACATATATTATTTTTATCTTCCCAACGATTTTGCAGGCCAGGTGTTACTATGCACATTCTGCAGATAGAGAAGTGGGACCTCATGGGCGAAAGTGACTTGCCAAGGTTACACCACTGGTAAGTGGAGACCTATGACCTGAACCTGTCCCTAACTCCAGAGACTGTGCTGTCCCTGTAAGTGAGAACACTGGTGCCCTAACAAGTCTTTAAAACATAAAATGGTGATGAATACCATTCTCTTCTGACCTGTCCTTGGGCAAGGTCTTGAAGTCCATGCTGAGCATGACAACTCCTCCTATCTCCACAGCAAGCTTCCCTAGGAGGATCAGGGTGCAAGAGAGAGGGGTGCAGACTGGGGACTTCTGTCAGCGTTGCCTGCCTCCCTGCTCCTGGAACCAGAGGGTTGATCTTCCTTCTTCTCATTTCTACCCCACATTATTCAATGTCCTTGAGAAGCAGGATGGGTTTTCCCTCTACCACCACTTGGGCAAAAGGATTTTCTTCCACGTTCAGAGTGTGAAGAAGAGCAAGGAGGTCCACACAGTGACTCCAGACCTCCAGAGCCCAGTCTTGGACTTCTGGGAGGCCAGAAGTGCCTCAACTTTTTCACCTATGTCTAGAATTCCTTTGCAGATAAAATGGGGGGAATGCTGGGGAGAAGAGGGCCTGATGTCAGAGAAATTTAGGTGCTCTTTTGTCAAATGAAATCTATTAATAATAATACCACCAGTCTTGCCTGACCTCATGAGAATTGTGGTAAGACTGAAAATGGATAATGGCCACACAAGTGCTTTGGGAAGTGTGAAGTGCCTCACAAATAGAAGGTGGTATTATTCATCCAGGACACTGGAGGCAACAGGAATGTAAGGATGAATGCCATATTGGAAACTTTCCAGCTAGCAAGGGAAATAAAAATGGCTACACAAGTAGTTAAAATGTAAGACAGTGCATGCAAGTCCTATAGAGATCTATCCCCAGGGTGCTGACTCATACTGACTTTGGAATAACAAAGCATATAAGCATGTGTATCTGGGTAGCCTCTACTACTACTGCAAGAGTTCCTTCTCTTCACAACAGCACTAGCCAGTTTGTTTCCCCTCTTCGATTAGTTTCCTTCTTGCCACTCATGTGGGTCTATGGCAGGGACTTTTTTTTTCCTTTGAAGCAGAGTGTTTTTGTATTAGTTCCCTATTGCTGCTATAACAAATAACCACAAATTTAGTGGCTTCAAACAGCACAAATTTATTATCTTATAGTTCTGGAGGAAAAAACTTCAAAATGTATCTCATTGAGCTAAAATCAAGGTGTCAGCAGGAGAGTGTTCCTTCTGGAGGCTCTAGAGGAGAATCTGTTTTCGTGCCTTTTCCAGCTTCTAGAGGCCACCTGCATTCCTTGGCCTGTGGCCTCTTCTCCATTTTCAAAGCTATCAGTGGCCTTTCTCACATTGGATCATTCTGACCTCTGCTTCCATTGAAACAGCTCCTTCTCAGACCCTGCTTCTCTTTCCTACCTTTTATATGGGCTCTTTTGATTCTACTGGGCCCACATGGATCATCCAGAAAAATCTCCCGATCTCAAGATCCTTAATGTAATCACACCTGTAAAGTTTCCTTTGCCTTGTAAGGTAAAATATTCACAGGTTCCAGGGACTAGGACCTGGACAACTTTGCGGGGGAAGGGAGCATTTAAAAAAGAAAAAAAGAACTAGGGCTTCAAACAAAACAAATATTTTTTTTAAAGAGAAATATAAAATGTTCAGCTTTCCTTCTTTTTCAAATAAGAAGTAACATAGCAACTTTTTCTACAAATATAACAAATTCTGAAAATATAATATCTTTTGGTTCTGTATTAGATCCATTAAAAATCATACTCCTTGATATCCTGGAGGAAACAATGGGTAACAACATGCATAGACTCTACATAAAAGGGAAGGAGAAAGGCTCTGCAGATTGGGAAGCTGCAGTATGTGTGTCACTGGAATGTAGGCTGCAGTCCTTGGAAATGATTAGCTGTTAACTATTGTTCACAGCTCTTCAGCTGCTCTACTCTACAATCCTCTGGTGCTGTGGATCTCAAAACTTTTAAAAAATCAATAAACTGTATTTTTAAGAGCAGTTTTAGGTTCACAACAAAATTGAGCATAAATTACAGAGTTCCCATATACTCCCATACCCACACTCTCCTCCACTCAAAAGATTTTTAAAGCATTAATGGAATCCTTGGCTCCTTTTCTTTTTCAAAATAATTCCTAAATAAAAAATAAAATTGGTGCTGCTCTGGTTGTAGTGGGCCCATATAAGCCCCTCAACCTCTGCAAATCCCAGTACATGGTTTAAAACCTCTGTTTTTGAAGTTACTTCTGAGTGGAATAATGAAAGCCAGAAGTTAGGAAGTACCCTCTGGACTACAGAAGTAGGGAGAATATCATTTTGAAAATTATTCTCCAGATTGCAGAAGCAAGAAACATAATATTCTCCCAGCAACTGGAAAAGAACAGGCTTCCATTCTGTCACGTGGTTTCTCCACCTTTGCCACATAGCATAGGCTCCTATGTGCCATCAATCTGTTCATTTTAGCTATAAGAGTGACAGGGCCAGTGGGCAACATGGTGAAAAGTACATGGGCCTAGAAATTCGGTAGCTTTGATCCATTCATTACATATTTATGGAGAGCCTATCCTGGGCTTGTTTAGATGCTGGGAACATAATGTTAATTAGGACTTAGCGTGGGCCTTTGGTAGTGTGGGGGGAGAGGGGACCAGAGAAGGGAACAAGCAGAGGAGGTTCTTTGTGGACTACCCTGGAATAGAGCTGGAGAGGGTTCTGTGGGAGGAGTGCAGGGAAGTCCTAGAAAGCTTTCTAGGGGAAATGATTTCTAAGCCAAGACCTAAAAGACAAGTGGGAGTTAGCTGGGCAGAGACTGGGGCTTCCGAAGGCTGGGATCATGGAGCCGGATGTGCACGGCCAGGACACGGAGAAGAGACGGAATGGAAAGTGGGGTATTTTGGAGAGTAAGTGGGGCCAGATGACGCTGGAGGGCCTTAAGGCCATTTGAAATGTTGACTTTCTCCAAGAGCAAGAGGAGCCATTACAGGGTCGCAAGTAGGGGCCCGACGTGGCCTGATTTGCTCTTCCATGGCAAACTCCATGGGCTTGGACAACGTACTTCCGGTTTTCTCACCTGTGCCTGGCTGAGTCCCGAAGTTGTTTCCGGCTCTGAGCCCGACACTGTTCACGCAGTAAGAGGATGCAGTCCACAACCCCGTTACCGGGGCTCTCTGCAAACGGGACGTTCCCCTTGGCCCTTCCCCACACCCCGGGACTCCGGGCCAGTGCGATTTCTGTAAGTAAAAGATGGAGGCGACCTCGCTCTCAAAGTGTAGCAGGATGGACGAAAGGTGGACCAGAGGAGGTTTTCAGGCTGTGGAGATGTGAGAGGCTGGCCGGGATGGGGATCTGGAGCAAGGTGTGCGCGGTTTGTCGTTGCTGTTGTCCTGTGGCCTCCAGCGGGCCAGGGCATTCTTCCTAAGCCCTGCAGCCACAGCCGCATCTCGCTGCCTGTTATCGCGTCTCTGGGGCCTCTGAGGAAGGTTGTCCGGCCCGGACGCCTGAAATCCGCCCATTGTTCCCTCCAGGGACCGTACAGCCACAGCCCAGGGAGAGCGGCCGACAGCAGCTGGGACAGCCTGGGCAGCCGGAAGCGCTTGTCAGGAGCGGGGCCGGGGCGGCCTCTGGTCTGCGCAGGCGCGGGCCGGGCCTGGCGGGGAAGGCGGGCGCTGGCGGCGTTCTGCGGCCCGTGGCTGCCCTCTCATGGCAGTGGGGCGCCACTGCAGGGCCGCTTCCCCCCGGCCGCCGGCGGGGGCGGGGGAGTGGGTAAAGCAAGCCGGGGAGGCCAGCCAAGCGCTGTGTTTTTCCAGATCCGCGCCGGGCCAGGGAAGCCCTGCGTGTTTGTTTGGTGGGAGTGGATTACTGGGAAACTAGACGGAAGGTACCCTGCAAATCGGCATGTCCTGTATTGTTTGGGAGTCAACAGCCTATAAAGTAAATGTCAGGTGAGGGCAGTGCTGGGAACCACTGCCCGCCCCCCCTCCCGGCCTTGGCGGCTCCCTGACCTTGAGCGAGGCACCGCGGGCAAAACAGCGCTGCTGCTGGGGGAGAGGGAGGAGGCGGCGGGGGAGGCGTCGAGACTCTAAAATAGGAGCTAGCTCACGCATTCCACCCCCGGGGTTGCACACAGGGGATGCCACCCCTGCTGCCCACCCCACGAGGACATAACATACCGGGTGAGTCACAATTCCAGAGAGGCCAGCTTTCTGCAAGGTGGGGTGAGGGTGGAGAGGCCGCTCAGGGCCCACCCAGTCATAACGGGGTCTGAAGGGCGACCCCAACAAGGGAAGGTCTACTGAGAAGTGAACCTACACTAGGGAATGAGAATAATCTGTCCTTTTCCTCTCAGGGAACCACGCTGCACGTAGTTCTCGTTAAATTCATCTTCACGAGCTGGGTGTGGCTGAGTCTTCCCCTGTCTCCTGATTCTGAGTTATCCTTGAACTTTTGGGTCCCACCCTGTTCTCATCTCAAGCAGTCACTTTGGAATGTGTTTCCTCCTGTCCGGGATTTAAAGATTGGGCTTCCTCAAGTGCGTGTTGATCAGTCCCTGATTCCACCTGTATTTTCTGGGGCTGTCTGCCAGGAAACAGCTTCTTTGGGAATTTCCCTGTTGTTCATGTCCTCCCAGCCCTCTCATCACGGGACTCCATCCCATTGTTGGGCGTCATCCGGTGCCACCAGAGAGGGCTTGGGTGCCTGGATTTTTGGTGGGAGGAGAGCAACTGCAGAAACGAAGATCTGACTGATAAAGGTCTCGCTGCCTTTGCCAGGGTCATGCACTCCATTCAAGGGTATTCCTTTCTCTGGCCTCCACACCCTCCCCCTGGCTGCAGGCCCCTAGGGTTTTACTGTCAGACCCCATCACGTCCGCATCTGTATAGGTTATCAAAGCCCCTCATGACCATGGAGGAAGAAGTCAGGGACACAGCATGGACTCAGTATGGTGACATGGTGTCCCACGTTCTTCAAGAAATGTCTAAATTAGGTGACCTCATTGGAGATCGGGCACAATACCCTTGTCACCCAGAGGGGCAAATTGATATCCAGAAAAGGGAAGTTTGTGACTGAGCTGGAATTAGTTTCCAGGTCTCTATACACCCAGTTCATTCATTTATCGCACACATTTCTTGAGGACCCACTATGTGCCAGGCATTGTTCTAGGCGCTGGGGATACAGCTGTGAGCAAAACAAAGTGCCTGTATAGAGTTTGTATCCGCTAGTGCTGTGGTCCCCTACCCCCAGGCCACCGCACAGCTGGTGGGCAAGCAAGGGGAGCCTCATCTGTATTTACAGCTCACATCACTGCCTGAGCTCCACTGCCCCCGGTCTCCCCAGCCACCACCACCGCCACCACCCCCCTGACCCATCCATGGAAAATTGTCTTCCATGAAACCTGTCCGTGGTGCCAAAAAGATTGGGGACCGCTGCTCTAGTGTGTATGTGGGTGATTGTGGGTATACACATGAACAAATTTACCCCGTAATGTCATGTAGTTAGCAGTGTGATGATGCTCTGTGCTGCTTTTCTTCTATTTTTGGAGGGAGTGAGGCTTGGGAGGAGATGTTCACTCACATGTTTGCTCATTAAATAAATACTAGTAGAGGTTTAACCATGTGCTAGGTGCCATGGGGGACACACATATATAAGAGCAGGCTCTGCCTTCAAACGCATGCCACTCAACTGGGCAGATAATGCATACCTCTTAGCATCTGTACATGTATTTCTATAATTTTTATGCTCATTGTTTTCCTCTTCCAATCTCTTCCAAAAGGGAAGCTTGTAGAAAACTCTGATTCTGAAATGGTACAAATCCCTTTCCCCAAAGGTGTCTCAAATCCAGCTGCTGCTACTGACTTATTGATGGCCACCATCCAGTGGCCTTGGGGAGGCATTGGGCAACCCGGCCATGGCCTGTAATAAGAAAAGACAACTCAGCACCCGCCCTGCAGTGAATAATAGAACAAAAAGCTGCCGGCGCCTGCAGGATCAAAGCACGTGAGCAATCACAGTGTCCCTGGTTAAGTAGATCAGCAGAGGGGCTGGGGCAGCCAGCAGATGCCACGGAACTTTTTGGGAGAGAAGTCTGGACTGTGGAGGGACCTTAGAAGATGCTCTTCTGTGGCTCTCTCCCATTCTTCCCTGGAGATGGGGGCTCTTCCCTCTATCCTCCCTCTCCACCACTCCTGCCCCTAGAGCCTAAAAAGATGAGGCAGGTGAGGCAGGAGCTGATGGGGAAAAGAATTACTGTACCAGGAGGCAGGAGGCACTGGCTCTGTGAGAGTAGGCAACACTGAATTACTTCCTGGGCCTCAGTCTCCCCATCTGTAAAATGAGGTTGAAATATGGTCTCAACATTTCTGCCCACTTTGATAAAATGTATTTCTCTGAAAGAGGCAGAGAGAATCTGTTGCCTTTAGGCTCCCTGTCCACTTACTTCTAGGCCAGGTAGAATTGCCATAGCTACTCCGCGTCCATCCTCAAACTCTGTCTGTGAACTGCCATCTCTTGGGGAATCAGGAGGAAGGCAGGTAGGAAGTCTATATTATTTATTTCTTCCTTCCACCTGCTCCCACTTGCTGGTGGAGAAACCAGCAACAGCCTTAGAGTAATTTTTTTGGGGGGAGATTTTAAAAATGCGAAGAATATTGCAAGATGTTAATGTTTGTGCCTTTAAATGTATAGACAGTTCTAAAGTAGAAGACCCTGATGGTGTGGTGCTCTGGGGAGCTTTGCAGATGTTTAGAAGAACCCTAGGGTCCTTGACATGTTCTGAGAATCACACCCTGATTGCTGCTTGTGAAAATGTGTGTGTGTATGCGTGCGTGTGTACCCGGAGTCAGCTTGAGTCCTGATCCTTTTGTCTTTGCTCGTGAATAAGCCAGTGGGGGAGGTAAGTGTATAATTAGAGGAAGAAATGTGTCAGGAAATAACTTGCGTTACTAGTGGAAAGTCATTGAAAACCCTTCCTTTTGTGTGTGACTGCAGCAGCCTGAGGGCAAGTGAGGAGTCTGAGAACAGAGGGAGAGAAAACCAAACTGCTATTAAAGAAACTTCCATGTTTGATATAGACACAATGCACAGGTCCACACAGAGCATGTGGGTGCACACGCACACATACACAAACACACAGCTCCTCGAGGGCGCCACACAGATCTATGTGATGGCACACCTGCACACACAGGTACAACTGGGCATCCTCACGGTTACGTTTCAGGATAGGGTTGCAACCCAGTGTTATGGGTTAAACTGTGTCGCCTCCAAAAGATATGCTCAAGTGCTATCCCCTGGTACATGTAACTATGGCTTAGTTTGAAATAGGGTCTTTGCAGATATAAACAGGTTAAGATGAAGTCATACTGGGGTAGGGTGGTTAACCCTAATTCAATGTGACTGGTATCCTCAAAAGAAGAAGAAAATTTGGACACAGAGGCACAGAGGGAAGATGGTCATGTGAAGATGAAGGCAGAGATTGGAGTTATGTATCCACAAGCTAAGGAACTCCTGGCGCTCCCAGAAGCTGGAAGAAACAAGGATCCTTCCCCCAGAGGCTTCGGAGGGAGGATGGCCCTGCAACACCTTCATTTTGGCCTTCTAGCTCCAGGACTGGGAGAGAATACATTTCTGTTGTTTTAAACCCAGTTTGTGGTGCTTTTTGGCAGCAGCCCTAGGACACTAAGACACCCAGATATGAAGGATGTGTGGTCATGCTTGATCTTGATTTTCAGTACGAATACAGACCCAACAAGTATTTTTGCAGCTTTCTTAGGATTTTCTATGTAGGCAATCAGGACACCTGTGCATATACACAACATTACTTCTTCCTTTTTAATGCTTATGCTTTTCATTTCTTTTTCTTGTCTTGCTGCACTGGTTAGAACCTAAGAGGTGTCAGACATCTTAAGCCTGTTTTCTGATTTTGGGAAGAAACTATTCAGTCTTTTGTCCTGTTCACTTTTTAGCTACCAAAGCCTGTGCCATCGTGGGGAAATATAGCTCTATGGGCCAGCCACGACATGAGTGTAGAAATGGCACAGTGACGGTAAGAACATTCTCCTGGGGAGGGCAGAACACACAATTAAGGAAGTGCACACCACATTCATGTCATCTTTGTCTGTATTTCCTGTATGTCCCTGATGCTGCAAACTCAAGGAGTCCTGTGTGCCCAGATCTTTATTCCTTCTGTCTCTCTTTTTCTTTCTCTTCCACCTGCAGCATTTATGCTTTCTGGCAGTACCTTTCTCTTCATTCCCCCATCTCCCCAATTACTCACTCTTATACACATAAATACTCAGACACCCTCAAACCACCAGGTTCCATATGAGAGACTGGAGAATCTTGGACCAGGAATTGATAGAGACAAAGAAGACCTAGAAGTGGTTGCTCACCTTGAGCCCAGGAAGTTTACGATTATTGATGGAAACAAAAGTCATTAGGAAGAGGGTAGGAGAACCCTTACAAGCACACCTGTCAGCACACACAGGGACAACGATAGGGAAGGGAGGGCTTCAGCAGAAGAGGAGCACCTGGAAGCTCGTGAAGTCCAACTTCTGTTGAGATGCAGAGACCACCCCAGCTCCTAATCCTTCCTTGATAAATACCTTGAATTTGTGAGATGAAGTTTGAGGATGGGGAGGAGGTGCCAATTATAGCCTATATTAATGAGCTTTTTATGGCAGAAACAAAATTCATACTACCAGGCAAAAAGGAAATATTTTAGCTAAAATAACTAAAAAGTCCAGAGGGTAGATCTAGCTTCAGGCATAGCTGGGGGTTCAGGCCCACAACAACGTCCTCAGGGATTTGTCCCTCCATATCATGGGCAGGTGCTCTCTTTGTGGTGCTCATGGTGGCCACCAGTAGCCTAAGTCTCCTATCCTACCAGATTAACAACCCCAGGAAGAATAAAGCTTTTTCCCCAATAGCTTTGGCAGAAAAGTCCTAAAGAAAGATGTGATTGGCTGGGTTTGGGTCACATCACCATCCCTGATCCAATTACTCTGGTCAAGGGCACTGGGTATTCTGACTGGCCAGACCAGGTCTTGGGCACATGCCTGAAGAGGGGCAGTGACAGTCCCATCCAAACCACTGGAAATGTATTCCCCACAGGAAAGAGGGTTCTTTTACCAGAAGAAGTGGGAAGATCGGTTCTGGACAGGCAACACAATAGCACCCTACTGCCTAATCTAAACCCTAACTCCGTATATGACTATCTGGAGCAAATTACTTATCCTAATTATGCATCGGTTTCTTCATCTGAAAGAGGAATAATATTCTTGGCTTATGTAATATTTACACAATGAATAGCAAGGGGCCAGTGGTCAAGAATGCACGCCGAGACGTAAGGGGGTGTTCTACTCAACTGTGGCCCACGGCACAGACATTCTTTTTGTGGGAAGCCCCGGACTAAGTGACTCCGTTCCCTGAGTCTCATTGTCTTACTCACCAACTGAGGTAACAGATAACTGTCCTTGCAAACGCAAAGACACTGAGATCACCAGAAAGAGCAAGCAGTAAGGAGTCTCATTCCCGCCCCTCCCTTCCCCCACAGGGATGCCATGGCCACATGCCTGTACCTTACAGCATGGTCCCCGAGGACACAAGGACAGGCGTCAGGTAGGTGGGTCTTGGGACATGCACTATGTGGCCTTCTTTCCCCCACCCACCCCCACCCCATCAAAAGCACAAATAAGATTACAGAAAACACAGGAGGCAGCATTCGGAAATTTAAAAGATAAACGTGCACGGGGTAATTGAATAACCTTCTGCTGAAAAACGAGCTCTCAGAGCTCATGATCAAGGCTATGCTTTACGACAGGGGCACTGCCCGCTCCCCGCTCCCTTCGCAAACCCAGGAGGCCAGAAGCTTTAACCCTTTGGGAGGGCCCCACAGGGGAAGGCAGGTTTGGCTTTGTGGGGACTATCTGAGGAGTCGTGGGGAAAGTCCAGTGATGGAGTGAGCCGCCAGTGCTAGAGGGAGGCCCTTGTCACTGGCAGCATGCAAGCCGGGGGCAGAAGGGCAATATGAATCCTGCGATTGCCAAGGGGGTTATCAGCTCTGAGATACTGATTCCACCATTAGGCGTTTTCAGACTCAACCATCGGAAATCTAGTGGGAGTGCACTGTCTCTGTGTATTAGCACCGGGCCCAGCACTGTGGAATAAACACACAAATAAACAATGATAATATAGCAGATAGTTTATCTAGTGCCTTCCATACAGGAACTAAGTTGATCCGCACAGCGACCATAGGAGGTAAGCACTATCACTGTCCTGACTTTACAGTTGAAGAAACTGAGGCACAGAGTTTAAATAACTTGCCCGAGTTCATATGCTAATAAGGAGAGGAGCAGGATTCAGACCCAGGTGACCAGAGAATGTGATATATGTATCTAAGTCTGAAAACGTGGTAACACAGTCCCTGCTCACTTGAATTCACCATCTTGGGGAGAGCAGGGAATCTGAAGGCTTGAAAACTGGGGGACATTGTATGAGACCCAGAGTTGAGGGGCTATCGGGCCCTTTTTGTCATCCCCCGCCTCTAAGGTCTACCCTCTCTCGGCCACCCTCAGAGGTGGCTGAGAATGGACGTCGTCCCTAGAGCCATTACTCACGAATGTGCTGCATACCCCCACGCCTCCAAACCCACCTCCCTCTCCCCTTTTTTCCCTTTCTCTGGTTATCGTAATTATTTGGGAATTTACAGAATAATCCGTCACCAAGTCCTCCAGAACAAATTGAATGTCAGGTTTATAAAACAACCTAATAAAGCAGATGGCATTACCCGCTGGTAAATCTCTTTCCCGTTTCCTGCCCCACCCGCTCCCCACTTCAGTGTCTCAGAAAGCTGACAGATTATCCATTTACAGGCAGATTAATCCTGAACAGTATAAACATGGGGAGAAAATTACACTTTCTTGTCTCCATAATTGATAAGAAGGATGCATTAATCTATAAAGCCCGGAGGAAAAGACCATCTGTCTGCCCAGACAGTCGGGGGGTGTCTGGGAAGGAAGGAGACCCGTCCATCTCTCAGTCTGTCTGTCTGTCTGCCTTTTTGTCAGAAACAACTTTCCCAGGGGCTGCCCTCCCTCTCCCTTGTTCTGGAAACTGGGCACCTGCAGCCTTAGACAGCCCCCATCCCTGTCCTTGAGTTGGGAGGGTTCAAGGTGCCCCATTTCAGGATTTGAGGCCAGGGGCAGAGACTCTGCCACTTCCCCGCTTTCGTCTTCTTTCTAGAAGCTCTGTCAACTACTGAGAAGTCTATAAACCCAGCTCTCACGATTGCATAAGTCTGCCTTAGGTATCCACTGGCTGGCCCTTAAGCAGATTCCGAGAGAAATTTGTTCAATACGATTCTGATTCAATTCCCTCCCTGCTCTCTACTATTGCTTTGCAACTTTTTGCCAATTTACACACTTCTCTCCCCCTTTGCCCCTCTTCTAGCACCTTCCCTGTCTGAGGCAGCTGTGAGGCAGTAATTGTCTCCTTGAGGCCCGTCAGAGCTGTCAGGAGATGCCCCACGGGCCAGCTCCTCCCTGCCAGGGATGGGGCCGCGGGAGGGTTTCCCGGTAGACTCTGCTCCAGGACCAGCCACCCCTCCCAACGCAGAGATGACACTGACAGGGACGCACAGCACTGCCCCTCCCCCGCCTCATTTGGAGAATTTAGGGCAGTCTCCCTTTGTCACTGGGCGTGGGAGTGGAAGGAGTGGCTTCAGGAGGGGATGGGAGGCGTGTGGCAGGTGGATGGGTTTATGTGGAGTGGGAGAGAGGGCCCACGGGAGGTCCTGGCAGATCCCCATCTGGCCGGAAGGACCTTTTTGCCAGTAGGACCCCAAGGAGAGAAAGAGGAGGAGGGAGCCAGGCAGAGGAGACCGTGAGAAAGAGATGACAAGAGAGGGAATAAAGGAGAAACAGAGGAGCCTATGGCAAGAGGTCGTAATTCCTGCCTCCAGGAGGGTGGGCATCTCTTGGGGTCTGGGGATCTCTGTTCCATTAGCTTCTGCTGCGCTGCTTCCCCCAGAGCAGAGTGGAGGTGCTGCCCCCCACCCCCGACAGGTGGGGCCCATTCCTGGTGCACCCCCCCAACTCTGTGCGGCAGTGCACTGAGTGCCCATTGTCTGAATAAATAGCCGAAACCTCTCACAGGTAGACTGTGCTTTGCAAACACTTCCCACCTTCCCGCCTGCCCCAGACTGCAGAATGCTTTGGCTGGGCTTCTTCAAAGAGGTGCACTGTAGGACGGAAAGCCACAGACTGAACTGTGGTCACCCAGGGCCACTTCTCTCTGCTGGGACTTGGTGGATGCAGAAGGGCTCCCAACAAATGTTTCGGTGTTTGCCTTGGAACTCAAAGCTCTTTGTGCTAATGACACAGGCTACTTCTGGCTGAAGTCTGAGGATGGCCATAACCAGGGGTCCTCAGACTGTGTCTCTTACAGCACTGATGCTGCTTGAGCTGTCTTTGGGTTCCGTTTGGCAGATGCTGGGTTAACAATGTTAACCAATGCTTCTGTTTTCTGTCTGTCTTTTGATATTTTTGCTTTCCTTCTCTTCTCTACTCTGGCTGATTTTGCTCCACTTCTTTCTGTTTTTTCCCTCTCTCCTTGTATATTATAAAGCATTGATTGTGGGTTTGATACAATCCCAATGAAACTGTAAATACTAACTCATTTTGGTTTCATGCTTTTCTTTTTAGAATGAATGATTAAGTTCTACATACAATGTATACATACATATATATATATTTAAATTGACAATTACAATTTTAAAGGAGAAAAACGGTTAGTGTCGGCCGGGCGCGGTGGCTCACGCCTGTAATCCTAGCCCTCTGGGAGGCCGAGGCGGGTGGATCGCTCAAGGTCAGGAGTTCGAGACCAGCCTGAGCAATGAGCGAGACCCCGTCTCTACTAAAAAATAGAAAGAAATTAGCTGGCCAACTAAAATATATATAGAAAAAATTAGCCGAGCATGGTGGCGCATGCCTGTAGTCCCAGCTACTTGGGAGGCTGAGGCAGTAGGATCGCTTAAGCCCAGGAGTTTGAGGTTGCTGTGAGCTAGGCTGACGCCACGGCACTCACTCTAGCCCAGGCAACAGAGTGAGACTCTGTCTCAAAAAAAAAAAAAAAAAAAAAAAAAACGGTTAGTGTCTCTGATTCTAGGGTCCTGCAAGCTTGGAGGTAATATCATTCTGTTTGCATTTACTAATTTTAATAAAAATTATTACAACAACATGAATTGTAAAGTAATGATATGTAAATTAACTAGGGAAACCAACAAAGCACTCAATTTTAGCCCCTTAAATGTAGTAATTAATGCTGAATGCACATCTAAGGTTTGGAGGGTTAATTTTAATAAGTGTAAGCTTGGGTAATAAAATGAAAATTTTTACTTATTCTAGTTTGAGAATCTCAAACTTCTTCAAACAATTAACGTGTTACTGTCTAAAGAGGCAGCTCTAGTGCTCTTCTAACAAAGACGCCGTTAACAGGGACAGCCGGGTGTCTCAGTTCTATCCCTTCATCTTCGTAGAGCCACAAACCAGGATGATCCTCCCACGTGCTGTCCAAAGAGTACAGTTTTTTTTTAATTTTATTTTTTAAATTTGCAAAGCCCTTACAGATACAAGTAGAGAAGGTAAAAAGATAGAGAAGAAAATAAATAAAGAAAAAAAATTTGCAAAGCCCTGTGGTAGACAGCCTCAGAAGACACAGAGACAGTGGGAAGTGCTATTTTTGCCCTTAAAAAAGACAAGTCAGAGTGAGAAAATGTGCCTCTCCTGAAGGTGTCATTAAGAACTTTTCAAAACAAAGCCAGCTAGTTAAAAAAAAAAACAAAAAAAAAAAACAAGTGCTGTGACAAGAAAGAGCACCGGAGAATGAAGAACTGGGTTTTGTATTTGTCACATCTCATAGTTGGTCTCAAAGCATCTTCTGTGCTTAGACTGTCTGGTTCCACCCTCTGTGTCCCATACATTCCTGGCATCCTCCCCCTTCACCTCCTTGGCTGGGTAGAACTGACTCCTCTTCTTCTTGGCCTCGCTGTGTCTGTTCCATGTTTCTATTCATATCTTATTGAGGTTAATTTTTTTTTTATTTTATTTTATTTTATTTTTCTTTACCCAAGATGCTGCATCTCAAATTATTGAGGTTATTTTATTCCATGTCTGTGGATTCAAGATTCAAGAAGCTCAGTGAGCCGCAAACAGGATAAACTCAAGGAAAAGCACACCTAGACTCATAATCAAAATGGTGACAATCAAAGCAAGACTCTTGAAAGCAGCTAGAGGAGAAACTGCACATCACACGCAGGAGAACGCAAGTTCTAATGGCTGCAGATTTCTTGTGGACCCATGAAGGTCAGAAGACAGTGGACCAACATATTTACAGTGCTGAAAGAAAAGAACTGTCAGTGCAGAATTCTGTAGCCAGCAAAGATACCCTTCAGGTGTGAAGTCAAACAAAGCTCTTATCAGAGGAAGGAAAACTAAGAGAATTTGTCATCAGAATATCTTTTCTGTAATAAATGAGAAAGGAAATGCATCAGAGGCTGAAAGAAAATGACAACAAAAGAAAACTGAGTTTTCAGGAATGAAGAAAGAGCAACAGAAATGGAAATATCTGGGTAGATATGAGAGAGTTTTCAATAAGTTTTTCAAAACACATATGACCATTGAAAGCAAATTTATAACATTATCTGGTAGAGTTTTTAGTGTATGAAAATATAATACAAATGACAATTATAACATAAAGGTCAGTAGAAAGGAATAGCAAAGGAGTTTATATATGTGTAAAGAAAGTTTCTACGTTTTACTTGGAAGCAAAAATATACATATTGTAATCTCTAGAGCAACCACTAAAAAATAGTACAAAGAGATTTAGCTAAAATTTCAATGATAAATTTATGCAGAGTATTAAAAATTATTTATATTACCCACAAGAAGGCTGGAAAGGGGGCAAAGAGGAACAAAAATAGAGAGGACAAATAGAAATCAATTAGTAAAGTGGTAGAACTAAATCCAACAATATAAATAAGTACATTAAATGCATATGGTCTAAACCCTTCAATTAAAAGGCAGGGACTGGTGGAGTGGATAAAAGGCAAATCCTTACTATATGCTGCCTTCAAGAAACACACTTTACAAAGACACAAATAGGTTTAAAATAAATATATGCCATGCAAATAATAAGCATAAGAAGGCTAGGGGGCTATTTTAAAATCAGATAAAACAGGCTTCAAGACAAAGAGTATTGCTAGAGATAAAGAAGGACATTTCATAATAATAAAAGGGACAATTCAACAGGAAGATATAACAATTACAAACTTATGTAAACCTAATAACAGAGCCATTCCAATCCTGGGAATAAAAACAATAAAAGGAAATAAACTTTATACATAACCTAGATGAATCTAAAATTGTTATACTGACCGAAAGAAAAGCCAGGCAAAAAATAGTATATACTATATAATTCCATTTGTATAAAATTCTGGAAAATGCACATTAATTTATGACAAAAAAATATCAGTGGTTGATTAGAGATGGGGGTGGAGGGAGGAATGGATGTTGAAGAACATAAGAAATTTTTGGAAGTGACAGAAATATTTATTATCTTTATTTTGTTGATAGTTTTATTTGTATGTATAATTGTCAAAAGTGAACAAATCTCACACTTTAAATATGGACAGTTGAGTCTACTTCAGTTATAGCTTGATAAGGTTGGAGAAAAATGAATGCTTAAAAAAAGTCACGAGTACCTACTAAGACTTTAATTCCAGTCTAATACTACGAGATTTTTCCTCTCATTTTCTATTTCCTTATGTGTACCTCATTCTTCCATAATGATTCTCAACTGCATCTATCTATCTTTATATCTATATATATGCATTTTCTTATTGCTATAATACATACAAAATAGTTTTGAAATTGCTATACTCATACCATTACAAAGACAAAACGGTTAGATTAAGTTCAAAATTTCTTTGCAGTTCTTATTTTATTTGGAATTTGTCCCACGGAAGATGTGCAGTCCAAATACTATGTTCAAAAGTTACTAAGATTGATTTTTCCCTTCTCAATAGATACCTTATCAATTTGCTATACAGATAGGTTCATTTCTTTCTGCTTATATTCAATTTTAGGGTCTTTCACCCATGTTTGATGATTTAATTTTATTTTTTATATAATAAAATATTTACATGGGTCAAAAATCAAAACTAAATGAAAGGTGCATTTAGAGAAATTTCTTTCCCTCTGTTAGCGTTTTCTTAGTGTTTCAATTCACTCCGTGCAGGTAACCAATTCACTGGCTTCTGATTTGTCTTTTCTATGTTTCTTTTGCAAAAATGGGCATGGATTCTTATTTTACCTTCTTTTTTACAAAAATACAATGTACTATCTATGATTTTTACTTAAAAATATCCTGGAAATCACTTCACATCAATTTACAGAGGTATGCCTTTTTTATAGCTCCATATCATGCCATTGTGTGGATATGCAATGCCTTATTCTATTAATCTATTATGTATATGTACATAATAGATTGTTTCCAATATTTTGTTGTTATAAATAAAATCCTTATTTTCTTTTTTCTTCTTTTATGTTTTCTATTGGATAGATCAAATTAGCTTATGCTTATTTAAAAGTTTTATCTTCTATTTTTATTATAATATCATGGTGATTGCCTTTAATTTAAGACCCATACTTCTGTTTATTTGCCTTGATAATGTCTACAATTTTAGTTTTGGGGGTTATAGATATGCTTTTTATTTTTCTTTTGTTTGGTTCTTGCTTTTCCAGGCAACAATAAACCTTACCAAGCAATTGGGTCATTCTTCCATAGTATTTCTCTTGCCGCACTTTCTTGAATTTATTTCTGTTTTTATTGAGTACTCCTCCAAGAGTGTTTTCATAATAGGATTGTGTGTGGCAAACCTTCTGAGGCCTTATATGCCTGAAAATATCTTCCTGCATATTTACATGGCTTGCATATAAATGACAGTTTGGCTGGATCTAGGTTCAACGTTCTTTTTCCTTTAATGCTTTGAAAATATTTCTCTGTGTTTTCCTGTACTCCATGTACTGTTCAGACATCTGATAAATTATGAGTCTTTACTTTTTTAGATGACTGTTTTTTGTTTCTGGAAACTTTTAAAATTCTTTTTTCTGTATCTTTGATGTTCTTGGTTTCACTAGAATATATCTAGGTCTGGGTTTTTCTTTATTCTACGTGGCACTCTGTAAGTCCCTTCAATCTGAAGTCCTTTGTCTTTTATTTTTATTGCTTCAAATATTTCCTCCACTCCATTTATTTCCTTCTCATCTGGGAATTCCATTGTTTGGATATTAGTGCCTCTATTTACTTACTCACTTATCTTAGCTTTTCTTTAATATTTTCTATCTTTTTATCTTCTGCTGTCTTCCAGGAGAATTCCTCAGCACGATCTTCCCGCTTATAAATTCTGTCTCCAGGGGTATCCCTTCTATTTGTTTCAAATATTATTCACATACAGTGTTTTTATTTGTTCCTTTTCATGACTTGATTTTACCTGTTTCGTATTTAATATTATCTCTTTTGTTAAGAATAGTTATTATGCTCACTTAAAATCTTGGGGCATCTGTCCCAATTATCCTGTGTCCTGGATTAATACTATTCAGTTTGTTATCTTTCTTTTAAAATGATTTTATTCCTCGAGGCCAAATTATTTCGGTCTGTAAACGTATGTTCCCTTGGGGCTGTCAGTTATCCTACGTGGTAATGTGCAGTGAAGGAGGGTCTGAAATCCCAGTTTGCTACTTGCTGGTGAATTTCAATAAGAGGAGAAGGGATGAGCTCCAAGGCAGAGAACCCCTGGTTCCCTAGAAACCCTCTTAATCCATCCCAGCAAGCTGCTATCCCAGTCCCAATTTAGGAGCCCATTTCGAGGTACTGTCGTACTGTGTGGCTCGCCTGTCTGGTATTCTCCTTTGACAGAAGCAGGCTTGGGAGGGGGATCCCCCCCGTAGATCCAGCAGCCTCGAGGGTTGGGGGTGCAGTGGGGGATGTAGGATGGTTGAGTGGTTACCCAGGGACAACGGGAAGTCCACTTCTGGTCTCATCAGCTCTTATGCCACCAGAGTTTTAGGTTTTCTTTAATAATATTCTTGGAATCCTAAAGGCCTGGGATATGATGCTGCTTGTTCTAGGTGGACAGCGGTCATCTCAAGGTAGGGGCGTGTGTGTGTGTGTGTGTGTGTGTGTGTGTGTGTGTGTAGGTGGTACAAGACCACAGATTCAGAGCAACTCGTCTCCCACTGGGGCTTTTCTCTCTACTATTCCCATTCACGTACCCACCTATCTCCTCTGCACACATACTGGTTTTAAGTTTTCAGGAGCCTTCGGGGATTTCTCCAGTTTTATCTTTGGACTTTCAGATCCATGATTATTTTCTCTGCTGTAGTTTCCCCACGATTAATTTTGGTGGGTGGGAACCAGCAGCCAGTGATGCTGGCACCACTGCCAGAGTCTGTGGTCCAGCTGGTGAGTGTGGATGGGAAGCACCTGCAACCCTTTCATCAGACATCAAGCCTCAGCTTGTCCACGGGCCCACGAGGCACCTCTGAGTTCCTCCACCAAGGCACAGGGAGGTCCTGTATCATCCCTGCAGGCCATCCCCAGATGTAGCAGGGAACCAACCACACAGCCTCATGCTCATTTATGTGGCCATCACCCTACACAATGGTTATAGCTCGGTGCCACCTTGGATGTGCCACATGCTGGGCTTCTGCTACACTGAAGCTTCCAGCCCCCACAGGCTAACCCGAGAGTGCACTACCATCCTTCTAATTTTCTTCATCTCCCCACATCTATACAGATGGTTCCATAATGTTTCCTTTAACCAAAGCCTATAGAGTTTGTACAAACTCCTGTTACAACCTCTCTCCCTTTGCATCGTAAGTATTTATGTTTCTGTCTCCCCAGCTGGAGAGTGGGCGCCCTTAGGGTAGGTATGGTGCAATGTTTTTCCTTGCACTGCTCAGTGCCAAGGGCCTAGGACTCGACATAAAATAAGCACCAGATAAATGTGTGTTGAACCAAATTGAATAATACAAGTTAAAAAGAGATAAGTGCCTTAAAAGAAGTGTTCGGGGGAGAAAGACTTTATTTATGGTTTGGGAACATGGAAAGGTTTCTTAGGAAGATAACATGGCAGGTTTTGACTGATGGAAAGAGAAGCACACTTGTGCTGGGGAACGCCGTGAGCAAAGGCATACAGATGGGAAAGTGCAGGACGTTTGTTTGCTCCTTTTCAGGGCAGGAATCATTACCTGGGCATCTTTGCAAACCCCTTGAACAGTGCCTTGGGCATAAGTAGTGTTGAGAATAAACTGCATGGAGTGGAATAAAATCCCCGACTCCTGCTGTTTCCCTGTGAAGGCAGCCCAGGAGCTGGGGGTGCCCCGTGGTCATAGGAGACTTTAGGTCAGAAAGTAAAAGACCTTTCTTTGGTATAGACACATCCAAGATTACAGTATTTCACACCCTGAATCAGACAAGGTCTCTGTAGGAAATAAATATTGATAACACACATAGACGAGGTAATGGAGGAGAATTCAAGGGAGGAGCTATTTATAAAGGCGTGGCTGTTAAAGCAAACACAAGGAGTGGTGAGGAACCTGGGACTAGCAAAGTCCCATCCCTAGGCCCACAGGGACAAGGGAGGAGCAGTTATTCTGTGTGAGAGGGGCTGCCTGGCCAGAGCTCGGCCTCCCCTAGGGGCATTGCCACACTCTGTGTTTCTGTGCATATGTGTACACGTGTGCTCAGACAGGAGGGCAATCAGCGTGATCAGCCCTCTGACTTCTTTCTCCTCCTGCTTCTGGGGTGTCCGGCCAAACCCCACGGGAAGCCTCCGGGGCACAGAGCAGGGTGGGGAAAGTTGCAGAATATTTAGTACACATCCACTGTCTCATTTAACTCTCACGATAGTCCAATGAGGATGATTTTAACTATTAACAACCCTGAGTTATTGTTGAGGAAAATAAGGCTGGGAAGGTTGACTTTTCCAGGATCAAAAAGCTACCAAAGGAAGACTGGGGTCGGTCTTCACTGCTTACAGGAGCAAGTGGAGTGTGTGTGTGTGTGTGTGTGTGTGTGCATGCGCTTACATGCATATGTGTCTGTGCTGGCAGGGGTAGGTGGTGAGGACGGGGGCCACACAGCAGGCTGGAGCCCTCACGGGCCACTCTGAAACGAAGCCCTGGAGGGGGCCGGGGAGTCTAGGGCTGGTGTTATGGATCAGGAACTTGACCATGGAGCTTGGACAGGCCCAAGGAAAGCAGAGAAAGGCGGGAAGCAGTGTGCTGGAGCAAGGATTCTCAAACTTCATGGTCTCAGGAGTCCTTTACACTCTAAAAAACTATTAAGGACTCCAAAGATCTTGTGTTTATAGGGGTGGAATTTATAACACAATATTCCTTGTGTGAGAAATTAAAATAGGAATTTTAAAAATACTTATTTTCAATTGATTTAAAAAATAATAAACATATTACATGTTAATAAAAATAACACACTTTTATTTAAAAAATTTTTTCTAAAAAAAAAGAAAACAGTGAGATGAGTGGCTTTGATTTTCAATTTTACAAATCTCTCTAATGTCTGACTGGCTTCTCCCATCTGCTTTTACCATCAATCTGTTGGGATATGTTGTTTTGGTTGAAATATGGGAAGAAAATCTGGCCTTATCCAGATACGTAGTTGGAAAAGGTATGAGTTTTTAATAGTGTTTTCAGATAATTGTGGCTATTAATCTTTGATATTACATTTAAACTCGATAAATGGTAGTTTTTTACAGATTATTTATGATGTGGAATTTGAAACCATATCAAGGAACCTTTTATACTTTATTTTATGTATTGTATAAAAGGCATGAAAATACACTGGTGTTTCTCCCGCTTCCAGTGGTTCTTTTATTTATGCATAATCCTGTAGAATCATGCACTGGACATTTGGAAAATATTATGTCACTGAGTTATGTAGATCTTCCAAATGTTGACACATTTCATTATACAAGATTAAAAAGAAAAAAAAAACCCCCAAAAACATATTTGTTGCTATTACCGCTGACCTCATCAGGAAAGATTTTAAGTTTTGGGAAGCTATCAAGTTCACAGTGGTGAACACAAATTTTCCAAAATTCTAATTTTCATATGAAAGCTCAAATTTTATCATTGGCCACAAATGTATCAATTGTTTTCCTTAAAGTGACAGTCTCACTTTGTTCATGTTCAAGGCAATTTCTACCAAAAACACAAGTCTGAATAACCACAACTTGTCAGCTGTTTTTTCAAATAAAACGGGTGTTCCATGGAAGAAGTGGCCGGTTCAGCTTAAAGCTCAAACAATTACACAAGTGTTTCTTCCCTGAGATGAGCACCGTGTTTCAGTATGCAGCAGAAACATCCTATGTGTACGTCTCATTTAGTCACACGGGGTATTAAAAGGGTTAAGATGTAATAAAATTAATGATTTCTACTACTTCATAAAGAACATTCTTAAATAATAATGGCTTTTTAAAAAACCATGAGTGTGTGATGAGGGAAGAATCAAATGACTATTACACTTGATCTTAGCCAAAAGTTCGAGAAGCGATTTGCAATGACTGTTGAGTATTAGATTTCGGCGCTCTTGCTTGGTTTATGTGGGTGGCAACAGTTTCACCTAACACTGCCTTTGTGCCCCCAGGGCAAATGTCAACACCACGAAAAGGACAAACGACGTCTTAAAATTATTATAAACATGTTTGGACCTTGTTGACCTCTGAAAGTGTGTCAAGGAACCCCAGGGGTCTGTGGGCCACCCTGTTAGAGAATCACAAATAGGTGGCCATGAGGACGGAAAGCAACTGCACGTCCTTCCCAGGAGTGGGGCCCTTGCTGCCCACACAGACCGCAGCATCCAAGGCGGGTGGCGTGTGTGCCAGGGCTTAGGCCACCCCCATCTGAAGGTTACCCAGGTTCGAGGACACAGTCTCAATGGACAGTGGGGACCAGAAATGAAGCAGAGATTGTCTGAGGCAGCAGTTGCTAAAAGAGAGAGACCCAGAAAAAGCGCTGGGTGGGCTGTGCTTTTAGAAGTCACCCTGAGGACACTTCTGGCTGAAGGGTGCTGAGGTGCTCTGGCCCCAGCCCTGCCCTGGCCCCCCAGCCTCCTTTAGACCCACGGAAAGGTGGAGTCTGCGAGTGGAGGGAGTCCTCCCCAAATCTAGTCCTCCCCAAATCTAGTCCTCCCCAAATCTTCCTCCCCTCGGAAGAGGGGTCAGGAACTAGTTTTGAGGATCCGGATTTAGTTCTATTTTAATTTAAAATCTTACAGACATTTTACCCTTGAACGACATGGGGTTGAACCGTGCAGGACCAACGTGCACAAGATTTTCTTCCACCTCTGCCACCCCTGAGACAGCAGGACCAACCTCTCTGCTCAACGTGAAGACGTCAAGGATGACGACCTCTTCCACTTAACCAACAGTGTGTTTTCTCTTCCTTGTGACTTTTTAAATAACGTTTCCTTTTCTCTAGCTTACTTTGTTGTAAGAATACAGTATACAGTATGCAGAACATACAAAATATGTATCAATCCACTGTCTATGTTATCAGGCTTCTGGACAACAGTAGTCTGTATTAGTAGTTAAGTTTTTGAGAAATCAAAAGTTATACACGAATTTTTGACTGCATGGAGGGCCAGCGCCCCTAACCCCTGCACTTTTGAAGGGTCAACTGTACTTGTTTACAAAGCAGAATCCTCATATATACAACCCTAGTTGATTCTTAGGTCTGATGACTCATAGTTCCCACCTATGTTTGGTCTGTCCCTTCCTGTCTCCCACCAGAAATTCCTGACACCCTCCTCTTCCGCCCCCATGTCAATCCACTTCCCTCCTCTGCTTTAAACTTGGCTCAGAATTCACCTCTTCCAGAAATCTTTCTCCATTACTCCTCCCTCTGCCCTCCCTTGTAGAAACTTCACTCTGACTCATTTTTAATTCCTTTGGTGCTCATTCTCTGAACACCAGTGTGTGCCAGGTACTGTGTTGAGCGCCTTATGTATGCTGTTTCTAAATATTTTAATACGAGTCACTCCTTTCCTCCCCCTCTCCCCTCTGGCTCTAACATCCAATCGAACAGCAAGCTCGGTTGATGTTACCTCCCATGCATAACTTACATCCATTCTCCCCTCCCTCTCCATGGCCACCCTCCTAATGCAAGCATTGTCATGTCCTCCTGTGTGACAGCACAGCCTCTTTCTGGTGTCCCTCCCAGGGCCCCACCCACTAGAATATAGGCTCCCCCGGGGCAGAACTTGTATGTCGTGCTCAGAGCTCCATCTCCAGGGCCTAGCCCAATCCTGGCTTATGGTGCCTGCTCAAAATGTACTTTTGAAGGAATGGGTGAATGGAAGGAGTGAATAAACAAAGGAATAATAGCCATTATGCAGACATAGCTATTGGGGCTTATTAAGTAATGTGACCCTGATCTCATGGTCTCACTGTGGAAAGGGACACACTGAGGGTCTAGCCATGTGTGGGGGTCCCTACAGCCTGTGGTCTTTCTGCTCCCCGCACTGCCTTGGCATAAACTCGCTTCATGCCGGAGTCATAAATGCGTCGTTTCTACCTGTGTGCGTTTCTGATCACCCTAACTGACTGTGAGTTCCGTGAGGGTGGAATGGTGGTGAACATTTGCTTAGCTGCATGGACCCCAGAATCGCCTGGATTTTGAGGGAGGAGACTCAGGCTCCCGACTAGGGTGCATATGTAGTCGTTAGTATTAGTGACGCGATCCTTGGAATGAGGAATTCCACCTCGCTGGAGCTGGCTTCCCAGTCAGTAAACTGGGGAGGGTGACATCCTCGTCTGTCCCTCCGAGAGGCTGAATAAGCAACATGAGTTTTGCATGAGACAGAACTGAGTTTAAATCTCGGTTTTGTTAACTTTCTAATTTGGGTAAGATGCCTAACCTTCAGGAGTCTCGGATTTCTTAGATGTAAAAAGCAATGGTATTATCTGCCCTTTAGGACGTTTAGGGGCAAAGAATGAGATAAAACATGTGAAGTGGCTGGTGAGCATGCCCGACAATTAGTAGGTGCTCGCTGCATGCTGGGAAGCCACTAGATCATACAAGTGTCACTTACCAGTTACTGCTTTGTATTGTTAGTTCCCTTTTATAAAATCTAAGGCAGTTCTGTTTCCATAACTAATGCTAGATCCTCAGAGTTTCAGATGCAGGAACTTGAACCTAGTAAGCAGCCAGTGAGTCTTACTGGGTTGTCTGACTTGGAAACGGTTGTGTGTGTGAGTGCATAGAAGCGTGAGTGTAGGCATGTGAGTGCGTGTGAGCACACACATGTGTGCTCCCCGGGGAGCATCAGAGAGGCTGTGAGGGTCTGTGGGGGTGGTAGGCAGGACCTATGGGTAGCACGTGAATAGATGGGAGTGGGGGCTGGGGTTAGGGCAGAGGTGGGTGTTTTGTGCCCCCTTATTCTGTATTTGCTCGTCCCCATCTGCCCTGGGCTCTGCATGCTACACCCTCAGTAGGGCTGGGGATGCGTGTGGCGTGCACGAGAGAGCTGGGAGTTAGGGAGCAGAGTAGGAGCACATACGATTGCACGTTCTTTGTTCTATTCGATGGCTTCCCCTACTCCCACTCCACACAGACCCCAAAGAGTTGTTTTCTTGTGCTAGCCTGGCCTGCCCCTTCCCGCAACCCAACAGAAGGGCTGTCCCCACATGGCTTTTGCAAACCCAGGCCTGGTGACAATGCAAGTCGCCTTCCCAGCACCTCTTCCTCCCCTTGCTGTTGCCACTTTGCTTTGGCAGGTGTGAAATATTAATTGCCTCACTGGGGACCGGGCTCTTTCTGTCTGTCGTGTCTGACCAGAATATCATTCTCTCCTGCAAATATAATTACGGGGTGGGGGAGGGGGCCAAGTGGGGGGGACCACAAGGTAGGGAGGGGCTGCCAGTGAGCGAGGGGTGCTGAGTAGGGGCTGCGGCTTTTTTTCTTAATCGCCTCTCGCCTGTCTGTTAATTAGGAGCCGTGCTTTGCTACATGCTGTGATATTTTGGTTAATTATGAAAGAGAAAAGGACAAATTTGTCACATCTTTTGTTTTCGTTCCACCACGTCTCCTGGTGACAGCGGTGTGAAGGCTGATGGACTGCTCAGGCGGCAGTGCCAGATGCTCACGCACCCCCTTGCGAGGGGCAGGGCTGGGAGGGGCCGGCGGGGCACCGGGCAGACGGGCGGGCACGGGGCCAGTCTGGGCAGAGTTGGCCAAGTTCACGGGGTCAAATAACGTGACTGTGAAATGGATGCGGCGACGGAGCCTGGAGCCCCGCTGGTGGGAGGAGGAGGGGGACACTCATCCCTGCCCGCTGTCCAGGCTGGGTGGTCGGCCCTAAGTTAACACCCCGGGGATCGAGGCTGAGCCGGCAGATGCTGTCAGAGCAGGCAGGAAGGCTGGTGAGCCCCCTTAGGGTCTCGAGGAAGTGGGGGGCACATTCACGTTGGCGAGTGAGGCTGAGTAAGACACAGTGTGACACTCCACCAGCCCATTAGGGCGCCAGCCACCCAGGGGGTGTGAACAGCTGCACTGTTCTCCCTGCTGCTGTTCACTGGCTAAGGCCTATTTCGGGTCCCAGCTTACACGTGACACCTCCGAGCACACACACACACACACACACACACACACACACGCTGCATCAGAGGTCCCCATCTTCGGGCTCTGAGGCTACTGAGCTTCTGCCACGTGACGGCTAGTTTTGTGTGTCAATTTGACTAGGCTATGGAACCTGGTTGTTTGGTCAAACTCCAGTCTAGATGTTGCTGTGAAGATATCTTTTTACACGTGATTAACATTGACAACCAATAGATGCTGAGTAAAGTATTAGTAGATTACCCTCCATCACGTGGGTGGGGCTGATCCCATGAGTTGAAGATCCTGAGTGACAAAAGACTGAGGTTTTCTGAAGACGGCAGCATAGAAATCTTCCCTGAATTTCCCACCTGCTGGCCCGGACTGCAGGTGTCAGACTTGCCGGCACAAACGCATGGGCCAGTTCCTTGAGATCGATCTCTCTATCTCCTGTTGGTTCTGTTTCTCTCTGGTGAACCCTGACTGATATACCTCTCTATGCACCTGCTCATGGACTTGCCTGATTCCCGGCCTGGCTCCTCCCCTGGAGTGTGAGGACGGAAACTAAATTGGGTCCTCTGGACGCAGCATGTCCTGGACCTAGCACGGGGCCTGCCTGTAATAGCCCTTAATAGGTATCTGCTGCATAGTGAATGAATTCATTTGGGAAACAGGAAAGACCTACATCCCCAACCCAATCAAATAACCCTCCAAAGCAGCACAGGCCGCTCCTGACTTATAAATAGGTTTAGTTCCAAAAATTCATTTGAGTTAGTTGTCTGAAGCTTTTCCCCATAACAACAAGGATATCAGTGCTGGCACGGCTGCTGGGCTGGCTGCCAGAAACCTATTTCACCCACAGTATAGATTAAGTACTGTGCATTTGCCGTGAAAAATAGTAGAAAACAATACTCTTGCAAGGCTAGTAATTAGAAGAGAAATATGATAGTATTGAATCAAAATAGGTGAAATTTTTCATTTAGAATATTGGAGTTTGAGGAAAAATGCTTACAAAAAGGATGAGCAAGTAGAGAGAGACGAATGGAAAATCTGAATGGAATTTCTGAGTATTTTTAAGGGCTTTAGAAGTTGATGGGACTGAGTCTCTACGTGATTTAATTTCTGCTCAAAACTCACGGTCGTTTCTCCCCTTCTCCGATTGCTTTATAGTTAAGGTTATTAGTTTGTTCGTACATGTAGCCCAGTAAAGGGAGTAAGAAATTATGGGGTGCTTGGGGTAGAGAGAGAGGGGAGGGAGAAAACTGGCACAGAACGGAAAAAGGAGGTATGTCTGTGTGGGAATGAGATTGCCCCAGGTGGAATTCACTGAACCATGAGAGGTGACAGCGGAGGAGGAGGGAAGGATGGAGGGGTGGACGCCCGGGCTCCGCAGGGTGCCCAGGGGATGTGGAGGAGATGCCAGGTCAGACAGTTCCCCGGACCAGCCACCAGGAGGCACTGCTGTTGTGTTTTAGCTGAGGGCTGGGGGTGGGCAGCCTTTGAGGGGCTGGTGGGGACAGCAGGAGGGGAGGAGTGTGGTGGCCATTTACAAGTTGCGGGTCAATCCTGCAAAGGAACTCTCCGTTATGAAGATCCAAATGAGGGATGTGGACCACAGGTGCCCAGAGAGCCAAAGGAGGGAGAGGGGATGGTGGGAGACTGCCGAGGGGGGCCTGGGGTGGCCTGCTGGGGTGGGGCCAGCGGGAAGGCAGCGGGCAGCAGCTAAGATGGCCAGGGTGAGCTACGCCCCTGGGGAGGGAGGGAGCCTGTATGTTTGGGGACAGGGGAATAGCTCCAAGATACTGACTTTGTGAAATCAAGCAACAGAAATGAGGATGTTAGGATGGGGCATTTTTTCAGTTTTTAGTTTTGGGATTTTTTTTTTGGTGTTTTTTTTTTTTTTTATGAGGAGGGAGCAAGACAATGAGTCTTAAAAAAACAAAACAAAAACTTATTTATTTTGCAATAAATTTAGATTTACAGGAAAGTTGCAAAGACAGAATTCCAACGGAGCCTTCACCCAGCTTCCCCTAAGGCTAACATCTTGCATAACCACAGTACATTGGCCAAAACAAAGAAATTAACATTGGTACAATACTATTAAGTAAACTATGGACTCCACATTAATGTCTCTAGCTCTCCCACTAATGTTCTTTTTCTGTTCCAGGATCCCATTCAGGATACCATGCTACATGTAGTCACCCTTCCTCTCCTCCAGTCTGGGACAGTGTCTCAGTCTCTCCTTGTCTTTCATGATCTCGACAGTTCTGAGGAGTCCAGGTCAGATCTTTGGTAGATTGTCCCCCAGTGTGGGTTTGTCCGATGTCTCATGATTTGAGTGCGGTTGTGGGTTTTTAGGAAGAATACCACAGAGGTGCGGTGCCCTTCTCATCCTATCCTATTGGGAGGCACAAGACATTCACCTTATTTATTACAGAGCCCTACAAGGCCCTCTCTTCGGGTGGATTCAGCCTCATTCTCCAGAATAATCTAGCATTCCTGCCTTCTTATCTAAATAAACTAGAAAAGCTTCCTTGCTCAGGAAAAGCTGCACAATTTACCACCCCTGGGTTCTCCACTGAAAAGTTACTATTTTCCCTTTCCACACTCTGCTTGTTGGAAACTAGTCACTAAACCCAGCCCCTAGTCAAGGGGATGGAAATTAAGCTCTCCCTCCTGGAGGAAAGGGTGGTAAAGAATTTGTGGAGATACGTTAAAACCACCCAGTAATTAATATCTGTTTTGGAGGGAGATGCTTTGAAGCTATGCAAATATTCTATTTTGATGAGTTAATTACTGGGAAAGTTGATTTTGCTGTGACTATAGGACAGAAGACATATTTAGGAGGGAGGTGGAGACACAGGACGAGAGCTCTGAGGTGGCCCCTGGGTCTCAGGACTTACAAGTGAGAGCCAGAGAGGTCAACTCTTTTGCCTGTGGCCAGTCACCCAGAGCCGGGGCTAGAACTGAGTGTTGAGGACCTGGCCAGGGCATGAACAGAGGTCACTGTGACAGTGGTGGGACAGGTGGGGGTGCAGGTTTTGGGGGAGGAAGGCGCGATTGGCACTGGATCCTAGTAGTGAACTCTTGGCCAACTTCTGTAGGAGAAGGATCAGGAACTCAGTCAGCTACAAGAATTGAGACTGTCTCATCTCATGGCCCTCCCTGCTTGGCCCCAGAACTGACAGAGTGAAGGAGATACCCTTGGGCTTCTTTGAGGGCCTCACTTCCGAGCTGTGGCAGGAGGCTGCCTCCCATCCCACTCTGGAGCTCTTGGTGGCTTCCTCTTTAGGGCTGCAGCCAGACACAGCCTGATGTGCTGGCTCACAGGTGGGTGGTCTCTTCTTGATCAACCTCCCTCGCCCCACCTCCTCCCCAGGTGTGGGGATTCACTTTAGCTTTGCTGGTGTGTAAGTAGCAGCAATAGACTGTGACAGGAGGCTGATATCCCAGCGTGGGGACCCTTGAGGCTTTGCCCTCTCTATTTTCTTCCCTCCACATCTCAGCTTTAACCACCGTTCCAGAATTAGGGAGCTGTTTGTTTTTGCAGAGCTAGTTTTGAACTGGCTGCAGGGTGACCCACGGGCTGGTTAGAGACCACTTTTGCTTGAATTGTTTGTTGCTTTAGGTGTGCAGCAGGTGCTCACTGTGTGTGTGTGTGTGTGCATGGGTGCATGTGTGTGAAGTGAGCTGTGTGCATCGTCTCTTTCAGCGTCTTCAGCCTGTCTTTGATTTATTTGATTTTGTTGATCTGACCTGGCTCCATCTCACCTCTTCCAAAAAGCCTTCTTTGATTAAATCTACATCAACATAATTTTTAGTTGAGCTAATTTAACTGAAGTTCTGTGTTATCCTGTAAGTATCACTGAGTTGTTTCAGAAGTTAGCATTCAGACTCTGACTCCCTATCTTGGGTGTACACTTCTTGAGGGTCTCTCGTCTTCCTAAGTCTGTTCATTGACAGACAGGCTGAAGGATGAATAGGGCAGGTGTTTTTTTTTTTTTTTTAAGTCTTATATAGTACCTAGTGACTTGTAATTCCATTTATTCTTTGGAAAGGTTGAAGATCTGGATCATACTTCCAGGAATCTAGGGCTATCCTGTCCATCTTCCTACCTATGGACGTGTGTGTGGGCGTAGGGGGTGCATGGAGAAAAGTGCCTCTTAGTCTAATCAAATGACTGGGACTCTGTATTGCAGCTTCTCTATTTCCCCAAAGAAACTAGCAGTAGGCAGAATTACCCTTCCTCAAAATGGGTTCCAAGAATCTCCCTTACCTGAGTCAATACCCCATCCCTAGAGAAAGGGCTCCTGTGCCTGGAATGATGATACCAAGAACAAGCATCTTGCGTCTGCCAAGGAAGAGGAAAAGAATGTTGTTTCTACCCAGGTCTTTCTTTTGCCTCCTTATTTGCATTCAGTCAGGAGAGGACACATTCTAGAACATAACCTCCCTTTTTCATTCCAGGAATCTAATTGTTCTTTCTGTGTTTGTGAAAGATAAAGGATTAGCGAGAACACTTTGCATTAAGGCGCCATTTGTAAATGCTTTATAATTATTTATGAAATTATCCCGCATTTTATAGCATGGGAGATAATAACTTAAATTGATGTATTAAACATGCACAATCATTATTTTAACAATATTAAATGCACCTCTGTAGAATAATCATTTCATAAACATGAAGAAAGCGTTCAGAAGTGGCACCTTAATTTAAGATATTACAGGATTCGTAACAACCAAACCCACGACCCTTTTTCTTGAAGACAGATGGAGTTTCTTATCTGGCTGCAGTGTTCCTCTTTCTTGAAGTGAAAATGAATTCCTAAATTAAAAAATATATTATCGGGGTAATTTTGGCGATGTGATGAAGCAATGCAAGAGGAGATAAGGCGTAGAATTTTCAGAGACCAGAACAAATTGGACAAACCTTATCTTCGCTCCTCCATCCTCCTGTGCCCAGAGCACCGGAAGAGTCCGGGTCTCCGGGTCTCCTGCAGGGCTCTGGGAGGAGGTAAGAGCCGACGCGTGCTGGAGACTGGCTGCATTATGCCCCCGGAATGCCAGGGCTTTGGGATGTTTTGAGTAGGGATGACCTCAACATAGAAGATCCATTTTGCACAGCAGGACGTCTCTGCAATGAGGGAGAGAATCCAGGAGAAGTTTAAAATTTAGCAAATTAGGAGTGGGGGGTAAGAGGAGAGAGGAAAGACATGAATCCCAGCCCTCTAGGTTTGTGAAGCTGTAATCATAGTTGGTGGATCCAAGGCAGATGAGCCGGTCTTCCCTGCAGCGCCGCCGGCTTCTGCTCATCGCGCCCTCTGCTGGTCACCGTCGGAATTTCAACGCCGTGCGTTCAAAGCGCATCATCAGGGGGTGTGTTCATTGACTCCACCAGCGATGAAGCGCTTTCTAAGGCGTCGGCCCTGTGCTAAGTGTTTTATAAGCATGAACCTATTTTTCACTGGATGAGAAAACAGCCCTAGGGAGTTTAAGTGCAGGTGCTACCTCCTCACTCCTGGGCTGTCCTGAGACAGCAGGCTAGAGAGCTGACCTTGTGTGGCCGTGCTATCCACCCCCTCTAGGGCCAGGAACGAATGAATGAAAATTCATTCTGCATTGAAAGACCATATATATTCCAGGGTCTTCTTTGGAAGTGCATCTTAGTCTCTAACTTAAGTCCATCAATATCTCAAGTCTTTGGGGGGCAGAACGGATCTTAGAAATGGATATTATTTAGCCTAAGCAGGGAACACTGGCCTCTGTGGGTTCAAGTACTGGAAGCCAATTCCTCTTTCTCCCTCATACTTTATACCCAAACCCCATCAGGAAAGCCTGTCTGCTCTACCTTCGAAGCACATCCAGAATCCAGCTGCTGTTCCGCCCTGCCCACCATGGCCACCGTGGTCTGCGGCATCATCCTTGCTTACTTGTGCTACAGCTTCTCGGCTGCTCTCCCCACATCGTCCATTCTGAGCACTGCAGCCGGAGCGAGCCTATCGGAACACGAATTGGGTTGTGTCTCTTCCTCCATCTCACCCCAGGTAAAAAGCAAACGGTCCTACAGTGGCCTACAGATTCCCTACAAAATTTGGCCTCTCTGACTACATTCGCCACTTTTCTCCCCTTTGCCTACTCTTGGCTCCCTCTGTTCCTGGTCCACGGGCCGCCATGGGAGCTCCCTGAGTACGCAAGTCGAGCTCTGCCTCTGAACTTGGCACTGGCTGATCCCTCTGCCTGGAATGCCCTTCCCCAGATATCCTCACGTTAACAACTGCTCCCTCTCCCCCCTCAAACCTCTGCTCAAATACCACCTTCTCAGGGAGGCCTACCCTGACCACCCTATTTAAAATTACAGCCCTCACCCTTCATTGCCAATCTTCCTTCCCACTTAGCTTTTTCTCCACTGCACGTATCATTTTCTAGTGCATCATAAAATGCACTTATTTATCATGTTTATCATTTACTTCCCTCCCTTAGGATGTAAGCTCCTGAAGGCAAAGTTTTAGTGTGCTTTGTACCCTGCTTGCCTCCTAACACCTGCAAAAGTGTCTGGGACACTGTAGGTACTTAATAAAACCTGGTTAAATGCACAAAGGATGGGCTGCCCCCTTGTCCCCAGGTGATGGCAGGTGGGGTAACAAACTGTCCTGGTTTGCCAAGTGCTGACTTGGTTTTCGCACTGAAAGTTCAGCATCCTGGGAAACCCATTAGTCCTTGGCAAACTGGGATGCTTGGTCACCTGAATGACAAGTCAAGAAGGGACAGCTGTCCTCGGGAGCCAGCAAGGCCTTTCCCCAGCCTGGCAGTCGGGAGGAGGCTCCTGTCTTCACCTCCATCACCAGAGGAAGGGTGGGGGAGAGAGAATGGCTCCGTCTCAGAAAAAGCCTTTTGAGTTATTGAAATTGCAGCTTATTATCAAGAAGAAAGTGAGTTTCTATTTCCCTGTAAGTGGCACAGGAGTAGAAAAATGACAGTGTAATGATGTTCCAGTGGAACAATTATTTTCCTGAGATGGAGCAACAGAAAGTATCACCCTGATTATGCGCTGCCTACTTACCCCACCCTGATCTGGCCTAGTTTCATTGCCAATAAATCCTCTCCGAGCCTCTGTGACCCGGGACTGCTCTCTCTGGAGGGACCGCTGACCAGGCCGGTCCTCGCCTGCCCCGCCGGCCCTGCTTCCCCTAACTGTGGCTTAGCATGATTCATCCGGGCCAATGCCAAGGGCAGAGGTGAGAGGAGACAGCTGCAGGGGGAGGGAGGGCCGCACAAAGGGCCAGAGAAAAAGGCCTGCGGTGCAGAAAGGGAGTGAGGAGCAGGGATCAGAACGGGATTTCAGGACAGCCTTGTTAGGATTGTTTGGGCGTGAGAACCAAGAAGGATCGCTTAGCGGGTGAGGACTGGTCTGAAAGAGCAGGGCACCTGGACCCAGCACAGGACTCTTCTGTGCTGCCCCCAGGCTGGATACATGGAGACCTTTCTGTTATTATTACTATTATTTTTATTTTAATATCACTGTTTAATCAGGTTGTTTGGGTCCTGAGTCTGCCTGTCTTAATCTTCGTGGGCTGCCACGACAGAACGCTACGGACTGGGTGGCTTCATAATGGAAATGTATTTCTCGTGGCTCTGAAGGCTGGGAAGTGCAAGGCGGAAGTGCCAGCCTGTTTGGCTCCTGGTGGGGGCTCTCTTCTTGGCTGGCAGACGGCCACCTTCTTGCTGTGTCCTCAGCTGGTGGAGAGAGAGCTCTGGTGTCTCTCTCTCTTCTTGTTAGGGCCCCAGCCCTGTTGGATTAGGGCCCCAGACTTATGATCCCATTTAACCCTGATCACTGCCCCATAGTCCTATCTCTTCATACAGGAATTTTGGGAGAACACAAACCTTTAGTCCATAACGCTGCATCTACAGACTGAATGTTTTTGTCCCCCCGCCAAATTCCTATGCTGAAATCCAGAACAGCCCTGATGAATGGGATTAGTGCCCTTAGGAAAGAAGCCAGAAAGCTCCCTCATCCTTTTCACCAGGTGAGGTGACAGTGAACCAAGAAGTGGGCCCTCAGCATACATCAAATCTGCTGGCATCCTGATCTTGGACTTCCCAGCCTTCAGAACTGTGAGAAATAAATTCTGCCGTTTAATCCACCCGGGTCAGGACATTCTGTTATGGCAGCCCTAAGGGACTAAGACAACGGTCTCACTGGAATTTTTCCTTCTGGGACTTCCTCTTGCTCCTGGACCCAGAGATTTGGTTTGAGACCAGCCCCCCCTTCAGCTGGAGGATTGCATCTTGTCCCCAGATATCTAAATCAGTGGTTCTCAAAGTGTGGTCCTTGGAGGAGCAGCATCTGCATTGACTGGGAACTTGTTGCAGATACAAATCCTCAGTCCTGACCTCAGGCCTCCTGAGTAAGGGCCAGGGCTGGAGTCCTGCAACCTGGGTTTCAACAAACCTTCCAGGTGATCCTGATGCAAGGTGTGAGAACACCTGCTGGAATAAAAGAATGCCGCCCCTGGGAGCTGTTGCTCTGTTTTCAAACTTCAGAGTCAGAATGCCGATGGAAACACAGACTGCTGGGCCCCACGCCCCAGGTGTTGACTCAGGAGGGGTGAGGCTTGGAAACCTGCGAGTCCAACACGTTCCCAGCTGACGTGGTACTGCTGGGCCTGGAGCCGTTGCTTTCCGTGAGCTCTTCTGGCGTTTTTGTTCTTCTGGCCAAGGTAGAAGCATGTCCCAAAGTGTTCTGTGTTTCCTTAACTGGGCTTGACTGATCCTCGCTTCCTGAGGCGCGCTTGGGCTGTTGCTCAGTCCCCCATCATCGGCGTAGGCAGTGGAGCTCCTACCTCTCCCTGGCCAGAGCACTGCCCAACACCTGCTGCCTCTCAGTTCAGGTTCAAACTGGAGGAGGCCCGTAGGCCCACATAGCCGAGCATTCAGAGCTGGTTGTCTGTCCCTGACTGGCCTCTTTTGCCACCTCTATTTCTAGACCTAAGCAGGACCCTAGTCAGGGCACTCAAGCCAGCATCTGGCTTGGTCCTGTTTGCTCACTCTTGGGGGGAGTGTTGCCTTACCTGTGTCCTCCTTGGCACCCAGATCTCACACTGACCCTGGCTCCTTATTTTATTTTCTGCTCTTGAACCTGGATGGTATAGCCAGGGTGCTATGGGGCCCTACAGATTCCCAGACTTCATCGATAGCCTCCTCCTGCTTCCACACATTTCTGAATGTGGCCTTCTAGGAGGCAATTCCTAGCCACTGTGTTGTGTGACCCCCTTCCTAGATGCACCCCAAGGGCCTGGGCCCCTACCTCCTGCCATTGCCTCCACACACCCCTGCATCCACTGGCTGGTGCACCCTCAGTACCAGTGTCAGCACCAGTCTGCACAGGCTGGCCCACCCCCGTGGGCACGTCTCGCCCATCCTGCCCGCTCTTAGCCTGCCATCAACTGCAGAATGTCTTCCAGGCTGGGCCACGTCTTGGGATATGGCAGGTCTCAGGTTGTTCCTAGCACTTAGGCAGAGTTGTGAAACTCCGTAGTGCCTGGCCAATGAAGGATGGGCTGAGTTGTTGGCCAGGCTGCGAAGTCCTCAGGATAAAGGACAGATGGTGGGTTTTTATCGCGTTGTTATCAAATATAAGGGTCCTTCAGCAATTGCTGGCTGGGAATGAGGGGAATGAGGAAGCCTGTGGTTTTTGTCCTAATTTGTTTGGTTTGGGGCTGGACCTCAAGCTCAGGAACCATAGTAATTAGCCCAGCTGCAGAATTGGGCAAACGTAGCACATGGCTGTCATTGCTCCAAGGGGCTGGGCTGGCACTGGAGCCACTGGCTCTAACAAGGGCTTTTGTCAGCTCGGGGCTGTGATTGCAGTGGCGGATGTGGAGGGAGCTGGGCTTTGATTTCCCAGCCTCTCCCTCCCTGCTCCCCCTCCTGTCCCTCTTGAGGAGCTGCCCCATTGCTGAGTCTAGGAGTGGGGTTGGGGGGGACCCTTGGGATTAGGAGGGCAGAGGAACAGGGACGGCATGGCCTCTGAGTGGCTGGAGGCTCATTTGTTGGAGAGGTTGGAGTTGGGTGCTCTCTGAGCAGGGAAGAGCAGAGAGAGGGGAGCATGGCAGACACATGCAAATGGAAGTTGTGCATAGGCCCAGAGCTCTGGGGAGAGAGCATCTGCAATCTGCCAAGCCAACCAGAAAATTAAAAAGATGGCTCAACATGCATGCTGAGGCTCTGGTTGGAAGTGGGTAGAGTCAGAGCATTTAAGGATTCTGGGCCGAGTGAGAGGGGCTCTGTGTCAATCACTGATGGAGCTGGGGCTGGGGGCATCTTCCCATGGTGGGCTCTGAGTTTCATGTGGAAATGCATCTGCAAGGCCCATCACTGGAGCCACAGCTGTGGGAGATGTATGTGCTGGGACACGTCCCATGGCTCTTGTGGGGACTCCTGGGCTTCTGGGAGAGACTTCCCCACCCTGGGTCCCCTCTGTCCTTCCCCAGCCCTACTTGAGATGCCCCCTCCTCAGCTTACCAGTGTCAATGGTTATAGCACCCTCAGGCACTTGGCTACTGTGTCCAGACTCGGTGACATGTGGCCAACTCTAGCTCTTTGCTTTTAATGGTAGAAGGACATATGGCAGGAGGGCTCCGGGAAGACATCAGGAAGACACTCATACTCATAAAAGCAGGTGAGGACTGGAAAACATAACTGAGGGTTGCCTCGACAACCTATTCCAGAACCGGGACTAGAAACTCAAAAGGGGTCACCCTGGGAGCTGGCCTCTCTGGAGGGTGGAGAGGAGGAGCCCACCAGCCTGAGGCATTGGGGGTTCTCTGAGTGGACTCACGGTCCGATGCCTACCTTGGAGCTAGAGACTCACCAGCTACCATTTTCTCCCTTAGTGGAGCCTGTCTTCCCTACTGCGAGCCCAGAGGGTCAGTCCTGTTGTGCCACAAGGGGCCACAGTGCCAGTAGGAGGTGAGCAGGGTGGGACCCCACAGCACACCCCGTATTCTCACCAGACTCACTGGTTCCTAAAATTCCTTTAAAGGAGTAGAAGCCTTGCACAAGCGACCATGAGAAATAAACTTTGTTTTCCCAATGCGACAGACTCTGTGTACACTGCAGCTCTGCTCCCAGAAGATTTATCAATCAAGGCAGCCCTGTGAGGAAGCGCACACAATTAGAGGTTAGTGCCTTTTATGTACGAGACTAATTTGCAGCACAGAACATAATAGTAGAGGTATTTTTAGAAAGGAAGGGTCAGTGGGGGGAAGAGGGACAAATGTCAGGATTCCGTCAGTGATTTGCTCAAAAAGTCAACTTCTAGAGACTGTGCAAGAATTGGGATACAGCCACCCTAGTCGACTATACCTCCTACCTCTGTATCTGCTGCCATGGAAAATAATAACCAGTGTGGATGATGAATGATCCAGGAATTCTGCAGGATTCTCATCCATCAAAGAAGGCATTTATCTCACATGCTGGTGTCCAGCCAGCAGTGGCCGTTTAAATGAACCTGGCTTGCCCATGTGTCCAGTCCCACCTTTGGAACTCTAAAAGCAACCCCAGTACGGTCAGCAGCCTTTAAGATGGGCCCGCCATATTCTCTGCCCCTTGGTAGTCACTCACTTGTATAGTCCCTTCCCCTTTGGTGTGGGCTGGATGTATGGATTTGAATAGAAAATGATAGAAGTGGTGACACATCTCTTCCAAGGTCAGGTCATAAAAGGACTGTGGCTTTCACCTGGAGAGCTTGCTCTCTCTCAGTTTCTCTGTCACTTTCTGTTTCTTTCTCTCTCTCTCTCTCTCCAGTCACCAGCTACCATGTTTGAGGACCCTCAGGAAGCCTCTGGGGAGGCCCATGTGATGAGGAATCGAGGCCGTCCTGAAGCACCCAGGTGAGCTTGGAAGCGGATCCTCCCTTCCCGAGGCTTTGGAGGAGGCACAGCTCCAGCCTCTAGCTTGACTTCATCCTCACCAGGGACTCTGAGCCACAGGCTACAGCTAAGGGCATGCCCGGATCCCTGAGCCACAGCAACGGTGAGATAGCAAATGTTTGCTGTGTCAGGCCACTGAGTTCTGGAGTAATTTGTTTGCAAGCAATGGATCACTAATATCCCCAGATATCGCCAGTTCTTGCTCTCTGGAGTTCCTTCAGGCTCCCTCCCACTCGCCACCATCCCTGCATCCTGTCCCCCTGCTTCCTGACCAGCCCTGTGTCCTGGCCTCTTGGTTTGGCCCCCATCTCTAGCCCCTCCTCTAGCTGCTTTGATGAATGGTCAGGTTTTGGCGTTATCATGTGGCTTTGACCTTGGCCCCTCCCCAGACACAATGTTCGGGATCTGCCATCTGCCTTTACACTTCACCAGCCTGTGTAAAAAACCACCTCCTGAGCCCCACCCTGCCCAGGCTCGCCTCTCACCTGCCCCAGGTCAGACCCAGCAGCAGGATCAGAAAACAAACTGACTTACTAGAGCAGGAAAGCTTAACCAGACACCCTGGCAAGACTCTCAGGGAGAGAAAGCTGAAACAACCTCATCCTGAGAAAATCCATCACACTGTCACCCCTGCACCCCGTTCTCTTAGTGCACCTATCCATCAGGACTTTCCTGCGTTTGTGAGCTGATGGATGGCAAATTGTTGGCCCATTACTTTGTAAAAACAAGATGTTGTTTTCGGATATTTTTCTTTCCTCCCTCTTCCTCCTGCCCCACCTCACTTAAAAGCTTTCATTCTTTAAGTCCAGTTGGCATTTCATTCATTAGTATCATTATTTTTGGAATTTAGACATTAAAGTGATTAGGTCTGGATTCCATTATGAGGCTCTGGTGACTTAGGGTAAATATTCTCTGAAACCGAGAGCGTATTTGGCTACTTTTTCTCAGTCTCCCTGCTTTCGTGATAGGGTCAGGCCTTGGAATAAATCAGAGGCCAACCCAAGGGTGGGCACAGAACCGGAGTTCAATTCATGCTCCCTGGATTGCCGCAGATACTGACGACTCACGCTGAACTCAATGTTTCTGTGTGGGTTGAGCGGCGTCTAGCCTAGGTTGGAAATTGGACATGACATTCCTCGTCTACTGTCACTACGGAAATATTACACTAATAGATGAAGATGCTTGGTGAAAAGAGATGAGTGCCTTTCATATTGACATGCATAATAAATGTGGGCTGAAATGATGGGCAAAGACGAAGACCCACTGAGGACCTGGGTGGCCACTGTCATTCACCCAAAGTTGCTCCCATCCTCCCTCTCCTACCTTCTGGAATCCTCCACTTTGCTCAAGCCAGAAACCTGGGGTCAGACGTGGCTCCCACCTCTCCCTCACACTTCCCTGTGGTGAGTCACTGGGTTTGGTTGCTTCTGTATCTTGTGTTTCCCTGGAAGGGGCCACTTCTGTCCATCCCACCCCATTGTCACTGTCATGTCTCTCCTGGCTTCTAGGGTGGCCTGTGGCTAGTTCATCCTCCACCCTCCTGCTGGAGGGATGAACCCAAAAAGCACTTCTGCTCATGTCAACTCTGCTGAAATCTACTTGTTCAAGACTCTTTGTCACCCTTGGGGTAATCTGTGAGCGCGGCCAGCAAGGCCCTGCCTGGTCTCATCTGGCCCTCCTTCCCTCTCAAGCCTGATCATTTTTCATAACACACCTTCAATTTTACGTTTCAGACACCGTGAACTGCTTACAGCTACTCTCTTGCGCCTTTGCACACAGGATTTCCTTACCTGGAACTCTCTTCCCCTCGATTCACCACGTGGCCTGAGTTTCTACCTCTTTGTTCTGCCAAACTCAGCTTAGACGCCACCTCCCCTGAGAAATCTCCCCTATCCCACAAGCCTGTGTTGGGTATTCCCTGGTGTGCTTCCGTGTCACTCTGTCCTTGCTCTGCCATCATAAATACCTGCATGTCTTCTTGAGAGCAAGGATGTTCATCGTATCCAGTGCCTAGAACAGTGCCTGACCCCCAGGAGGGAATTAGTAAGTGACCAGCCAACAAAGGAATGTCGAATATCTACTGAGGGGAAGTTTTCCACATTCTAGGTACCAATGCGTAGTAAAACCCCCGCCCATCCACCCCATCCAGCAAGGACAGTGGGCTGGCGTAATAGAATGAGCGCTAGGCTCAGGATCCTGAGACTGCGGGTTTGAATCCCAGTTCTGCCTCTTATTAGGAGCAGCCTCGGTTTGCTCAGCCGTGGAGCAGAACCGTAAGACATACCCTACAGGGCTGGCGTGGGGAGTACACAAAGCCCCACGTGCTAGTGGCCCTGCGTCAGTGAATGGCTGGACGGGATGGAGTTGTCCCCTCTGCTCTCGCAGGAGCCTGTACCCAGGGCAATGAACTTGTGCTGTCAAGAGCAGGGCTGATGGAGCAGACTTGATAAGGACCCTGGTTGTCGGATATGATAATAATAGTCTCATTTATTAATATAAAGGCCCGCTAATAGAGGCGGCACTTTTAATTAGCCAACACGGCCACGATATTAATTTTTATCCAGAGTTATTTAAGTCCAGGAGCCTTCCTCCCCTCTTCTGTTAGCACTTAGCTGGAGGGCGATTGAGAACATTTGTAATTGGATTTCTGTGCAGGACTTAATTATAAGGAGACAATAGAGCCCCTGAAATGTGGCAGGTTCTACCCAGCTAACTATTATTTTCCAGAGACACGCTCAGACCAATGAATGCACAGATTTATCTAAATTATAATTTCTAAACTTAACAAAGCTTCGCTTCCCCCTCCCCTGCAGGCCTGAGAGGAGTCTGCCGAGCACAGATCTGCAGGGGGGAGGGCAGGGAGGCGGATGCTTCGTTCCTGTAATCAAGTCTCTCCCTCCACGGGCCACTGAGCGGCTTCCCCAGCCCCCTCGGGATCTCGGAAGTGTATTTTCTTCCCTTGGCCAAATGGCTTATTAATAGAATTGGCTTATTTATATCTCACCCAGAAAAATCCCAAAGTGATACAGCAACAGGGAGATATCGAGCCAATTAGTTGTCGGGCTTGTCGTCGTGGGGGGAAATCTAGTTATTAATTTACTGCCTTCCACCAGTGGCGGAATCGATTCCGAGGAAACCAGAAGGAAGAGGAAGCGAAGCCACGTGTTTCAGGCCATCTGAGAAAACTCAGAGACAAGGCTGAACCATTTACACCCTCGGCGAAGCTGTCTAAGCTTGGGAGAGCGAGACCTGACATCTGCGCTGTGGCCACCAGGTGCGGTGCAGACACCAAGCTTCACGGGGCGTCTGTGTCGGGCCTGACTGTTGACGTTATTATTGCACTGGGTTCTCCCAACCACTCTGTGAAGTGGGCTTATTTCCCACTGCACAGAACGAGAGACTAGTGTAGTCAATGACTCCATATTTGTTGACTCCGCTATTATAAGGTAAGCCTTGGAGACGTCATGGTGGGCAAGACAGAACCTGTCCTCTGACAGTGTATTGTCTCACTCAGTGAAGAGACTTTCCCAGGATCATGGGGCAGCATTTGTGCTTGGCAGGGCTAAGACGCGAAAGGTTCTACCATGCCAAAATGTGGGGAATGGCTTTGCCTTCTCCTGAGTGCCAGGTTTTGAGGGCGGTGTGACCTCCTCCAAAGCACACGTGTAGCACACGCCATCCGTCCTCCTGACCTGGCAACCGCAGGGGAGGAAAAGAGGTCACCTATTCAGCTTAGGACCTGGGAGAGGAGGGTCCGCTGAGATGAGGGAATGGAAAAGGACCTTTTGCTATCCTATGAAAGTAACTGCGGAAGATGAGGAGTTTAGGAGTGCAGTATTTTTCTTTAAAGAAAATTTGCAATCGTCAGTATTACATTTGTAGAAATTTGGGGTGAGGGGGTCAGAAACAGATTAAGTATACAATAAAATAAAATTATCCCATAATCCCACTGCTCTATTCAGATCACACTGTAACTTACTGTGAACACTTTTCCAAATCATTAAAAATTCTCTATGGACACAATCTTCAATGAGAATATTATATTCCATCTTGTGGATATACTATAATTTACTTAACTTTCCCATATTGGCAGATATTTAATTTGTTTCTACTTATTATTATAAATAAAAAGCATGACATATATGTTTATCCTTATTCTTATTTGCTCAAAAATGAAGTGAAATTATTACAACAAAGAGAATGAATATTGTAAAGGCTTTTGATACTTATTGCTATCTTGTATTCTAGAAATACTGTATAAGTTTCTATCAAGCCAACAGTGTGTGAGAGGACCCATCATTGTTCTATAACTTTCTTCATGAATACTCTATGTGGACTTTTACAAGTATTTGCCAATTTGATAGGGCAAAAATTATATTTCATTATTGTGTTTTCATCACATACATTGGTTGTTACTGAGCTTCAAGATTTCTTTGTATGTGTAAACAATCATTTGTATTTCTTCTGCAAATAGCCTATTCTTGTTCTTGCACATTTTTCTTTTGGGTTTAATGGGGTTTTTTATGTGTATAAATGCTATTTTGTCTTTTAAGAACACTAACTTTTTGATGTTTTTGTTGCAGACATTTTTCTCAGGTTGATTTTGCTGTTTATTTTTACTTTCTATGATGTTTTTATGGAGGTGGTTTGAATTTTTATGTAGCCAAATATATCTGTTTTTTCTTTGTGATTTCTCCAATTGCTTTTATGCTTAGAAATTCCATATCCACACTGAGATAGACATACTAATATTTTATCTAAGTATTTTATGGTTTCATTTTTTTTTTTACATTTAACTCTTAATTCATCTGAAATTTATTTTGTTCTATGTTGCATGGTGAGGATTTAAATTGATTTTTTCCCCAAATAGTTAACCATGTATCCCTACATCATCTATTAAAGAATGTTTTCTTTCCCCATTGGCTTGGATGCCACCTTTATCACATGCTAAATTTGTTTTGATATACAGTAGACCCATTTTGAGCTGTCTTAGTCTGTTCATTTGGTTCTTCTATTACAATCACACTGTTTTAATTATTGTATCTTTATACTTTCACATATTTTAGAATATGACATATTTGTATATGAAATTTAGCATTTTAATATCTGGTAAGACAATCCCCCCCAATTATTCTGTTTTTAAGAAAAACTTATGTATTTTCCAAATAAATTATAGAGTCATGCTGTCTAGAAAAAAAGCAATCCCATTTTGGATTTTGTAAAGAGTTAGATTTAACATATATGTTAATTTATGAAGCATTTACATCCTTATACTATTCAGTCTTACCGTTAAGGAAAATGGCATGTTATTTTTTTCCCCCTTTACGTTGTTTTTGCGGCTTTAATTCTTTGATCTAAGTGGAATTTTAGTGTATACTGTGGGATGAGAATCAAAATTAATTCCTGTCAAATAGCCAATTTTCCCAAATCCCAGTTTTTGCATAACTCACACCTTCTCCGATGATTTCTAATGCTTCTTTTATCCTTTAAAGTATATGTGGAGAGAGGAGAGTTTGTTTCTAGGCCATCTATTTAATCCCACTGGCCTGGCGATGCTTGTGCTAATGCCACATTATTTTGATGACTGTCTGGTCTGTCCCTACTGGTTGGAAGCGCCACCCGCTCCAGATGGCTCATGGTGCCACTGGCTGCTTTCTCCCAAACCAGGATTCATTTCCTGAAGGCAGAGTCGGCTCCTGGGTCACAGCCTCGGGGGGCTCCGACGCCGCAGTTTGATGCCAG
>CM052450.1:18335124-18390440 GCA_028533085.1 Varecia variegata | reverse complement strand
CAGACCCCCCTAGCTCTACCGCTTAAGAACTGTGTGGTCTTAAGAAAATCCCTTAGCCTCTCTGAGCCTCAGACTGACAAAATGGAACACTCCCATCGCATGGGATTGAGAAGTCTAAAAGAGAGAGTGTTCCAGTGCCTGGAATTTGGTGGGTGGCTCACAAGTTCCATTCATTCAGTCATTTATTCTATCCGAATATACTTACTGGGCATCTGCCGTGGGCCAGGGACTGTGCTCTGTCCCGGGACTACAACAGTGTCAAACACAGACCAGGTACTTGCTAGCCTCCCTCCTCTCCCTTCTCCTCCTTCCTGGAGCTTGGTAGTTTGGGCAGTAGGTACTTGATAATAGGGTAGGGACACCCAAAGTCTCAGTTGCTGAGGGGAGAGACGGGGAACAGCAAGAAGGCCAGAAAAAACTCAGCAGCACAGATTCCAAACAGAGAAATGGCCTCCTCTGTCCAAGTTATCCTGCACCCCAGCCTCTTGTGATGCCAGGGGCCCAGACAGGCAGTGACAGAAGCAGGTCTCATCTATTAATAATTGCCCCGTCCCACTCTAGAGCTCACCACGGTCATATTATTGCTTTTGCTGAGAAAGTACACCTTTTGCACTGGTGCAATATAGTGCCTGCAGGGTTCTAGGTTTTGCATTTCAAAGAGAAGTAGAAGACGGTTTAATATTAGGGAAAAAAATAACAACTCTCCGGTGTGCTCCCCAGGCCCACCGTGCGGCTGAAAACAATGCACTAATTACGCGCAGGCCTCAGCACTGCACTCTTCCTCTCTCCTCCTGGCTCCTCTTGGTGTTGTTTGCATTTTTCTCACCCTCAGGATGAGCATTTGCATCTCTCCCCTCTCTCTGGGAAGGGAGTGTGTGTGTCTGCGTGTACGAATGTACAGGGTGCGGAAGAGGGACACACAAACGCCATAAACCCAGAGGTTGCTAAGCAGGGACTGAAAATTCTCCCCAAGAATTTCCCTTTGAAACTGTAAGCACACACTGTATTTATTAACATGCACTTGTTTACATGCTTTTTGTTTTATAAGGCCCAGGCCCCGTGGTTATATGTATGTTGGCCTTCCCTGCTAGACTCAGTGGCCTTGAGAGCAGGGTTTGTGTCTCCCGCATCAGACTGGAGGCAGGTGCTGTCCCTCATCCTTCTGGAGGCTCTACTGTTAGTGCCTGGTACGGGGCTGAAGATCCAGAAAACTCTCCTGGCCCCCCCACCACGAAGAGGGCGAGTAGCAGTTTCCCTGCATGCTCAGTTGAGCTGTCAGCTGGACGGGCTCTGGAGTTTTTCTCGTCTATTCCCCTCAGCAGTCAGAGAGCAGAAGCAGCACCCATGCACCCTGGAATAGCAGATGGAAACACTGAAGGATGGAAGCGCAGAAGAGGGCAGAGGCAAGGCCTCCTCAGGTTAGAGGGAGTCCAAGGCTTGGGAGTCCTGTGATCAATTCCCCACTTCTAAGCCTCATTGCAGGATTGTGAGGTTTCTCCTGCCTCTGAACCCAAGTCAGCCCAACTGTTTCCTCGCTGAGGTGGGGGCTTCTCCCTTGTTGCTGGCCTGTGCTGGGTCTAGAAGCACGTGCTATCTGGCTTCTTTCCCTTGATGTACCTTTAATCACTCCAGTGAAAATAAAAGAGAAGCAACAATAGAAACCCTTCCCAATGCATGGCTGCAACATTCCCTTTTTGGAATCCTTATGATTTTCACCACACTAAAACATCGACGAGGTTGAGGATCATGCCTTCCTCATTTATTGTTTTATCCCCTAGCTCTTACCGCAGTGCCAGGCCATGCTTAATACATGCTCTGTGCAAATGAATGCATGTCCTTCTCAGGAAGGGCTGGGAGTGGATCTCCTTGTTCTCTGAGACCTCACTTCACCCCTGGGAAGGGACCTCAACCTGCCAAGTCTACAGGGGCAGCCTCCAGTGGAGGACAGCTGTATTCTGGGGTCTTGTAGCTAGGGGGCAGTGTTCACCTGCTGGTACAAGCTGGAGCAGCGTGTGTGTGTGTGTGTGTGTGTGTGTGTGTGATGGTGATGATGATGACCGGACATTAATATGCTCTGGTTTCAGAGAGAATTCTAGAACCTCCTCAAAACAACTTAGCTCATCTGTCCATGAGTACCGTTCTTAAATGTGCCCATGAAATGTTATTCTGCGCATATGTTGCTGAACAATCAGGTTTGTTTGAAGGCTTAAGGTTTTTTTTTTTTATTCAGTAAACTTTATTTATATATAACAACAGTACAAATTGTGTTCTTGGCTTGCAAAATAGGCGTGTTTCATATTTACAATAGGTACACAGGAATATATTAGAATAACAAAAAAAACCCCGTTTTATTGGAACATTTTAAATACTTAATTTTCTTACAGTTTTTATTCCACAACACCTGTAAAAACAACAAAACCATACAACCATCATTGTATTTTCTTAAAAATATATATAATACAGATTCCAGTGTGTCAAGAAGAGTGGGTTTGAGTAGGAGAAGTTGGGGGGAAAGGCAGGTGGGCTCAGGCCCCTAGTCTCGTGGTATAAAGAGCTTGTCCCCTCTTCCCTACACACTCAAGAACGTCTGCTCTGTTTGCGGGGACCATGTTCCATTACGCCCTCCATCTCTGATGCCAGTGTGGAGGGCAAAGTCAAGGTGAGGTTTGTGGCTGAAATCCAAAAGGTGCCCCCGCCTTCCTTGAGGCTGGGGCAGGAGGGAGCAGGCAGCCCTGCAGCAGAAAGGAGACAGCTCAGTCCGAAGGGGGGGCTTCCCTGTGGTGAGGAGGGTGACATGTGGGTGTCCACGAAAGGCTGAGGACCCTCCGTTCGCTTACTGGGCTAAGGCTCTGTCTGACAAGCCGCGGTGACTGTCTCTCAGGACTTTCCCTGGTACTGCTTAGAAATACCAAGAGTGCAACTTTATCCTTCGTTTGCAGGGATCGCCGAGCCCCAGGCGCTAAAACTTCATACTTTGGGGACACTGGGAGAAGAAGGAGACAGGGAGACTGTGCGTTGTGGAAAGGATGCCAGCATTTCCTCAAAGCAGGTTCCTGAGACGAGGCATCAGAAGGCCCTGAACTTCATCTCCCAAGGGCCCCATGGGACCTGTTCCCACGGCCCTGTGTCAACCAGACCACTTGGCATTTTCTCACCCACGGAGCCTCAATTCTTTCCCGTCTGTGTCCAGGCCCCGGCAGTTGCTGGCATGCCACAGTGTGGCTGCCCATAATCAGCCTCCGCAGAGCAGCTGCTGGCTCAGTATTCACCGGCAGCAGGTTAACGGGGGCAGGTGTGGCTGCTGGGATGCACCTGGAGATTTATCAGCCAGAGGCTTCTAAATGTTCCCTGTTTGCTCCTCCCAGACCGTTTCTTGTCTAGCCCACGCACACACCCCTTGCTTCTGCTCCTCGCGCAGCAGGGCCAGGGGTCTTTCTGCTATTCCTTGTCCTCATTTGGTGGCATTGAAGGAAGGTTGGGAGCTCAAGCAGCAGGCGAAGAGCTGCCAGAAGGGACGGCGGCGGGAGACACGGGCGGCTCTCTCTGCTGGGGGACGTCCCCAGGAGAAGGTAAGGCAGCTGGCTTGGTCCACTTCCCTGGCTGGACCTCCTTCCCTACAAAACTGGTGTCCTCTGCCGGGAGGGGAGGAGAACTGAGCCTGCGAAGTGGGTGGCGGGAACCGGCAGCCTAAAGAATATAAATTAGCTAGAAGGATCTTCTTGGTCTTCGCCATTGCTGTTTTCCCCATACCTAGAGCAGTGCCTGGCACACAGTTGCTGCCCAAGAAGATTCCCCGAATGAATGAACGCAGGAAATTGTTCCCTCCTCCAGTGAGAAGAAACAGTGCTTCTAATGACTGCACTCTGCAAGGAGGGGAGCCCTCTGCCAGCGGTGGGTGGGAGATGGTTTGGCGAGCCGCGCCGTGGAGCGAGGTAGGACGGCAGACACGGAAGCACCCAACCCCACGCCGAGGGCGGGAGGCAGCAGCAGAGTCCAGCTGCAGGGACTTGCTCTCCATCTTGTCTGTTAGCGACCTCTGTCCTGCCAAGCACCCTCTGGGGTCCTTGTCCTTTTCAAGAGCATTGTCACTTGTACAGATTCATGAAACGAAGCAAAGCAGGGTAGACTTTGGAGAGAGACTTCCCTCTCTGCCTCCCCGCAAGATGGATAGCTTCTTGTGGGGAGGGGCTGTGGCTTTAATCCTTCTTCCTTACACAAGGTCAAAATATCCTCAAATTGGATAACAGGGAGAAGACACACTCCCTCTCTTCCCCATTCATTCCACAGGGTGTGGACTCCATTGGTTCTGGGACACCAAAGCCAAGAGGTGTGGAAGAGGGACAGGTGGGAAGCTGGAGAGGGGGCCGGGCTATGCGACATTTCACCCTCATGGCCTGGCTTGAGTCCAGCTGAGTTTTCCTTTTTCTTAATTCCTTCCTTAAGGATGCCCCTGTGCCACTTCCTTTGCCAGCCCAAGTTCCCCAGCTCTCACGGAATCCTGAGAAAGGTGGCCAGCCCACTCACAGCCGGCTTGGGCGCTTCCCTCTTCGCCCCTCACTTGGCCGTCCCCCATCCTTCTCCACGCTCTCCACAAACCTGCAAGGAAGCACCCAGGGGCAGTGAAGTGTCACCAAAAGTAGCTGCTGGGAGATGCCAGGCAGATGCAGAGGGAAGGGCTGGTGCAGGTGCTGTGGAGATGTCTGACTTCCTTTTACTTGCAGGTGGAGTGAAGCCCGGACGCCGGTCTGAGTGGCAGGGTGGTGAGAAAACCTTCACTCAGACAGAGCTCAGGAGTGAAATGGGGTAGGCTGGAATTTTTCACAGTAGCACAGTCTCCTGCTCACGTTCTTCTCGCCTGTATCTCCTCTCCTTTCATCTCCATAAATGATGGGCTCTGCGCCGATAAGCTTTGGGTGCGAGGCAGAGCGAACACTTTGGCTCAGTGCGGAAGGCCAGTCATTAGTATTTCTTTCAGGCTATTAATAGGACCCGAGAAACTTTAACAGAAGTGGATTATCAGAAGAAAGTGGCCTTGGCATGGCTGGTTGTGAATTATAATGAAAACAGCAAGTTTCCTGAGTATTTTGCTGAATGCTTTTCTATTCCCATTTGTCAGCTGCATTCAGGCAGGAAACTGGAGCTGAGGAGACCAGGCGACGTCTGCTGTGTGGTTAGACAGTGATCCAAAGCCACACGCCAAGGATGGGAGCCAGCCCTCGCGCTCCCGCCCCCAGCCCTTTCCTGGGAATCGCATGTGGCCAGCAGAGCCTTTGGAAGTCGGATTTGCTTGGAGGTAAAGCCGGGCACAGATGAGCTGGGGCCTAGAGTTAATTACAGAGGAAATGACCCTGGTCCAGTGTCTCTTGGGGAAGCTGGGCCAGCTTCCCAGCATGACAGCCTGGGATTCCCGACCCCTTGAAAAGTGGGAAGGGGAGGTGATTCTTCTCCTGCCTCCCCCCCCCCTTTGCCTTTCTCTTGTCCTCCTACCCCAACTCCTATGCCACTTGCACAGAAGATGGAGCTGGCTGCTTGGATCTGTGCCAGTACGGGTGGCCTGGACACTCTCACGGCTGTCACCGTGGTCCTGATGCCGACAGAGCGCTTGTCCTCCGGGTGACTCCCACTGGTTTCTGTGGGGCCTTGGTCTCTTTGTCGGGGAACTATTCTCTGGAGAGTCGGCCATCCATGGGTTTAGGTGTCACTAGCAGACAGAGCGAGCAGGAACGGGGTGCAGTGAGAAGCCGTCCTCTTGTCGTTCCAACCCACAAGTCCAGGAGAGGTGGACAGCGAGGCAGAAGGCGGCTGCGTAGACGCACCACCGTCCCTGCTACTGGGAGGTGCTTAGGCCCAGACGGTCAGGAGCTTCCATGTATGGGCGAAGGGTTGTCTCCCCTCTCCAGGCACGAGAGAATGAAAGAAAGAAAGCATAATAATAAATACTGCAGCTTCTTTAACCTATGCTCTTCAAGTATTGCTTGTTGTAAACAGTGTTTGATTTCTGTTCTCTTTGTCATTGCCAGAAACCACTGGAAGATTGGAGTGGAATGCAAAGCCAAACACCCCTGTTCCCAGATCAGCTCCCAAAGGGAACCTCCCGGAGGCCCGGCCTCCACATCTCCAGACCACTTCTCCAGGAGGCCTCGTTTATGACAAGGACTGATGTGGGGCACAGCTGCCCAGTGTCCTCAGGGAGGCCAGGTATGTGGTCTGGGAGAGGCCCACCTCACCCCGCTTCTGAGAGTAACTTTAGGGAAACCAAAACGAAAAGTACCAAAGGCCAGCTCCTCCTCTGTTGAGGTTTGGGATTAGATAAAGCAAACAAAACACAGTAGCAAAAAGTGTCGGTGCTATCTAGGTATGTGTCTCCTCTCAAGATGTGCGAACATACAGGTGCGTGGTGTGTAAAGCTGTTTCCGGTCAGCCGGGTGGAGCCGAGCGATGATGGCTTTGCAGTCGGGAAAGTTCTGTGGTTCTGCTCTTCTGGCTGCGGCATAGATCAGGTTTTACTGGCCTCGATTTTTGCAAGAGTTTGGTGTGAACTTGTGCTCATTCTTCTTCTTCTCTTCTTTCTCCCTCCCTCTCCCTCTCCCTCTCTTTAATTTCAAGGAAAAGGAGACAATCATTTTCCCTGCAACTTCCCTCAGCACCTCTTGGTAGGCTTTTTCTGGCATTTGGAAACAGGAGTTGAACGAGGAAGGAGGCAGGGGTGGGGAAAGAAGGCGGGGAGACCGAAATCAGAATTAAACAAAAGTTGGACGGGCTTAACAGGGCGGCTTTTTGTTTTATTTCTGGTTTTTTTTTTTCCTTTTTCTTAAAAAAAATTAAATAAAGTTCTCATTATTTTCCCAATATACAGCAAATGAGTTTCATGCAAAGCAGCAGTCACAGAGGCAGGGCCGTGCTGGCACGTGCCTCTCGGCCTGAAGAGCCACCTCCTCCTGGCCCGGCTCCTCGCTGGCTCTCGCCGGGGATGGGTGACACCCACGGGCTCTCCCGGCAGGAACTGGCTGTGACGAAACTTGGCTGGCGGAGGGAGAGGGGCCCTCCCCTCTCCCCAGGTTGGGGTCTCGGGGAGCAGCAAGCTCTGGGGCCTCATCCCCTTCACTTGTCCCTGCTTCCGAGACTCCCCGTGTGGCTGCTTGGATGGGTCCCTCCACCCAGAAAGGCGAGGCTGCTCTCAGCTCTCAATGGACATGGCGTTAATGAGCTGCTCCACCTTGTAAGCCAGCCGCTGCCGCCGGGCCTGCTCGTCCTGTTCTAGGGCCCCGATGAGCTGAGGAACAAAAACAAAGGTGGGGAAGACGTCATTTCCCGGAGTCCTTCCCCACTCACCCTTCTGTCTGCCTTCCCATTCTGCCTTACTGAATGCAACCTTAAATAACTGAGATGATTAAATGAATACACACACATACATATACACACGTGTACATGTATGTATGTATCTTAAGGTTTACAGCAATACCTGGCACATAGGAAGTGCTATGCAAGTGTTAACCATTGCTACCACTGTTCCTACTTTCTGGTTCCACGCTAATCCGTGACTTGTGAATTTTCCAAAGCTGTCCCAGTCAACCTCTGTTAGCGCTGAGGCCACCTGTCTATCTGAAACGTGACTGACAGGATCTGCCCAAGGGCAAAGAACAGTTTGATTCACTGTTTAAGAAAAAAATGAAATCCGTCGTACAACACTTTGAACTGAAAAACAATTAAATTATTAAAAGTGTTATTTATGGGGTGCACAGTGAGTGAAAGACAATGAAATGTACCAGAAGGGTTCAGTGACTCAGGAGAGGTTGGGCTGCCTTATAAAGGAATGCTAATGATTTTTGACTCCACAAATGTGTTTTCTGAATTACTGTCTATTGTTATTGAAGGACTGAGTCAGGCTTCCCGTTTAGCTGCCTTGCTCTTGGCATGCCGGTTTCCGTTCCTCCCAGGGCCGTCTTTTCTTACCTCCTCGCTGTACTTGCTGACGTAGGAGTAGATCTCACTGAGGGCGCTCAGCATGTTGAACTCCACAGCGTGCAGGCGGGACTGCTCCGCGAGGTAGGCGTTCATGTCCTGGTCACTGATGGCTGGGAGCTTGGCGATGTCTGCGTAGTATCTGCCGTGGACAGGACAGGTGCCTTGATGGGGGCACTCAGCAACCATCTGCCTACACCTACGGTGGCCCCACGGCCCTGGAGAGCACCGGGCGTGCCAGTTGCTCCTGCCTCCCTTGTTCTCTTCTGACGTGGCTTCCTCTGACCTCTTGCTGCAAGCCGAGGTTGAGACCTGAGGCCAGAGTTTCTTTAGGAGATCCCGTCTAGCTAAGAGCCTCTGACTGCTGCGCCCAGCAGAGTGGTTACAAGCCCAGAGTCTGACCATAGTTCTTGTGTTCAAATCCCAGCTCTGCTACCTGCTAGCTGTGTGACACCGGGCAAGTTATTTAGCCTCTCTGTGCTGCAGTTTCCTCATCAGTAAAATGTGGATTATAATCATATGTACTTTACAACTCTGTTGAACATTTTAATGAGATGATACATACAAATTTTTTTTTTTTTTAAGACAGGATCTTGCTCTGTCTCCTGGACTTACAGTGCAGTGGTGTCATCGGAGCTCACTGCAACGTCAAACTCTTGGGGTCAGTGATCCTCCCACCTCAGCCTCCCAGGTAGCTGGGACTATAGGTGTGTGCCACTACACCTGCCTGATTTTTCTATTTTTAGTAGAGACGGGGTCTCCTCCCTCTCGCTTGGGCTGTTCTCAAACTCCCAGCCTCAAGCAATCCTCCTGCGTCGGCCAGAGTGCTAGGATTACAGGCATGAGCCACCGCGCCCGGCTGATGCATACAAAATCTTTATCATAGTGCTGGTTGCTTAGCGGGTGCTATGTATGGTAATTAGGATGACAGTCATCTGGCTTCAAGGGCACAAAGCCACCCATTGTACTCACAACAGGGACTGTGGGCAAGGAAGGAGGAGGGGAGCATGAGGTCCTGAAGACACCAAACACGGTCTGAGTCCGTGATGCCCGCAGGGCGGGGGATGGGCAGGGAGACGGGGACACTGGCCTGTCCTCAGGGTGCTACTGACCTCTCCACCCAGCTCTTGTAGCTGGGGATGTCCTTGGCGTAGAGCAGCTTGTTGGAGGGGGAGTCCTTGCCCAGCCGGTGCTCTGACGTTGAGCAAGAGTCCATGAAGGTCTGGGCCACCACGGAGAGGCAGGCGTCGGTGATGCTGCCCTTGTGGATGTCAAATACAAACTGGGGGTTCTTGATCACGTTCACCCAGAAGCGCAGAGGGAGGCTGTGGGGAAAGTCAGAGCGGACTTGAGAAGGCACGTCGCAGTAGATTCCTCCCCTCGCCCCCGAACGTCAAACTGTCTACCGGAAGGCACAAGGGAATTACATTGCAGAAAAGGGGTCCAGCCACTGTAACCCAAGCTGTTTCTGACCTGGGAGAAAAGCAGAGCACACTGTCCCCTAACAGGGCACTGCCCGATCCCTAACAAGCGAGCGGTGGGCGTGGGTGCATTTTGTTCCCCGGCAGTCTTTTCTAAAGGCCTCCATGCCCCCAGGGAGCCCAAGTACAGGGGACAGCACACTTTCTCAGGGCCTCACACAAAGCCAGCAGGCTCCGGGCGTCCCTCCACAGTGCCCGAGGCCATTGTGCGGAAGGACGCAGCCGGCAGCCCTGGGCGCCTCCGAGCAGGCACAAAGGGCGCCACCTGCGCTCCCCGCCCAGCCCCGCGGCAGGCAGGGGCCACGTCCCAGGGCTGGCCCGGCCGGCTGGGCAAAGCAGCGGGCTCCCCTGGGGGAAGTTCTTTCAGGACTCTCCCGGGGCAGGCGCAGAGGGAGAGGAGGAGGCCATTGTTGGCATCCTGGGAATGACGCGCTGCCGGGCTTTTCCCACCCTGAGAGGGACTGGTCAGTAGTTAGGAGACTTCCTCCTGCAACTCGGGAATTTGTCAGCAGAGGAGAATGCCTTTCTCTGCTCCTGAGGCCATGAGGCGGATAAGCCCGATTACTCGCCTTCAAAACCGGAACAGCTGCTGTTCTCACTCCTTTTCCAGCTTTGCCTTCTCTCCCAGCTGCCTCCAGGGCCTTAACTCTTTTACCTCCTCTGTGGAGCGAGCCCTGTCCCCCTGGCTTGTCCTTCCAGCCTGAGATGATGGCTCCTGCTCCCCGCTCACCCCTCCTTTCCCCTTCCTCATCTTCTCGACTCCCATGCACCGAGAGCGTTCCCAAGTGTCGCAGTAGCGCCGGGTCTTGGGGAAGATCCGCTTTGCCCACCCCGAGTCCTGCCACTAGGATTCCTGCCTGTCCTCCAGACTGCACCGGGATCCAGCTCTCGCTCTCCTGCAACCTGGGAGGAGCTGCCTCAGCTGAGCTGACCCATCTCTTGTGCCCCCCTCTTCCTCTGGCAGCTTTGGGGAGCTTCTCATAGTCTTTCCTTGGACATTTGCTCTTCGAGATCTGGACAAGCAAACTCTCTCCCCACCCAATGCCAGCGAAGTGCATTTCCATCACTTGGGTCTGGCCAGCACAAAGAAGGCACACAGATGGGAATAACCCAGAACTTTCTCTTGACTTCCCCGAAATTGCCCACTCCCGGCGCTGGGCTGGGCATCCTCCAAAGCAAAGGAGACAGCGCGACCCCACCCTTGGGGGTGCAGATGGAGGGCCAGGCCTGGCACGGTGCACTGTGGGCACCTCACCCCGGGCCACCCCCAGCCTCTCCATCTCACTCCGCTGCCATCAAAGCTGCAGACGCAGGACGGCTCAGTGACCACAGCCCTGAGGACTATACGGGGCTGGCCTTTTCCAAAGTGTTTTGTTGGTTGCTAGGACTTTTGATTCCTAAATAACAGCCTGTGCCCATCTGTGCCGGCTCTGTTTTCTGAGGAGACCGCTGACTCCAGACAGCTGTGTGGGCTGCCTGCCCAACCCAAATGCCTGGACCTCCCTCTCCCTTCTCTGAGCTCTTTCCCAAAGGAAACCTTCTGACTCCGGCTCTTGGCCAGGCCCCGTCTGACCTGAAAGCCAGTCTTTAGCTTGGTCTGCGGTCCAGGTTCAAAACCCCGGAGGGAAAAGCCTCATGCCAGGGGCCTGAGGGAGCTGCTTCTCCCATTGCTGGTTGGGATGGGGAGGTGACTTAACGGAAGAGAGTCACACCTGTGGGACATTCTGCCTGCTGCTTCCTGAAAGCTACGGCGCTGGGGTAATCACTTGGCCTTAAGAGATCAAGTTTGCAATGAAATCCCCACAGTCACTGGGCTCAAGCCTGCAGCAGCTGCGAGCTCCCTCCCCAGGGCTGGCCAGCCTTACCAGGGGCTAAGTTTAATTCAGGGCTTCCCCATCTCAGGAAGTGCCTCGGATGCTGCCCCACTCAGAACGCCCCGCAATGCCTGGCTCTGAAGCTCTGCTGCAGGGTTCAAATGCAGCTCTTTGCCTAGGCTTCCCCAGCTCTCCTCTCCTGAGAACCAGAGGTCTGACAGTCAGGGGAGGAGGCTCTTCCTGGGGAATGGGCACAGCCTGAAAGGGCAGAGCTCAAACATGCATCCTGGTGCCAGGCCTCATGCCAGGCGGGCCCCACTTGGCGCAGGCGGGCCCCACGTGGGCTCTGCAGAGCAAATGTGCGCTATTTGTTCTAGGAGCCTTGGATCTGCAAGCCCCAGCTGAGAACAGGCTGCCCTCCCATCTCCCAGGGTCTCCGGCGGGTCCCCAGCCCCCACAGTTCCAGGCCTCTCCAGGCTACATCTCCCGCTGAGCTCCCCTAGGGCTTACCAGTTGCTTTTCCAGGTGTGCCGCACATCTGTGTCGTGGATGCTGTGTCTGTCTGCCTGCTCATCCAGGAAATCGAACATGTACTTGATGGCCAGGGGGAGAGCGCTGCCCCGGTGCACAGTGCTGAACAAGGTCTCAAACAAGTCGTCCACGAACTTCTGCAGGGTGCCCTGGGAAAGCAGCAGGGGGAGAGTGAGACAGAGGGCGGGGGATGCAGGCAGCAGCAGACGGGCATCCCAGATGGTGCCTTGGAAATCTGTCTGGGACGCGAGGCTGGGTGAGCGGTGTGGCGGGGGCGGGGAAGAGCACTGTTGGTAAGTCGGGCGGTGGGAGAAATGGAGTGGACTGTGGCTCCTGGGGAAGAAGCTCCCCTCCAACCTGCAGCCACGTGCCAATTTATGCCTGTGTCCACGCCAGGTGGCTGGGGACTCTGGGCCTGCGACAGGAAGACAGGAAGGGCTTTGAGTGCAGGCTGCCCCTGGGCGAATGAGAGCACACAGGCTGGTAGGCCAGTCCAGAGAGGGTGTCTGAGGAACAGGCCGGAAGACCAGGTGCCTCCTGGCAGGAGCACGGCAGGACCGTGGAGGGTCTGATAGGGAGGCGTGAAGAGCTTTAAGATATTAGTGTCCTGGCACAAGCGGTGCCTGGAGTGCGGGCTGCAGGTGAAGGGTCTAGAAGAACCCCCAGATACAGCCCTAGCCCACGGGGCCTTGGAAGGTCTCTGGGGAAGGGACAAGCCTGGGCCCAGGTCCCACACTTTAGAGGCTCATGTCACACCTCTAAGGCTCCATAAAACCTCTAGCCCTTTTCTGGTGTGTCTTTGTGGGTCTCTTCTTGGTTTGCTGAGCATATTAGGAAAAGCTAAAGTGGACACTTCTTGCTCCACTTCTGGGAGCAAGTCTGAGAGCTGTAAGTCGGATGCCACTGTGTTAGAGTTCCAGCAGCAATGACATCGGGTTAGTGGGGGAGAGATCTGAAATCCAGCCTGGCCTGGAAGATACGGGCCGTGTGATTTGTGTACTTACAGCCACATTTTGTTCTCTGTTAGGAAGGCTAGAAGATGGTACCTCACTTCCACCAACATTTGGGGTCAGGTGGATGGGATGGGATGGGGAAGAGGGAGCCTTCCCCGGGATTACCGGCAGGACCAGGCCTTTCTGCCTTCCTTCCCATTGTGGCCAAAAGTGGGAAGAAAATGCAGTGATGCTGCAGGCTGGACATCTGTCCTGCTGACACCAGCAGGAAACCCTGATGTCTCCCTAAGGGTTAAGGGGCCCAGAGGAGAGAGCCACTCCTCTGAAGCATATCTGTAGTCTCAAGTAGTGGCAGAAGGTAACGATATGTTTGCTATTTTTGCCAAAGCATGGAGAGTAGCAGTGGCCTGATCCCCTGGAGGCCCTGCCCAGGGTCCTGGACTACAGTTCATCCGCACGGGTCCCCCTGAAGGACACACTCCAGTCCTTGCTGTGTTGAGGTGGGGCGGGACATACCCCTCTGGGGAGCCCTCTCTGGCGTGGGCAGAGCAGGAGTTACCTTGGTGGCCAGCAGCCGGGTCAGGTAGATCTCCGACACCATCTTGCTGCCCCGGTCACCCTCCTTCTGGTCACCGTGGTCGTGGTTCTTCACCAGATGCCACACCTTGACCCCACTCTCGAGGTCTGGGGTGATCATGGGTGCCCGGGAGCGCAGGCTGTCGGGGCTGCCCGTGTACCTGAAGGAGGAGTCTGGGAGAGGGCGGTGGGGGGCTGTGAGCAGCCGGCTTGCAGGGCCCTTCCAGAGTCCCTGCGCCCCTGCATCCACTCGGAATACACTCATTTCGGGTGGAAGGGGACTCGGGACCTCATATTTGGTGGATTATTTTAGGGATCCTTGGCTGGCATGAGGACAGAGGAGCCTGAAGTCTTTTTTAAAAAAGGATTTAGAAATTCTGTGAGCTGGAGAGACTCTTAGGAATTTGGGAGTTCCCTCTCCTCTGATGCTCTCAGCCATGAATAATTAGTAGGTAAAATGACCATGGGACACTTTTCAATGGTGCTTTAATAAAAATCTGGATGCTAAAGTGCTGCAAGTTGTAATGCTCCTCTTGTCCCTTCTTTCTTGGGGCCTAGGATGCAGAGTATCCTAAGCCCTTTCCAGAGCTGCTGGGTTCAGTCCTGTGGTGCCCTGCAGCTGGGAAGCTTAGAGCACCTGAGAAACCAGCGAGAACACAGAGAGAGTGAAATGCCATAACCTCATTGCCAGAGGGCACAGGGGCCCCAGTACCCCACAGAGGAAGAAGGGTGAGGATGACTGATTTATTGTCTAAACTGGGACATGTCTGAGAGTAAAAGAGGGCACTATTAATAATGCAGCCAGGACAATAGCCATAAACTGGGACTGGAATATATGAACCTCCATGTAGGTGCCTATCAAAGGATATCAAAGGAAGGCCCCTGGTGCCACCTGCTCCCACAGCTGTGCACACACAGGCTGCTCTGGGAATGACTGGACCAGGGAGGGAGGGAAACAAACAAGCAAGAGCCGCTGAATGGAGGCCAGGCCAGGCCGCAGCACGCGCTCCCTGCCGTTAGAAGGGGTTGTGAGCAGGCCCTGGGAGGCCCTGGAAGACTCCACCCCGAGCTGCTCAGACTGCCTTGCTGGTCCTTACCGTATCTGCTGATGGACGTCCGGGAGATGCTGGCAGAGGCAGGGATGTTGTAGGAAGATGTCTGTTTGGGGACCAGAGCCACCACTGACCTGTCTGACACCTGAGAAAGGTACAAAAAGTACACAGTATGGGTGAATGGAGGTGTCTTGGGAAGTCAAATAGTCAAGTACTTCTAGAGGGTTATAAAATAGGCGTGGGGTAGAGAGCAAGGAGTTCAAGAACACTACAAATAACGATTACTATGGTTTTTTTGAGTTTTTATTGGGCTAGAGCTGTACTGCCCAATATGGTAGCTCAATATGGCTACTGAGCACTTGAAATGTAGCCAGTCCAAACTGAAATGAACGCTAAGTATCTGAACTGAAGTGTACTATAAATGTACAATATACACTTGATTTTAATGGCTTAGTATGAATAAAAGAATATAAGCTATCTTAGTAATTTTTATACTTATTACAAAGTGAAATAATTATTCTATATTGATTGCATTACCTAAAATATATTGTTAACATTAATTAATCTGTTTATTTTTACTTTTTAAATGGCTAGTAAAAATTTTTAAGTGACACATGTGGCTTACATTGTATTTCTACTGGACAGCACTGGACTCGATGAGCTGTGAGTTACGCACAATTATTCCCATTTTACAGATGAAGAAATGGAAGCATAGAGATGCTAAGTGACATCTTCAAGGTCACACAAGTAATACATGGGTAGAGCCAGTATTTGTAGCAGCCAGGTCTGGCAGGCTCCAGAGCACATGTTCTCCTCATTAGATATCCTAATTTGGGATTTTATTTCAAGTCACACTGGTCCAAAGCCCATTCACCCTTTTGGCTCTGATTTCTTTCCGGGCTGCATCCTATAATGCCTGAGCCACTTTGAAGAGTTTCACCAAACGGGCCGCTACCCTTGGGGCATCGGAGAAAAAGACGGTCTCTCGTCCCATCCCCTGCGAGGGTGCCCAGGCTCAGCACCCAGCCTGTAGGGAGAGGGCTGATAAATGAGGAGCCATATTGAAGACATTTGGGGCCATTTTGATTTAAGATTACCCTCCATCCAATAAAAACAGAGAATCCCCAGAATTGTGGCGATCCAATTAAACCCCTAACGCAGAGGGAATAAAACAGCTATAATAATGTTATGGGCCATAAAACATTCCTATTAAACCATTTTTTATTTTAACAATTTTTATGAACTTTATAAGTTTGATTTATAGCTGCACCAGTCATAAAACCATCTTTCTGGGTCTTAAATTGTCAGTCCTTCTCTCCCACCAAAAAAGAATTAAATGTTGGGAAGTCAAACTATAAATGAACATTAGTGCTAACGAGATTCTCTGATAGCAGGTTTTAGTGGTGGTGTTTAATTTTACCCTCCCTATAAATCTGCAGGAGCCCGGGAAGTTTTTTAATATCTCTTTGTTAATTAAGATTATGCAGATTTTCTTCAGCAGGGGCTCCAAGGACCTTTGACTCCAGGGAGGGTAACAGGAGGGCAAGGCTCCCTCTTGATGGTGCAAAGACCCTGTGCCTGGAAGAGGCTGAAGCTCCTTACTTCCCAGCTGGAGCAGCTTCCTGGACGAGTCAGCAGTTTGCACCATCAGCACCAGGACTGGGACGGGGAATGTTCTACCTCTGTCTTTCAGGAATTCTCCTTGCAACTGACAGCCCAGAAACGATACTCTGAACGCTTGGCGGGGGCAGGGGTTTCCACTCTCAGGGAGAACAGACTACGTTATCATTCATGGTTTCTTATCACCTAAAGGAAGATTCCCAAGGTGACTCAAATGCCCACAGTTCAACTCAATTCCAGGTCTGGTCACTAAACCTCTCGTCCTGGGTTTTTCTCTCTCTCAACCAACAGGCAGCACAAGTCCGTGGTCAAGGTGCCTGGCTGGGCCTGACCTTGACTTTGTCACTTACCAGCCACATGACTTCACCCATCTGTGCCTCAGTTGTCAAGGGGGATAATAATCGTGTTGAGGTTTAAAGGAGTTAAGACACATGATGGCTGAGAGCAGCGCCTGCTGCTCCGTGAGCACTCAGTAAGTGCCGGTGTGAGCGTTGCTATTACGAACACCATCATCATCACCGTCTCCCAAAGGGAGAAATACTCCCTGCTGTCCCCTGTCACTCAGGGCTACGTGTGGGAAGTGCCTTGCACTCAGTAAAAGCTCAGTAAATATTTGAGGAATGAGTGCATACATGAATGATAAATGACATCAGGGAATTGAAAGTGCTTTGTATGATGAGCAGCGTAAGAACAGAATATTCCATTCTTCTGACTGCGAGGCACAGGACGGCCAGCTCGGTAGCAAGCATTAGGGTGGCAGAGACAGAAGCAGAAAGGCCCTGCTCCTGCCCTTTTGAAACCTGTAATTTGGGAGCATGATGCTGTTCTCTTTTGCTCTTCCTCATATAGCTCTACTTAGCTCATTGCAATTGTTCTACTGGGTGCATTAAGCACCACGTGAAGTAGGGGTGGTGGGGGTGTGTACAGAATTAAGAGGGGTGACTGCAGCTACCTGGGTTAAGGACACAGCCCCCATGCCTCACACCTTTACAAGTCAGGATTGTTATGTCCATTTTACAGATGAGGAATCCAAGGTTCAAAGAGATTGAAGTTGTAACCACCCATGAGTGGGGAAGCGGGGGTTTAAATACAGCTTCCAAAGCCTTTTCTCTTCCTGCTACACCACACCCACGTCATCTGGGGCAGGGGGCCAGGCAGGGAGTCAGCATGGGGGACACAGGCCAGTGAGGACGACGGGGCCTGAAGAAGAGCGGGCAATCCCAGTGCCCCCAGCTTTCTCTGTGCCCCTGGAGGCTCCCGGCCCACTGCAGGGCCTCCCAGTGGCCTGGCAGTTGGCGGCTTGGTGCTTGAGAGCCCAGCCTGCCAGCCCCCTGCACTCCTCCCTTCCCGAGGCAGGGACGGGAAGGCCATTATTAATCAGACAGTCCCATGGGTCTTGCAGCCTGAGGCGCTTCCTCTGGTTGGTTTAATTTCCCTTGGTGTCTCTCATTTCCAGTTTCTATTTTAGTATTTTTCCCGAATCTCAACCTGTCTACCTGTGCTTAATCTTACAGAGACCCCCCGCTGTGAGTGGTTACCATGGGAGGGAAGGGGAGGCGACAGTGGGTACCTCCTCCATCGAGGGTTCTTTTGCTGGGGTTTTCTGACTGCTCATTTGGCGCATCTGCCAGTGTGCGGAACCCTTCCCCGGCTGCATCTAATCTACGCCACACAGCCGCGTGGGGCAGGGTTCACGATGGGCCCCCTTTCATCGGTGAGAAGAAAGACAGCTTAAGAAATAATAATTTTTCCAAGGACACTAGCTACTAAGTGGCAGAATAGAAGACAGGCAGACGAGTCTAACCAATTCCCGGCCGCACGGCAAGTCAGAAGTGTGAGCTGCGTTAGCGACATGCCGAGGAGCGAAAGCGACGGCACCGAACGGTGTATGAACACGTGGAGGACTTTGCACTGTGCAGTTTTTTCTGCAGAGCTAGAGATACACAGGATAGAGATGCCTAGGTCTCACCCCGGGCCCTTAACTCCATTTCTGAGGCTGGAATCTGGACACCCATCATTTTTCACAAATTCCCCCAGTTGCCCCAGTGGGCAGCCTTGCCTGAGAATCACTGCTGGAGGCTGGGGGGGGAGCAGGAAGGGGAGAGAGGAAAACCCCTTTCAGGCTTTCCAGGCCTCAGACGAGGCTCAGAGGGAAGGGAACATGCAACAGGGCAGGCAGAGAGGCCTCGCCCTCACCTGATAATGCATCAGCGTGTTGAGCCGCTTCCAGTCGCCCTCGATCTTGGTGGTGATGTCCTCGTCTTGCAGCACGACCCTGGCGATCCGGCCTTGGCGCCACTCTGGGTGGAGGGGGTGGGGCAGGTGGCAGTGTGAGTGGTGTGGCGGCTGTGACCCAGCGTCCTACAGCTGTGCCCCCTCTAGGGACCTTGGCCACCTTGGCTCCCCCAGGCTGGCGCCACTGATAGAGCTTAGAGACATCTTGGGCTCCATGGCATCTGGGCAGTGGGCCAGGGGGAGACGTGGGGGCCTCCCCAGTGACAGCCACACCTGAGCAGGCGGTGCCCCAAGGAGGAAGCATTTCTCATGGCCTGCGCCTGGCCAGGGCCCAGTCACGCCCCCAGGAGGGGCCAGGTGCATGGCAAGACTCCCCTCGCCCCACCCCGCCCTCGACCTGAACGCTGCCCAGGAAGCGGCTTGCGCCCCCCCTCGCCCTCCAAGGCCAGGCTGCCTACCCAAGTCCATGTCAACCGCCCTGGGCCGCTGGGAGTAGGGCACGTTCTTATACACGGCGTCCAGGATCTTCTCCTTGACCTGTGTGATGGTGTCACAGTTCAACACCTTCACCGGGATCTCTGGGCTGTTCTCGTTGTCGGGGTTGACACAGTTCAGGATCTGCAGTGGGGACAGAGGGTGAGCAGGACAGGAGCTGAAGGAGCAGTTTGAGGAAGAGGGTCGGGGCCTCGGAATCTTCCTTTTAGATATGGAGAGACGCTTCTCTGGTCTGTGCCTCTGTTTCCCTTATCTTCCTGCAGTCTGCCAAGTGAGAACCCGAGTCATGGTGTCCACCTCCTCTTCCTCAGAGAACCAGGACTCTACTTTCTAGCTCCTGGATGGCTTCCGGGAGACATGAGGCACCCCAGGGGTCTAGAGATGGTTCTAGATATATCGAGTGCCAGTCTCACACCTCCCCAAAGCCTCCTTATTAGGAATCCACATCTCTCATCTTTCCCATAATGCTGTTAATAATGACCTCACACCTCATGATGGATGACCTTTTTTCTCCCCCAATATTGTCTAGGGTAAACTGAGGCATAGAGGGCTCTCAGGGCTCACCAGATGAGACAGGGGAGGGGCAGCCCAGGTGTGGCCTTGCCCTTGGTACATGCGGGATGCCCTCTGGGCTCGCCCCAGACCACTGCCCGGCCTCTGTATTGGCCCCCAGACTGCCTTTGAGGTCAGCCGGGAGGATGTGCGTCAGAAGCAGGGGATGCACACGCTGTCCCCCGGCCTCTGGCCTTCTCACCAGGGTCTTGTACTCGATCTGCTGCCGGATGAGCTTGTCTTCACTCAGGGAGTAGCGGGCCTCGCCCGTGATGGCGTCGATGGGGCCCTTCTCCATCTGCTGCTTGATGGCACAGTACAGCATGAAGAGGGGCTCCCCCGCACACTCCTGCGGGCACAGGCAGGGAGGGAAGTGCGGGCACCGGCCGGCGTGGGCTTGCTCGTTCTCCCCTTCCTCTCGCGGAGCCCGGGCAGCGGGCAGAGGGGCTTCCCAGGCCCGCTTTGCTTTGGAGCACCCAGCCCAGGTGGGTTCCCATTCCCGAGGGATGGGGTCCCCACGCAGCCCCGATGGCCAGGATCAGAGGAGCAGCCACCACCTTGCTCTGGACTCTGGGTCCCCAGCTCATGGCCTTTCTCACCTTCAGGAACTTGTGCAGGAGGAAGGCAAACCAGTTGGTCAGCATCTTCTCAGCCACAGACTCCGTCCTGGGGAAGAGAGAGGGATGAGGGCATTCCGTTACGGAGGGGTCTCGGTGGGGGGGTCTCGGTGGGGGGGCCTGGGCTCCTTGTGTGGCCGTGGCCCAGGAGTGCAACAGAGCACAAGTGAGCACAGGACACCTGGGTCCTAGCCCAGCTCCGCCAGGAACTGCCGGTGTGACCTTGGGGCATGGGCAGCTTCTTTCTGGGCCTCAATTTCCTTGAGCCTGGAATGGAGGGGTAGGACCTTCGAGCCCTGAGGTCTGCGCTACTCTGAGCTGCTTAGCTGGATCTGGGACAGGGGCTGCTGCTAAAGGCATCGGGTGCCCATGGTTCAGGGCTATGAAGGACCCATTCTCCCGACCTCTTCTGGTCTTAGAGTGATAAATAGTGACTTTCCTGTCCCTCTGGGATTTCTTACGTGCCTGAACACTCTGCTTTGCATATCTGGAAGGTGCCTGGTATCTTCCCCTCCACACACTCAGAGGCAGGCTGCGTTGAGTTCAAATCCTGACTCTGCCGTGTGCTGGCTGTGTGACCTCGGGCAAGTCACTTAACCTCTCTGGATTCAGTTTGCCCCTCTCCAAAAGGAGACAGTAGTAATAACATCCACCCCCCCACAGTTGTGGTCAGGGTCGAATGAGTTAATATTTGCAAAGTGCTAAGAAAAGCGCCTGGTACCTGCTACACACTCCACAAGTATTAGCTGTCATTACTGCGGACAGGTGGGGTCCCGAATCCCGGCCCTCAGGTGGAGAGCAGCGCGTGAGTGTTTAGCCAACAGGGGATCTGCTTGTGCAAGCACCGCCCCCTCCCCTCCTCCATCCCAGGGCTACAGATCTGGGGATTTGGGAAAAGAACAAAGCCGCTGTGACAGACCCTCTCCGGAGGGGCATTTTAACTCCCTGCACGTGGTGTAAATTATACCCTCTGGTTGCAGTAAATCCCAGGCATTTGCCAGGACTGCTCAGCAATCTGGGCCTGGGAGAGAGTGACAAAGGCAGAAAAAATTGTAGCTTTCTCCCCTGGCTCCTCCCAGCACCCTCTCCCTGCATTGTGCCTGAGATTAGCTCTAATTTAAATACAACAGTTCTTAATGAGAGTTTCTAATGCTCAGATTGGCAGGATAGGGGCTCCACATCATAAAACAAAGCCATTCTTCCTCCCTCCCTACCCCACGTGGGGCCTGGAAGCCTGAGACCTGGCTGGGAGAAGGCTAAAAGGAGGGGTGGTGAGCAGAGGTGGAGGATTCCAACCCCTGTGGCCCAGAGGAGCTCCAGAACTGTCCCCAGCTCCCTGTGGCCTCTGGAGGGGATGGGCTCGAGGGATGCCAAGGTCTCCAACCCTCTTTCCTGCCAGGAAAATGGCAATGGGCTTGTGTAGTGGAGGCTGGTGACTCAGATCTGGGAAGCCGAGCACAGAAAGGACAGGCCACACCAAATCTCTAGTCCAGCACCATTCACTAGAACCTTCTGCGATAACAGAAATGTTCTATCTGTGCTGCCCAATATGGTGGCCCCTAGCCGCATGTGGAGGCCAACCCCTTGGAATGTGGCTGGCATGATGCAGGAGCCGATTTTTACCTTCTATTTTATTTTAATTAGCAGCAGCTACTGTGGCTTGTGGCTGCTATGTTGGACAGTGCGGCTCTGGAGGCATGGGGAGGGGAGACTGAGATGGGGGCTATTTTTTTTTTTTTTTTCATTTTGTCTAAGAGAAAACTAAGCAGCAGAGAGGTTACAGCACCGGCCCCAAATCGCAGAGCTTGCAGGTGGCAGAGCTGGAGCTCCGGCTGAGATCTAAGCCGAAGCTTCAGACCCTGCACTGTCCCCGGCCGGGGCAACATCAGATTCTGTCCTGGGGAGACAGAGGACGCAGGCTGCTCCGCACAGATGTCATTTCTGGAGAACAGGCCCTCTCCTGCTGCTCAGACGCCTGCCACCCTCCCCACGCCCTGCCCACGCCCTGCCGTCAGTCAGACCTCCGGAGGAGCAGCTTGGGGTGGTTCTTGTTCTCCAGGTTCTTGTCGATGAGGTCGGAGAGGAGCTGCTTGAGGACGTCGGTGGCGTACTCCAGGCGGCCCTGCAGGCCGGTCATGATGAGCGAAGCCACGTTGCCCCGGTCGCGCATGGAGAAACTGCGCTGCATCTCCAGCGTGCGGATGAAGGTGAGCAGGAACACCTTGTTGTTGATGAGCTGTGCAAAGAGCTTCAGCGCCTTCTCCACGTGCTGCTGCCCATTTCCCTGCACCTGGGGTGGGCGTGACGGGGGCGACACCCTCAGAGGACAGGCTTCTGGGCTCCTACCCTAGGGTCTCACTGGGGCCTTACGGTGACATCCGTGATGGAACCCAGTCCGCGAGGCCTGTACCACTTCCACCCCCTGCCACCCACCGGTGATGTGGGAACGGCTGGGCTCTGAGGTCTGCAGTCTGCTCTGACCTTCCGCTGGGCTGGGAGGGCCGGGCTCCGTGAGGTGCCCTTGCAAGGGACGCCGCCTGATTTTCCCAAGGATACGACCGGAGATGCCGCATGGGACTCCGCCAGTTTACTAGCCTCCCCTTAATCCCCTCTGTCCTGACTTATTATCTTTAGGAAAACAAACCACCAAATGAACAAACAAACCTCACAGAATCCTATGTCTTCCTTTAAGCCACCTTAAATCCATTTTAGAATGAGGCAGGATCTTAGTTAATTAATTCGGTCGTCAATGAAAAAATGACGAACAACGAGCCTTACCCTTGGGTCATCCCCAAGAGCCCGGGTGTCCCCTTGGCTGTGACCTTCCTGATAGCTCTGCAGCTGTGATGCTGGTAGGAACTATGGGCCCCTCCTCACGCCTGACCCTACTCCGTGCTGCTGGGTCCCCTCTGCATTTCCTAGGACACCCCGGCCCTGCGTCCCTGCAGGGTGGTTGGGCCAGGGACGCAGGTGTTACCTCCAGCTCCCGCAGGACCGGGTGGTCCTCGATGCCCGGGAACAGCACTCGCATAGCATAGGTACGGTAGTCCAGGTAGGGGATTCCTGAGCGGTCCAGGTCGCTGGTCAGCTCATTGATATCTGTTTGGAGCTCAGCAAAAGCTGTAAGAGTGAGTAGAGACAGGAGGCTCAGGGAGGAACCCCAGTCAGGGAGGAGGAAGAGGAAGTTTGTGAAGGAGGAGGGAGGACCTGGGGTGCAGAGACAGTGAGGACTCCAGGGGTGTGTCCCCAGTGGTGGGGGGATACTCTTAGGCTGCCTTTTTTAGGTGGTGGGGGAATGCATGGTTTTTATATTATTTTCTCCTGTGCGCTTATCTATAATTTTGAATTTTCCTTCTACATATTACAAGTGCAGTTAAAACAAAGAAAAAGGATGGCTGGGCACAGTGGCTCACACGCCTGTGATCCCAGCACTTCGGGAGGCTGAGGCAGGAGGATCGCTTGAGCCCAGGAGTCTGAGGCTGCAGTGAGCTCTGACTGCACCACTGCACTCCAGCCTGGGTGACAGAGTGAGACCCCATCTCTAAAAAAGAAAAGAAAACAAAGAAAAAGGAAGAACACCCCAAGTGGGCTATTCAGCAAAGATCCCGGAGGCATTTGGGAGACAGTGGCCGAGGCGTTCAATGCAAAAACCCCGGAAGCTCTGGCCATCTGACGCTCGGTGGAGAGCAGAGAGGAGAGTTTACAGAGGGAAGGGCTTCAGAGGGCTCACCTTGGCGACAGGCCTGTCTCTCTGGCAACCTCCTCTCCCCGACCCACCAGCCCTGGTGCCAGAAGGAGCCTGGGCCCAACCTTTCCTATTTCCCAGCCCAGCTCTTTCCTCTCATCCAGCAGAGGCTTGTTTCTGATCTTGACGTTTGCAGTAAAATGAGAAATGTTTTGATTTCTAATTGAGATGTTTACCCAGAGAGCTCGCCAGGTCCTCAGCCTGAGAGGACGCCAGGTACACTCGTCACCTCCAGGCTGTGGTTGCGTGGGAGACGGGAGAAAACACAATCTCCGCTCCCACGCACGTCTGGGGCCAAGGACGCCAGCGAGCCTACAGCAGCGCGGATGAAAACAAACCCCAGGGGAGGGGGGAAGAGGCAGGTGCCCTCCTGCCTTTTCTGCCGCTGCTCCCACGTGCTGCAGAGATAGCTGCGCAGAAGCTAGGAGCTGGACTCTCCCATGTGGCGTTCTAGAGTCTGAGAAAATCGGGCCTGGGAGGCTCTATCCGTGGGGACATCGAGGCCCTGAGAGGGAGAGGGCGTTGGCCAGCTTGTGGGATGAGTCCAGGCAGATGGGGACTAGAACAATGCCACTGGACCTGAGTCTCCACCCAGGGGGCATTCTTTATAGGACTTCCCTGGCGCTGAGGGAAGTTTCTGGGTAAACAGAGGTCAAAGAGGAGTGTAAAGGCTTGGCTGGGAGCAATGGGAATCGTTTGCAGAGAAGACTGTGATGAGGTGGGCAGAGGGCGCAGGCAGTGAGGGCGTGCCTCCACTTACCTTCCTTACACTCCAGGGCCACACGGGACTCCAGGTTGTCCATCTGCATCTGGAGCCGCTTGAGAGTGAGGTCGTTTTCCCGGGATTTGCGCTTGTAGGCAATGAGGACGATGATGACGATGATGAGTAGCAGGCTGCCGCCGGCCGCGATGCTGACGATGGCTGGCAGGGTCAGCAAGCTGTCTGAGATGACACTCACCGAGCCAGGCGAGAACACCATCCCGCCCACGTGAACCTGTGCATTGTACACACACAGACGCACACGGATGCACACAGGTGTAGAGCCCCGGCATGCCGGCAAACCCTTGCGGAGCGAGGGAGGATGTGACAGACCACAACCACACAGTGCAGATTTGGATACGAAGCAACTTCCTGCCATGGTATCTGCCTGCTTTTCCTCGCATCCTCAACTTCTGCCCACTTTGATGCAGGACATGTTGATGAGATGTGGAGGGATGAGTCAGGCAGGGAGGGGGAGAGCACCTTGCTTTAGGACAGACTGTGCATGCACCTCAGGGGGCAGGAGTCACAGGCAGAGGAGGGGCTCACTCACCATGACCTTGTGCTGGCCGGTGAGGGCAGGAGGCTCGCAGAGGAGCTGGGTCTCAGACACAGTGACGGTGCAAGGGGTCTCTCCAATCAGCACCGTGTAGTTGAGTTTGGCCCCTCCAGAGGCAGGAGGGCAGAGGTTTTTGCCCTGTGGAGAACAGCAATCTTAATGGGAATAATTGACATGTGCACACAGAAGTTAACTGGCCACTTAAAAAGACATTAGGGAGATGGGGAAGGCAGCAACGCAAAAACCAGTAAAGGACTCCATGGCAAGCCCTTTGGAGGGGACATCTGTCAGCTACCGTCCAGAGAGAAGAGAGAGGAGGGAAGAAGGAAAGGGAGGAAGAGAGCGGGAAAGAGGCAGGGGAGAAAAAATGCCAACAAGAGAAAATTTAAAGGAGGATGCGTGGGATTTGATGGAAGTGGTAGAAAAGCAAAACACTTGGACCGATGGTACCAGGTGACTGTGACCTCCTGAAATGCATGTGCAGGTTACCATAGTCACAGAGTGGACAGAAAAGGAACCAGTTCCTCCCAGCTCGCTGGTTCCCAAAGCTCACAAGAACAAAGAGAAATATTCTAAAGTATGTCTTGAGAATCCTGAGCGCAAGATATATTGCTCGGTGGGTCACTATCTATAAACAAGCTCCTTCTATGGAAGATGACAGCGTTGCCAGTCCAGGTGCATGGAAAGCACCAGAAAGAAAGCCAGGTCGGGAGAGTGGGGCGCCCTCTACCATCGCTGCCCCTACCTTCAGAATGATGGGCGATCCTGGCTTTTGGTCCAAGACTCCAGTAGGGCTGAGCAGTTCAAAGGTCGGGTTGGGGTAGTAGATGAACTTGGTGTCGTTGTAAATCAGCAAAGACTGGACATTGTTGAAGACAAATCCGAACTCATCTGGCCGTTCCACCGCGTCCAGGCCTGGCCGGTAGTCCGTTGTCAGAGAGGGTGCCAGGCAGGTGAGGGTGGTTGTGTTCACAACTTTACACACCTGAAAGGTTCAGAGTGCAGAATTCAAACCCCGAGCACCTGGCGGGCAGAACCTGGGGCCTCCTGCTGCCCTCCCGCCCTCTGCTTGCTTCTGCTTCTAATCACTGGGTTACTTGCTCATCTTCATTACATGGTGAAGCCTTCGAAGAAAAGGCAGTGAAATTTTTTGGCAGGAGGGAAGGTGCATTTTAACTTCATTCATTTCTTCATTCATTCATTCACCAACACAGTCTGAGCATCTACTTTGCGCCAGGCACGGTGCTAGAAGTTGGGGCTATAAAATGAAATAGTCACTATCTGGAGGGGACGACAGATAAGCTTCACAACATACAGCCCTGGCCGAGGGCCTGGAACGCAGTAGCGGTGCAGCACGGGTAAATGGACACGTGGGTGCAAACAGCGGAAAAGCGAGCTGGTGGGGCCTAACACAGTTTGCGGTGGTCTTCACGCTCTAGTGGGGTCAGTACCGGTTCCCACCCTTTTCATGGCACAGTTCAGCAGCCCTTGGGAACCTAATGTCCCTTTCGTGTTCCAGCTGGGGACACTGAGGCACATGCAGAATGAAGGGTGGAGTGAAATGGGCAGAGCTGAGCCAGGGAAGCCCAAACCCTGGGCTCTGAAGCAAAGAGCCCCAGCCTCAGTGAGCCTCTTCACCCCCTTCCTGTCCTCCTCCCTGCTTGGTCCAGTTTCCCTAGACTGGGCTCCTCTGTGAACAAGCAAATCACTCCCACACAAGAGGCCTCTGTATGCTTCCTGCCCTGTGCTGCATCGGCACTTTGTTTGCCAAACATTCCTTTGGGTTTCGCAGCTATGCTCTGGCCTGTCTCACTACCCACTGGGGCTGCCTCAAACCCCAAAGGTGAGGGAGGGTAGCCCCAGATGGGCTGAGGAGGAGATGGGGCCCAAGCAGGGCTGCAGGGGCAAAGGGCCTCTCTCCACCACTCCTGAAAAAGGAGGACAGAGTGTAGGAGCTCCCCGTTCTGGAGCATGGCTTGATGGAAAACTGCATTCCCACATGCCTCTCCTCCAGGCCTGCCAGCCTGTAGATTCCAGAGATCTCCCTATTGAAGCTGAGGCCCCAACCCCAACCCCAGCTCTCCAGAGGGCAGAACTACTTCTTAATTCCTTGAAACACTGAGATCATGGTAGCTGGGACTGGGAGAGTATTGGGGAGATTCCTGCCCAGAGGGGAGAGGGGACCTGGGACTTGAGACTTCTGCTACAGGTGTCAGGTGCAGCAGGGGGTTTGGGGGTGGTTCCCAGCCCAGGGCTTCCCAAGGACTCACGCCACAGCCTTTGGAGGTCAACCTTGTCAGTCATGTACTCACTCTCCAAAATTCTCTCTGTACTGTATGAATTAGGTCTTTTATTTTCTGTATTCCGATGCTTTGACATCTGAGGCCTTGCTGGCTGGGGAGGGAATGTCCCTCCCGGGGCCAGCCAGACCCTAGAGGTAGCAAAACTTTCCTGTGAGCATGCCTTTCACACGCAAACCAGCCCACCCAGACCCCGCACCCCAGCCACCTCCTTTCACTCTATGCACATGCCCTGATCACCCCAGGACAAGGTGTCAGACAACTAGGGACAGCCCCCATGCCTCAGAGCCTGCTGAAATTACTCAAAGTAGCCCTGCTGTGCCTGGTGCCTGTTGTCTCCTGCAGAAGCCACAGGAAATGCTCTGGCCACCTCCTCTGTCTCCCTCTCCCTCTGCCTCCTGACCAGCTCCAGTGCTTCCCAGTGGCCCCCCGGGGCATGGAGGCCCCCCCTCTCCCAGAGTCTGATCTGTGAGTATGATAAACTATACTCTGGCCTTGCTACACCTGAATAATGACAAAACCTACATTTTAAAACATGTAGCTAATTTGTTTTGGGAGGTTTTATCCTTCCTGAGTGTGAGCTCACTGTTCTTATTCTCACCCCTCATCCTCCTCCCCTGGGCCCTGGAGTCTGGCAGGATGGAGGTGCACCATGCACTGCTGGGGACACTAAGCTGCAGTCTGGACATGGATGGGGACGTGGGCTCTGTCACCCATGCATCAAGCTCTACACCTGGGAGAAGGAGGTAAGTGCTTACCTCCCCCAAAGAGCGAGACCACGGTGGGTCCTGAAGGTGTGACACAGGTGCCCCCGTGTCTCCGGCAAGAGGGACCGTCAAGCCACCAGCATTTCGTGTGGCCTAGTTGTGAAAAGTCCAGATGTTTGGGACCTAGCTTGGCTCTGCTGCCAGTCACTTTTATGATTAGGGGCAAGTCATTTATCTCAACAGTGAGAGGGTTGAACCAGATGATCCTGGAGAACTTTCCAGATCTAACCTTCTAGCACCGTCAATTTATGTATCTCTGTTTCTTAAGGAAGGTTTGAGCATGCTGGGGATGTGTCGGGGAGAAGGGGGAGACACAACACCATCTTCCCCATCTCCGTGTTAGCCTCGTCAGTCCCCTGAAAGTCATGGCAGTAATAACGGTAATTCCTATGAACAATAATGGCTATAACAGCACCCAGTGGAATATAATTACGAATACAATAATGTTTCAAAAAATATTAGGTAAAAGAGTGAGATGGAGCCAATAGAACAAACTGAAAAAATTTATAATAATATATCAGATACTCTTTTATGATACAGAAAACTTTTTTAAAATTATAAAACCCATAGTGGAAAAAAAAATTACATGGCTCTGCACAGAGGAGTAAAGTGAAATGTTCAGCCTGATCATCTCAGAGCCTGGGTGGATTTTGTGCATGCAGTGACTAGTGTTTACCCAGGGCCAGCCTAGTGCCAGCATGTCACGCATGTGCAGGGAAGTCTGAGCCGCCACGTGTTGCTGAGGAGGGGAGCAGCAGAGAGGTCCGATGGCTTGACTGTGGTTGTGCAGCTAATAGGCGGCAGAGTCCTGATTCCCTTCCAGACATGTCTGAATCTGAGCCAGAATTTCTTCAACCAACCCCAACACTGATTCTCAGGGGACCTCAAAGTGAACATGTCATAAAACAGGAGCCCTTCTGTGCTGTGTCACAAGCTCGGAAGCCAGTACTTTTATGTACTCACTATATCACCTTCTGACAACGTATACTGTAATTATAGAAATCATTGTAAGGTTCAGGTATTTGGGGCCATGATTCCAGGCTCAGAGTCTTCAGCCAACTCTCCTCCTCACTTGCAAAACGCAGACAGGGAGCTGTGCCCACCAAGGGCTGGGGCGGCCAGACGTTACTCACATTGACAGATTCTTTGCCGTTAAACTTGACTCGGATCCTTGGCTCCTGAATGACATCCAGGTTGAAGCCCGTGATGGTCAGGGGTGTGTGGCCACTGGGAAGAAGCAGAGGTGGTTGAGTAAACCCCTCAGGTCTGGCACGGTGGACCTTAACCACTGGCATCACCTCCCATGAGCCAGACCTGGGCCGCAGGGTTCACGCCACACAGCAGCCAGGTGCGTCCCTCCCACCCCCTGCCTCACCTGGCAATGCTCCACTCTGGCTCAATGCGCTGCACCCGAGGGTCATCTATGTACTCGAACTGCAGGTTGTTGTCCACGTGGGCTCGGTCGACGCTCACGGAAACGGGCACCGGGCCCAGCCCATTGGATGACGGGGGTGAGACACACACGATCTCATTCATGGACCTCCTGACAGGGAGACAGTGCGAGGGTTGAGGAAGGCACAGGCCATTGGGGTGCTCCTGGGCTGGAGAGGGGCTGTCCTGGGTCTGAGGGAACGGCCCAGTGGTGGGCTCCCACCCTTTTATACTCTATGCTGTGGATCTCGCCCCTCATCAGCGTAGATCGGTGCCCTCTTTTCACCTGAGACCCAGCCTTAGCTGGATTCGGGAGGTAGCAAGTTGGAGAAGAGCACTGGAGAAGGCGGGGCAGAGGCAGGGTTTTATGGACTCCGGGGGACTCCTGTTTCTGAATTTCCAGAATATGACTATGTAGCCAGGGCCTAGAGTCTGGTCAGGCACCAGCAAACCCTCACGGAGCACCTACTGTGCGCAGAGGTGGACACACAGTCCTTGCGCTTGTGGAGTTTATGGTCCGAGAAGGAGATTTTCAGGGGATACTGCTAGGCAAACTGGCTTCCAACCACGGGTGCTTTCGGAATTCTCTTGGGGCGCTCTGTATCCCCAAGGCTACGGGAGCGGCTGACAGATGGTCAGTGTTCGACTTTGTATGCACAAGGGATGACCCAAGCAGGAGTCTGTGCTTACGAGGGCTGAGCCCCGTGCAACCTCCATGTTTCTCAAGTCACCAGAGCAGGGACTTAGTGAATGCTTGATCTTGATGGTGACAGGAAGGCTCCTACGAGCCTTCTTCATCTGGTGTTCTCACGGCCCTCACTTCTAATCATTTCTAGAAGTATCCAGCTCCTCTGCTATATGGGGTATAAACTGACAAGTGGTGTATATTTCTCACAATGACTGGAATGGCGTTTGGGTCCACAGTGTGGCAAATAACATGGAGGTGATGGGGCCGGCCCATGTATGAACATGCACAGGAACATGCATACAGCACATGCATCAGAGGTACAGACAGCTTTCAAGTGCATCTCACCCGTAGAACTCGCAGGTCTGGTTGCCCAGGTGCACGGCCACGCTGCTCCCGGCCCCCAGGTAATGGCCTGTGATGGTCACCATGGTGCCTCCCGACTCTGGCCCTCGGATAGGGTTGAGTGACAGCACAGAAGGGTTCTTTGGAAGGAAGCAGAGAAATGACCACAGCTAGACCTAAGGACAGAGGAGGAACTGTCTGCATGCTGGGAGTAGAGGTGCTTTTCCTGCCCTTTTAATCCCAAATCTTCTCTCTCTGCTTCTCCTGCAGCTGACACCCTTTCCAGGAAGAGTCTAGGCATATCCAGGGAAGGCCACGTATCAGAATTAATTAACTCCCCGGAGAGTCTCATGCTCATAACACTGAAGGGAAAGCAGAGGTGACACTGACTAATCTATCAATTAGTTTACAAATTGAGAACAATTTGAAAACACGTCTCTATCTAGAGCCTATACTGATTTTTTGGGCACAAACTCAATAGGGATCAATAAAGCGTCCCTGCTTGGGCTGGGCCACTGTGAGGGCAGTCCCCACCCGTGGCCTACGCACATGTCCTTCCGTCTCCCCCTAAGCATGGGAAGGGCGGCAGGATTCCTAGTACAGAGAGCTGTCAGTAAACGTTAGGGTGGCTTCTCTGACTCGCACTGGGAGGACGGTGCGTGGCTGGCTGGGACTTTCTAGGAAACTCACTAAGTTATAAAATTAAGCCTGAAGCTCACAGGAAACGTCTAGCCTAAAATGCATCGGGCAGCCGACCTAAATCAGAAAAGAAATGCTTCTGCCCAGAGGCAGGAGTGGCGTGGAGAGTGCATTTAACTGAGCAACTACATAGGCGTGAATTCTAGTCTGTCTCAGCCACTCGCTGTGGGCCCTGAGGCAAGTTTGGGAATCTTTCTGGACTTCTTGTTTGCTCCTGTCCAGGGAGGAGGGTGGGCTAGGTTATCTCTAAGGCCCCTCCCAGCTGCGACATCAGACAGTCCTCTCCCCAGCTGGTCCTCCTGCATTTGCTCCTCCTGCCCAAGCCCCCGGTCGCCCTGGGTAGGAGGTGAAGTAGGTCGGCCGCGGACAGGCCATGGGACTCTCTGATCTCAGAGAGAAGAGTATAAGAAAAAGCTAGAGATGTCAAGATGAGAAGGCAGAGGCTGGAAAACCTAAAATAAGCAGTAAAATGTTTTAGAGAGAATAGAATTTTGTGGTGTAAAGATTTTTTAAAACTCTCAGCAAGGCTGGTTTGACCCCATCTGCTGGTGTTAATGCTTTTTAATGAAGTACTCGATGTAGCAATGTAGGTAAGTGTCAGAAAAGGGACTTCATGGCCTAAGAAGCCAAGTTATTGATTGAGTTTGAATATAGCCCCGGCAGGCTCCTGAGCCCCAGAAACAAGTTATCGATTGAGTCTGAATATAGCGCCAGCCTTACAGAAAGCCTTTGCGACTTGGCTACCTGTTGCCTGAGCTTGCAGCGATGTTTGCAGGTGTGAGTGTGCATACGTGTGTGGGTGTCACCACGCTGACACGCAGAGCGAGCTCGTGGTCCTGTACACAGACACATGTCTCTCTGCCAGATTTCAGCAACATTTCTAAACTCCGACTTAAAATATCCTTGGCAGAAAACAAAGCACGCAGATAAATATAGACCCCACTAATTAGGTCCCTCAGGCTATGTGTCCTCATTAGGCTGGAATTAGACTAAGAGATCACATTGGTGGGGGTCCAGGATCCACTTTCTAAGAGGCCAGGTTTTGCCTTAGAGCTCTGACCTGTGGCCCTCTGGGACTCCAGTCTCCAGAGCTTTGCTAATCACACGCCCACCTTACACCTTACCCTGGAAAGATAGGCTGGCAAAGCAGCGGGGCCCCAACTTCCCTTTTCTGGAGGGTCCCTTTTCTCTGCTTGGCCTGCAAGAAGCCTGGTGGTGCCTGGCTTGGGAGGGAGCGGGGGCCTTCCTGGGGGAGGCTGGAGCCGACGTGCGCCCTCCTGGGCACCTGCGGCCCGGCCTCAGACTCGCTACTCACCACAAAGGTGTACTGCTGGTGGGACTTGGTCATGAACTCGGGCTTACACTCGCCAATGCAAAGGCGCACCGGCCCGGAGGTGGTTCCCACAAGAGCGTGGCCCATCTCGCAGACGATCCTGAGGAGAGAGCAAACCTTCCCGTGAGAGGCTCAGCAAGAGCTGGCGTCCCTCCCTACCTGCTCGCCCCGTTGTGGCGAATGACACGGCACAGTCATGCAACAGTGCTAGCCCAACACTCAGCTTGCTCATCCATCTAGCTGTGTGACCTTGGGTGCGGTGCTTTCCCTCTCTGGGCTTCAGTCTCACCTGTACGGTGCAAGTGTTTATTGAATCATCTCTAAAGCCCTAGGTGCCTCTGATATGCTATGCTGCCTGATTTTGTGACCAAGCCTGTGGTCCCCCTTTGTCTAGCGCAGTGCCTAGCATTGGGTAGGCACCTAGTCTCCGTGCAATAAACCGAATGGTGAACGGGGAGCTCTAGGGGCAGCAATTTAGTTGGTGTTGTCTCCTCTGTGCCAAGCCGACATTGCAACACTCCTGCAAGGAGTGAGTGAGGGCCTGTTTGCCACGCTGATTCAATTGTGGTTTGCTTCCTGCAGTGAGTTTTTAAAAGGGGGTAGATAATCGGGTGAGATAGTGAGAGCTCAAAACAGGAGCTCCCAGCAGAACGGGAGGCAGGAGGGAAGGGGTGGGGTGGAGGGGATGAGTTCATTAGGCCGGCAGTTGACAACGGACTCCCACTTAATCAAGGGCTGAGTGCACGGAGCTGGTGGGCGCGATGGTGACACGCCCTGGGTTAGAAGTCACATCTGGCGCTAACTGGCGCGCTGGAGGGAAGAGGTGTGCAGCGCTCGCTCTCAAGCAGTCCCGATCAATACCCCCCGTGATGACCGGAGAACAGCTCCACAAGCACATACTGGTTGCCTTAGTCACAGCAGCCTTCTGGAAAGGGTGGGCAGCTGAGGATGGGGGGAAGGCGGGGGGATTGAAGACATCAGCTTCTTGGGGTAACCTTCTTGCCTGAAATCGCAGGGCCTGGCTTGTGTGGGAGAGGGCCCTGCCAGGCTCAGCAGAAGGAACTTCCTGAACACCGTTTAAGAGTTCAGAGCAGTCTGGTGCTCCTGGTAGGTTTGCTTAGTGGGGAGTCAGAAAAACAGACCCTCCCCCCCCCACTAATCCCCGGCATTATCCTGGCACGGTGGGGAAGATCCGTGTTTAACCGAGCGATGCTTATCTCAACAGCTTCTCTAGGAAGGAAGGTAACTAAACAGAGATTTCATTTCGATGTAATAAAACTTGCATTAAACAAATACGCCGCATGCTCGCACACACGGCACGCCGCTGATCTCTGTCTCCTTCATAACAGTTAATCCCAAATAACTACTTTCACTCCTGGCGAATATTTACTTAACATGCAATAACTGTCTTGCTACGTTTAGCATATTAGATTCAACAAGGAAGTATCGAATGCACATGGAAGAATATTCTCCCTTCCCTTTCTCTATGAATAAAACAATTAATTATGAACCCGAGTAAACATGATCGTGATGATCAATTAGTGTTTTACACGTAACTGTCTCCTTAAACCTCATTAGCGGAGCATTCAAGAAGCTTAATGTAAGATAGCATGTGTGGTTATTTTCAAGCTGCTACCTGCGTGGAGTCATGACTCTCCCATCCTGTTTCCCGGGCCCTGGCAGCTGCTGCTGTTTCAGGCCCTGCCATCCCATAAACCACGCCCTGCACTGTCAAGGCGACCAGAGGAGAATCAACCGCCTATTGTGGGTACTGGGGGCCGGGGGGAGGAGAAGGGGGAGCAGACAAGACTCTTCCCTCTCTTCTAATCAGGGCTTGGTTGTTCCTCACTCATCACCCTTGGACACTCTGCTGGAGAGATCCTTCAGAAGAAAAAGAGGAAGAAATCATCACAGGCTTGAAGTGATGGAAAAAGGAAATATGAGCACACGTGAAGGTCATGGGCAGTATTGAAATGTTCTTCCTTGGGCCCTGGGGCTGTCTGGGAGAGGAGAGGCCCGGAATGGCCCTGGTCAGCTGTCCCTGTATGGGGTTAATGCTTACCTGGGGCCTCTTGGCACCCCATCTTTTCTAGGACATTTTCTCGCTCGGGGTTTATGTCACAAAAGATACGTATCAAGCCCCTGGGAGAAGAACGATGATGGGAGATGGACGCCACCTGCGTGACCGAGCCTGAGCACCTGCCATTGACTCTGAGTGCCCCTACCTGGAAGGGCATGGAGAAGGGGCCTGGGGGCTGGGCTGCGGTGAGGGGCCAGAGCTGGCAAGGAGCCCTTCCCCGGCCTGGAACGAGGGGGCCGAGGCCTGTGTTCAGCAGTGGGCTATAGAGAACAGTCGGGTTGGATAGGTGTAAGAACTGGACAGGAGTCCTAAGGAAATGCAGCAGCACTGCAGAAGAATTCAGACACCTCTAACTCTTCTTCCCTTTAATTCCTGGGACCCAGTGTCTGCAGGGAAGGATGAAAAGGCCCTGAGTGTATAATATTTGTTGTAGGCTCTTGTTCTCTGAGCTCAAGGAGCTAGGGGGTTAGAGGAAAAAGCCAGGGCAGCTGCTGGGAGTGGAAAGGTTATATTGAGCAACGAGTGTTACGCCAAAGCAGATTCTAGACCTTTAGAAGAAGATTAGCTACAGCTGAGTGTGGCAGGCACTCTACAAGACAGGATCTCATGTCATCCTCAGGCTCCGCTACCAAGTGGGTCTTATTATCTCCATTTTACAGACAGTGCAACTGAGGCTCAGAGATGCCAACTGACTTGTCTATGGCCACAATTCGGATAAGTGGCAGAGCCCTGATGCAAATCCAGGTTAGCTTGAATCCAAAGCTCATGCTCTCACCACTCCACTCTACTGCTGCTAGATTTAGTGGGATGCTCTCCGTGTCTTTTGAGGAAAGGACAATCCGGACATGGCAGCAATGACAGGCGTGAGGTTGTTGGCAGGGGTGGTGGGAAAGCCACAGCGGGGCTGCTCGGGCTCTGAGAGCACGCCACCTGTCCCCTTGCCTCCTTGGTTGCAGACAACCTCAGGCAGTGGTGTGCACACCGACTCCTCCCTCAAGCCCTGCAAGTCAGCAAGGTTCCTGTGGTTTGATCTCTGGGGGCCTCCTGCCTCCCCTGCTCCTCCCCACGTCCCTGGTGGCTCTGAGCTCCTTAGGTATTATTAGGACACAGGTATTATTAGTTGGAGATGCCTACGTTTTCCCCTTATAACATGGGAAATTGGGCCAAACAACTTCCAGCTTTGACATTTGAAGACTTGACTCCTCCTTGTTTACAGGGGCCTCCTGGAGACACATCAGTGCCACTGGTAAGCTTCTAATGGTGGGAGTTGCACATACCACGGGGCATATCATTTACTGCTTTTGACGTCCTAAGGACCACTGAAGTGATGGCAGAGCTCATCTATTCCCACATTCCTATTGTCCACATGAGACCTTTGAGGAACTTGTCCAAAGTCACCTAGCTCTTCCGCAGCTGAGCTAAGGCTTGACCTCTTGTGCCCTGGCATCCAGACCAGTGTCCCTGCCCCCGCGTCACACCACCTCCCACAGACTTGCACAGACAGTGCCTCGCTCCCTGGGCTGGGGGGCACACGCGTGTAACAGCCACCCAGCTGTGACTGAGTTCACGGATGAAGCAGATTGCGGCGGGGGGAGGGGGGGTCCTGAGGACCCGAGCTGAGTCTGCCCCACGCAGAGCCCCTGTCCCAGGAGGGGCTGGGCTGCAGCCTCAACCTGCGTCCCACTGCCCAGAAACCATCCTGTGACTGAGTCATCCCGCCCTCCACAGACCTGTGGGGTGCTGATTGCAGGACTAAGTGGGGCCTTTAACCAACATTAACCTAATTGCTGAGTGATAGATGGCGCGGCTGAAGCATATGGTGAATCATTACTGTGCCCGCGAACCCTGCCCGCACCCGGGACTCTGCACCGGGCCCATTTAGCCAAATTCATCTCTCACAGACATCTGTAACGATCGTGCTGCTGCTTCCTGCCCGGGATGGAGGCTTTAATGATCCTAACAAACTCTGAAACCTCCAGAGTGGTAATGAGCCTGGCACGGCTGGAAACCGGGTTGCATCCAGTGAGGCGCGGGGCGTGCTCTCTGCCACCTGCCCGCCCCACGCCTGGGGACACGACAGTGCTGGTTTTCTAGGGCGACCACCAGCCTCGGCAGGGACCCACGGGGAACCCCTCACCTCCCCAGGCTCCTTTCATATCCCCACTGCGGCTTCTCTCAGCACTTCCTCCTCCACGGCCCTGGGTGAGTGCAGTACCTTTGATTTCATAAACAGAACTGACGCTCCTTGCATTGCTACCGCACGGCAGGCTGCTGAAGGTCAGAGAGGCTGAACAGCTTGCAAAGGTCTGGGGTCTGGTCAGTAGAGGGGCCAGGGCTAAGACGTGCTCTCACGACATTCTGAGGGCCAGCTGCCCGGGAGTTTGCACTTCTCAGCCAAAAGTACTACCTCCCACCCCGCTCCACCCCCAGCCCCAGCCATTTCCTCTGGAGGCCTGGGGCATCTCACCAAGCTGCAGACTCTCATGTCCAGAGGCCCAAGGCAGGTCCTCAAGGCCAAGGTGGACTTGGGGTCAGTCTGGCAGGGCGCTGGGCTCTGTAAAGACCGTCTGGCCGTGAGGACCTCTGCGGGCTACGCTGGCTCCTGCCCCACAGCTTTTACCTCCTCTTTGGCTCAGAGGGGCTTACGTCACTTCCCTTTGCCGTCCCTCATCTGCCCCCTGTGGGCCCACCAGCCTTTCTGGCGAGACTCACGCCTTGCAGGGATAAGGCTGTGGGTGAAGGACCAGACCTGCGGGATCTGAGGCTCAGGCCGGCTCTTTCTCCTCCCCTGCCGTGGCCAGCAGGCAGCACGCAGCCCTAGAGTCCGGGAATTCAGCCCTCCTGACTCTGGCTCTTCTCTGGGCCACAGCAGAGCCTCCAAGCCACAACCTGCTGAGTCACGGAATTTCCAGGCCGCCCCTGCCCGGGACTCTGGCCCCATCTCTGGTCGGGATGGGAAAGAGCCCTGGACTAAGGGTCGGGAGGCTCAAGGTCTAATTCTGCCTCGGCCACTGTGCCCTGAGTGAACTGAGGAGTCACTTCCCTCCTGAGTCTTTTGTGCGCTCTTGCTTTGCAAAGTGTCCTTACCAATTAAGGATGGGATAGAGGGTGAGGAAGGGCTCTGCAATGGAAAGTGCTGATGGAAGATAACGGGGTGTCACGTCACGGGGTTGCTGTGAAGGCTGGCGCTGGGGCCGTCTGAGGGGAGGACCTGAGGCTGCAGGGGGAGGGAAGCCCCCGCCCCAACGTCACGCTCTTGGGCTCGCTCCTAGTGCCCCGGGCAGGGCTGTGTTCTCCGTGGAGTCAGAATGGTTTGGCCCAACTTTCCAGGATAAACCCCTCCACGTGACGGGGCCGCTCCCCTCCCTTTCTCCTTTGGAGGGGTGGCGTCCCGCCTTCCGCCCGCCCGCCCGCCTCCAGCTTTGTGCCCACCTCCTGCCCACAGTCTCCATGGTGCCACCGCCAAATGCACACCCCAAATTGGAACATATGTCACTCCTGGAGCCCCGTTCGCCTGTCCGCCACTACATGCCTATTTTCTAATTTCCAGCTGACATTTCCCTTAGTGAAATAAATGAATTTGCTCCGGCGGAGGCCCTGCTCGGATTAAGCTGCTGTCAGAGCCCCACGCACCAAACAAATTGTTGCCCGCGGCCCACCATGCGGGATGCATTCCAATGGGGGCTGGCAGGGGAGGGACTAGGGGGCCGAGGAGGGGCCTGAGCTTGTCAGGAAACTGTCTCAGTCACACCAGTGGGCAGGCAAAGACTGAATGAGGAGCAGCGTCAGCGCCGGAGCCCTGATGCCAGACAGAGGAGCCAGGGAACAGGGACTCAAGCAGAGTGAGACCCTCTGAGAGTGGAGGAGGGGGAGGGTCTCCACCCTGAAACTCCCACTGGAATAGGGCCGGCCAGGGCGGACTCACTGCTCGGCGATGATGTATTCCCCTGGGAGGGGTGTGCAGGGCACCCCAGCCACCTGCACGTGGTGGGCGATCTCGGAGAAGTCCAGACCCAGGTTCACGCCATGGATGGTCACGCGGGTCCCTCCTTCAGGTGGTCCGGACACCGTCAAAATCTGCAGGAGGGAAAGGGCATTAGTGAACCCGGTGGGCCTCAGGAGTAGGAGAGGCATCTCCTTTCTCCTCCCCAAAAGGCGACTTTGACAGCCACCTGGAAGCTGGGTGAAGTGAGGGTGCTTTCTCCACTTTTTAGCTTATCTAGGATCCTGCCATCACCTTCTGTTTTATGCTCCATCCTCAGTTCTTTTAAGTCATTCGTTCATCCATTTACTTAAAAAATTCATCAGAAAGAGTACTACACTCGAGGCAGAAAGTCATTGTTGGAGACTTGTCTCTAATTCACTAGTCGCCTGATTGTGATCAGTCACAGAATCTCTCTGCACTTCTGTAATCAGCACTGCCAACTTCGTGGGGAGCTTGGGAGCATGTTTGGAAACCAGAGGGCTTTGTAATTGTGACAGTGTTGTTACCGCCACTGCTGTGCGCTAGACCATGTAGGGGTACAGTGATGAATACACAGGAAATTTGCCCTCAAGGAACTTAGAGTCAGGAGAACGAGATCAAGGAAGCACACAAATATCACTGGTTCAGGGTATGCAGCGATGAGCTCGGTACAGAGGGGAGGCTGCGGGAGCTCAGGGAGTCCAGTCGGTGTGGCTGCAGGGGGACGGTCTAAAATGGAGGGTGTGTTTGGTGCTGTTCTGCAAAAACTCCTATGACACGTTAGGACCAAGGAGAAACAACTTTAGGATTTTCTAAATCTTTGCCAGCCTCCTGTTAACAAACATCATTTATTTATTCATTCCTGAATTCAGTCACCAGATGCCAACTGTCCCATTTTGCTTTGACCCAACAAAAAAGGGAACGGCAGAATCAGCTTCTCCCACGGTGTAAACTTCTGTCTGGGAGGTGATCAGGCTCTTGGAAAAGTGCAGTTCTCTGAGATCCAATAGATCCCAGTGAATAAGATCATACTTGTGTGGTTCACAGTTATCGGAAGTAGGAAGAAATCAGAAGTGAACTCAATCCTAGATAGCAGAGGAACATAGAATTTCAGAACTAGAAGGAACCCCAGAGTATCTTATTCTGAGATCCTTATTTTACAGCAAGAATAATGAGACCCAGAGAAGTCACGGGTGTACCCAAAGCATGGAGCAACTTGTACACAGAGCTGTAGAAAACTCCAGTGTTCTTTTCACTACACCATTGGAAAGTCAAGGCAGAAGAGGGAGGGAGGAGGGAAGGGGACTCGAGCAAGATCGAGAGTCCCCTAGAATCTCCCAGACGGGTCCTCTGGGCCTCTGTGTCCTTGGGCACTTCTGGACAGTCTCCCTCTTAACCCTGTATGTGCTGGTGGAGTGTCTAGTGGGGTGGCAGAGGCAGCATGCCCCGGGGTGGAGAGGATGGAAGAGTACAGGTGAAAATGCTGTGGAAAGCTCTGGAGACCCTTCCTACCTCCCCTCTCCCCCGCAGGTGTGCTGCCCCCTTCCTGCGATGTGGGCATTGTGAGTTCTGCCACCAACCCAGCCACAGAACCCCGAGTGAGAGCCAGCAGAGCAAAGATGATGGTGGTGGGATGAGGACCAGGACAGGCCTCCAATCCCTCCGTGCCAGCCCTGCCCGCTCTCAGCTGGGGGCTCATCTCACCCAAGTCACCTTATCTGTGGCTCGGACTCCCTTTTCTGGGAATAAAATATCCCCCTTTATGAATAAAAAGAAACAAGACACACGAACAGAATCAAGGGAGACAGTCAAGGTGTCTCAGAGGCATCTCTGCTTGTTTGGGGTGCGGGTGGGGGAAGTAAGGACAAGTTGAAGAGGGAAGAGCTGGCATGAGGAACCGGTATCCCCGATGGCTCTTCTGTCCCTAGACTCTAAAAATATCCCTCAATAACACATATTCTGGCTGTTGCACTCTGCCTTGGCACAGTTCCCTCAGGGACCTGGGACTCCTGAGCTCTGGGAGATGGACTCTTACTAATGAGAAACAGGGAAGGGGCTGCTTCCCCCCCCCCCCCAGGAGAGCATCACAGGGGACAATTTGCTTTTAGCTCCTGGTTCTCCTTTATCCACTTGGAACAAGCTTCACCAGCCCCTGCATCCCCTCCCCCAGCCACCTGGATGGCACGAACCCACCTACCCAAAGGAGCTGACAAAACGGTGGTGATTGGTTCTCTCTCCTTCCCTCACTTTCATTTTTAAAAAATACATTCTTGCGCTTGCTGCAGTTAATTACAACCTTTCAGAAAAGCTGTGAAGTGAAATCTTTCTGGAAGCCTAAAAATATTTCCTGCAGGTAGCATGTGGGGACTGCATTGTGAATGCTCAGCGGCGCTGGCAGGTTCCACGGGGTAGCGTGTCCCTGCTGGTAAGTCACTGTCGTGTTTTCCTCCCAGCAGTCAGGGGTCGGTGGCAGACACAGGGTCACGGGCACCGGGATGCTCTGGGGTCCACTTGTTAGCAAAGAGCTGCTCAGAAGCATAAGTCAGCTTATACTGTTTAGAGAAGAAAGATCCTTTTTTTTTTTTTTTTTGTAAATTATCAGGAAGTGTTATAATCTTGGCGTGAAGATACAAGTCAAAGAGATGGGTAGTTCCAGCTAGCAGCTGCTGGAATCCAAACCAGGAGAATCAGTGTCCTCGTGGGTCATTAAACCAGGCCCGCAGGGCTTGGGAAGCACCTGGGGAAGGCTGGGTCTTCATGAGGGTCTTCATTCAGGCTACGTGCCACGCTGCCAGCACCCCGGCAGGTGGTGACGGAGTTCAGGGAGACGCCTAAACAAGTCCCGTGCTCTGCGGCTTACAAGGGACATAGCTTACAGCTTCCTCGCTTAAAGCAAAACTGATGCATAAAAGTCTGACTTTCCAAAACACAGAAGAGGTGGTGATTATTTGATTTGCAAGAGGAGTCCCAAGGCCTCCATTACGGATGACTTCCAAATCTATACTGTTGGCTCAGCCCTCCCTCCCGAGCGCCACAGCCATATATCCAATTGCTGCCGGACATCTCCACTTCCACATGCACGTCCCTCAAGTGCCTCAAATTTCACCACGTCGAAAAATGAACTCTTAATTTTTCCTCCTCCCACCCGCAACCTGATTACCCTCCCTTCCTCTTTTTCAAGGTTAATAGACTCTCCATGCACCCAGCCTGCAATCTTGCGAGCACCTTCAAGCCGTTCCCTTTCCCTCCCCCACCAAGTATGATGAGGAAGGTCATCAGGCTCTATCAGTTCTCATTCCCAGGTGTCTTTGGAGCCTGTGTGTTCCAGAGTAGGTGTTCAGCAGGGCCCCATGATCTCTTCCCCACACTAACCACAAGGGTCCCCATGTAAACCTCACTTCTTCATAGCTGCTGGGGTGACCTTCACGTACCCATATGTGACTGGGTTACTGGTCACTTGCTCTGAAAACCTTCAATGGCTGTGACCACTGCCAAGGCCAAGTCCCTAATTCCTAAGGCTGGCCTGGCATTTGTGGTCCTTCTGGCTCCACCTCTTTTACCTCTTTGGCCACGTCTTCCATTCTGTAGTCTGTCCTCCATGTCCTACCCAGATACAGTGGTGCCTTTACACACAGTGCCCTTTAAAAGTCTCTGTGCCTTTGGACATGTTATTCATTCTCCCCCAGCTTAAAAATCAGAGAGGCTCAAGATGGAGGTCTGTGTGCAGAGTGCAAAGGAGCAGAGGGAGGCATCCTACAGAAGACAGCCCCTGCCGCCTGAGGCCTTCCAGGTGGCTGAGAATGAGTCTAAGGGCCATGCTCTCTGTGTGGTGGCCTGGGGTAGCAGGACAGGCATCCTACTTCCTGCATTTCTCCTCAGGACCAAGTATTCGGGGGAGGCCATGGAGGGGTGGCTTGGTGGGAAAGGGTTTCTTCAGAGAGGGACTGAGCAGTGTCCTGCAGGACACAACCTCAGACCAGGCAGCAGCAGGGGCTCAAGTTCCCCTGGAGACTCTGCCACCATGGCTGTCTCTCAAAAGCGGCCTTAGATTGCAGGGCCCCAGGGCTACACTCCATAGGGCTGGTTCTCTCTGGAGCCAAGTCTAGCCTTCCCACACGGGTCTATAAAGAGGCAAGTTGGATGAGGCCCCAGCTCCTGCTTGCAGAAGTCCAGGGAAGTCCTTCCGGGTCTGGAAGGAGCTGTGGGGCTGCAGGGGAGGGGAGAGCTAACCTCCCACAGAGGGGAGGGTGAGAGGGCAGGGTAGAGTCATATAGAGTCCCCCATTGACAGAGCGGGGACAAAATACGGCTGGGATATTAATCAGGTCCACTTGGCCAGTTTCAGATGGGCCTTGTGTTGGTGGCTACTTGGGGTAAGGAAGACTGATCATCTGATGCTTGGCCTGCAGCAGGAAGACAGTAACCTCTGGAGTCAGACAGTCCTGAATTTAAACACTCGCTCTGATACGAGCTATGAGACCTTGAATATCAATGTCCTCATCTGCAAACAGATAATAATGCTTGCCTGGCAGGGATGATGTGAAGACTAAGTGAGATAACATTTGGAAATTCCCTAGTATAGAGAGCAGATCTGATAATTGGTCATTTCCTTCCCTGTGTTTCCCTGCACCTGTGCCTTCCTGGATGACAAAAACACGGGGTGTTAGAGTGGGTAGGGTTAGCGATGGTGGAAATCTTATCGGTCTGGAAGGACAACACACAGATCAGGCAGCTCATAACGGAGACGCTGGGTGACCCGGGCTGGACAGGGCTGCTCGTGGCCTGATGGGAGAATCCCGCAGCCTGGGCTCGGGCGGGGAGTGGGGGCGATGCCAGGCCTGGGCCTTGGATTTGGGGGTTCTGGGCCCTGCACAGGAGCATATTTTGAGCCAGAGTTTACACTGGCCCTGTCTGAAATGGTCTTCGTTCTTTCCTCCCTCCTGTCTGGCCATTTCTTCTCCTGCTATCAGCCATTCTCGGGTAGGTGCAGCATTTCACAATGAAGTCAATGAATTCTTTCAGGGAAGTAACTCTGAATGAGATGCCCATGCAAACAGCTGACAGCTTGGGGTGTGTGTGTGTGTGTGTGTGTGTGTGTGTGTGCGTGCCTGGTGGGGGTGGGATGAGAGGAGGGAAGGGAGAAGAAAACCTGTCAAAGCAGCTGGGAAGATTTTTAGATATTGACTAATTTCATCCCATGCTTTTCTACACATTTTATACCATGTATCATAAATCTGTCTAAATTCTCCCACTGTGGACCTTAGAAGTGAGAGCTACAAGCAGGGGATTGGGGAGAGAAGGGCCCACAAGCAGCTGTTGTTGCTAGTTGGGGCGAAGGGGGTTACTGGGGTTGTCCCCTGTGTTCCCTGCCTACATCATCTGGGTGCTCCCCCTCTGCCCGTCCCTTACACTCGGGGCTCCCCAGAGTCCTGGCTCAGCCCTCTCATGGACCACAGTTACGCGACACATAATGATGTTCAGGTCAACATCGGAGCCATAAGATTGTAACGGAGCTGAAAAAGCCCTGTCACCTAGTGATGTCATAGCCATGGTAACACTGCAGCGCAACACACTACACACACGTGTGTGGTGACGCGGGTGTAAACAAACCAACTGTCTAAAAGTGTAGCATATACAATTACGGACAGTACATAATATCTGATCATGATAATAAACAACTATGTCACTGGTTTATATATTTACTATACCATGCTTTTTATCATTATTTTAGAGTGTATTCCTTCTACTTATTAATAAAAACAGTTAACTGTAAAACAGCCTCAGGCAGGTCCTTCAGGGGATATTCCAGAAGAAGGCATTGTTATCACAGGAGGTGACAGCTCCATGCACGTTACTGCCCCTGAAGACCTTCCAGTGGGACAGGATGTGGGGGTGGGGGACAGTGGTAAGGATGATCCCGACCCTGCGTAGGCCTAGGCTAATGTGTGTGTCTGTGTCTTAGCTTTTAACAAAAAGTTTAAAAAGTAAAAAATAAATAAAAAAAAATTAAAATAGAAAAAAGCTTATAGCATAAGGACAGAAATAAAGAAAACATTTTTGTACAGCTGTACAGTTTGGTGTTGGTGGTTTGTATGTGTATGTGTGTGTGTTTTGTGTTTAAAAAACTTTTTAGTTTTAGACACAAGGTCTTTCTATGTTGCCCAGGCTGGACTTGAACTCCTGGGCTCAAGGGACCCTTCTACCTCGGCCTCCTGAGTAGCTGGGACTACAGGCACATGCCACTGTGCCTGGTTTGTGTTTCAAGCTAAGTGTTATGACAAAAGAGGCAAAAAGTTTTTAAAGCAATTTTTAAAAATAAGGTAAAAGAGTTACAGTAAGCTAACTTATTATTGAAGAAAATGTTTTAAATAGATTTTGTGCAGCCTAAGTGCACAGTGCTTACAAAGTCTACATTCGTGCACAGTAATGTCCTGGGCCTCACGTTCTCTCACCACTCGCTCGCTCGCTGACTCACCCCCAGCAAGTCCTGTGAGCTCCATTCTTGGTAAGTGCCCTATGCAGGTATACCTTTTTAAAATCTTTATACTGTATTTTTACTGTATCTTTTCTGTGTTTAGATATACAAATACTTACCACTGATTGTGTTACAATCGCCTACAATATTCAGGGCAGTGACATGCTGTACAGGTTCGTAGCCTGGGAGCTACCCCAGATAGCCTGGGTGTGTCGCAGGCTACACCACGTGGGTTTGCAAAAGTGCACTCCATGGTGTTTGCACAGCAATGAAACAGCCTCATGACACATTTCTCAGAAGGTACCCCTGGTGTTAAGGGACACATGACTGTACGTGTGCTCTCTGGTAGAGCTTAGGGACCCCCACAGTTATAGGGCATGAAACTGTGTGCATTTGACGTGCTGTGCTCCCCGCCCACAGGTGCTCACCCCTCCTCAAGGCTCTGCTCAAGATCCTCAATGAGGCACCGCTGACTCCACCAGGCAGGGCTAGTAGCCCCTTCTCCTAGGCTCCCACTGCCCTGTGTCAACACCTCCAGGACCACAGTCGCTACACTGGGCTGTACTGCTCATTTCTTCAATAAGACGGTAACTATCTTGGGACAGTGACTATCTTGCTCTTCTTAGCAACCTAATTCTCAGCACACAGCCTGAAACAGAGCAACTGTCAATAAATATCCCCCATTCTCTGTTACTAGGAAATGCTATTCTCGACTGGACGCTGGAACAAACTGTGTTCTTTAATGACGATGAGAATGGAGGTGCCTAAGTGTTGCTTAAAAGTGATGTACTATTTTAACGTTGGGATCATTAAGAAGTTGCTCCTGTGATCTCTCTGGCTTTAATTTAAGCCAATTTCTGGTTTGATTCCTCATCGGATGGAGGACTGAACAGCTGCCTCCTCGTCAAACATCTTTCAGATACTGAAGACAGCAATTAAGTCACCCCTGGCCTTTGCCTCTGCAATTCTGCAAGCCTTTCTCTGAAGCTCTTGTTTTCTAAACCCTGTGATCATTTCGGGTGCTTTTCTCTGGACTGTCGGGTTTCTGTGCATCCTCTGAGAGAGTAGGGCCCCAAACTAGGCTGGTGGCTTGAGCAAAGGCCTGACTGGTCGCTGTGCAGTGAGGATGGCCTGAGACGACAACTTCCTATGCTTGTCACACGTGCCACTAACCAGCCCCGCCGGCCACGGGCAAAACCTAGTGGAGGGTAAACCTTTGGAATCTTTCTCACGTTCCTTTTCATTTTCCTTTCTGGGTTCTTTTCCCCCATTTTAGGCACCTTTCACTCTGCTGTTCTCTCCTCCCTAAAGAAAGCTGTATTTGCATCTTCGTGGGATTTGAAGTTATGTTATTACCTTGCCTTAAGGATATTGGCATATTGACCAGTTGTAGAATAAAAAGTTTATCTAGCCTTTGCAGGATTCAGAAGGAAAACATGGGAAACGCTTTAGGGTAAGAGGGCTCAGGCTAGCAGCCCTAAACCCTGCCTTGGAAGCAGGCACCGAGCATGCCCACGTATGAAGGTGGACAGTCCAAGTCCTGGCCACGTACTTCTTGGGAAGATGAAGTCAGCAGGATGTGGCATCAGGCAGGCGGGCCTAGGCCAAGGCACGTGTCAGGAGACTAACTGGGAGAGTCCAGGAACCTCTGGTTTAGGGAGCCACTTCTCCACCTGCTCAGACCCACCTTGACAGCGGCGCAGCCCAACTGAGCCCTGGTAAACGCCGGGGCACCCCAGCCAAACCTGAATTCCTGCCAGACTGTCATGTTTGTTTTCCTCCGTGGGTGCCGTGACCTGGAAAGCAGCCGCCGTGACGCTGCACCCACCCTCGTTCTTGCAGCCACTAATTGAACAGTTCAGAGGGAACTGTGCCACAGAGCCGCCCAAGGGCGAGAGCAGATGCAGCCGATTAATTACAGCTGGGGAGATGCGAAGGGCAGCAGCGGGGAGCGGGGAGCAGAGCGGGAGGCGCGGGAAGGCCCAGGGGCTTGGCGGATGGCGGAGCGAGTGCCCAGGTGGCCTTGCTGGGCTCAGACTCAGGCAAGAGCCTTGGAAGGCAGAGGGGGGCGCCAGGGTCAGAGGAGCTTCACAAAGCCCAGCTCCCACCCTACAGACCTCATCTTCCTCTTCCTCTGGTTATGTCTCCTGGCTGTTGGAGATGGTGGGAGAGAAGCCAGAGCAAGGCTTCGCCTCCAGGCGTTTGACGATTCTGAGAATGATGGCTATCGTTTTTACATTTAAGTGCTTATAATGAGCCAGGAATTATCCTACTTGGGGCTCAAAACAAGCTATGACGTGTTATCATCATTCCCATTTTACAGACGGGGAGCAGTGTCCCAGAGAGGTTAAGTAACTTGCTCTGTGTTACACAGCGAGTGGCAGCCAGGTCTACCCAACCTCTGCTTTTGGCCTCCACACAGCACCGCCAGAGTTGGCCATCCTCCTGCCCTGGAGAGACCCCTAGGTCACCAACCATGGGGACTCATGCCCCAGCCTGCTCTTGGGTTCCCTCTGTTTGGCCGTCCAGCCCCTCTCCCTTGGCTAAGGGCATCCCTGCTGCTTCCCAAGGAGCTCTGGGGTTGGCTTCACTGGCTACTGCCTTTGCTGCTGCTCGCTCTGGCTCTCCGAGCTGCTCAGCATCCCTCCTCCCTCCTCTCTGCTCCCGCCCCAGTGACTGTCCCCACTCCCCTCCTGGCCTTGCCCCTCTGTCCTCTCTCCCTGTGCGTTTCTGGTCTCCCAGAGGGTGCTGGGCACCGAGACCACAGACTTCCTTCCCGTCTGTGCAGCAGGCTTAAGCAAGAGTTTGGTGCCCGCTCCTTTCCCTGCTCTGGCTCTGTGGGTTGACGATTCTGTTTGTCTGAGTGAGCTCAGGAAAGAGATGAAGGATAGTGGACTGGTCAAATGTGGGGGCTCTGGAGTCAAATAGCTGAGGGTTAAATCCTAGTTCTAAAACTTACTAGCAATGCGACTTCAAGCAAGTTATCATACCTCGTGGTGCCTTAGTTTCCTCATCTGTAAAGTGGGCCTAATGATAATAACTTCTGCCTCGTAAAAGTTGTGAGGTCTAAATGCGGTAACATCTATGAGGTGCTAAGAGCAGTGCTGGGTGCAAGGGAAGCGTCGAGTGGATGTTAGCTATGATTTCTCTCATGACTGTTTTGTGATTAAGAAATCCAGGCAGAAGTCAGGCTAGCTGAGGTCCAGGCTTTGTTTTCACAAGCGTCCTATGTAGGTATTGTTCTTGGTGGGGGCTCAGGGCAGGGGCAGACAGGCTGACTTGTGGAGGGGAAGCGGCTGGTGTAGACATTGTCCAGTGTGGAACTGGTGGCCTCTCTGATGGGCCTGTGCTGCTTCTGCCGTAGTCTCCAGCAGGCGGTCTGTCCTCACCACTGGGTTTGTAAGAGCAGACAGGAGAGACTGACGTCAGAGCCTCCTGGGGGAAGGGGGGTCCACTCCTGGATGGCCTTGACCCCATCAGCATCCCAAACTGATGATCACACTCAGTATTAAAAGCTTTTATGTCCGAGACTGGGGTTTTGGTTAGGTCTTGCTCTTAGGAGCCCCCTAATCAGGACCAGCCAGTGAAGACAGCCACGGGTGTGTAGACAGCTCATCCTCTCCTTCCAAATCCACTCACTCCTTTCCTGCTGCTTAGCATTTTCCCGAATTTAAAGGGCAGGGGTGCCAACTTCATACGTGCAATTTTCCATCCCATCCTGACTCCCAAAGACACCTGGATGCTGGCCCAAGAAGGCAAATTTCACGTTCTCTTCCAGCTTGGTGTGTGTGTGCATGTGTGTGTGTCATTGTGTGTGTGTGAGCATGTGTGTGCACACCCTTCCTGGCAGGCTAGAGCCCAGCTGATGGCTCTGTCGGAATCCGCAGCACCGGTGGCAACAGCTCTCCTGCCTGGCATGTGTCCTGGCTGGCTCTGTCTTAGCTGATAGTACATTCAAAACCTAATTGTTATCTCAGCAGAGTAACTCCATTATTCATCCTGACACCATCCCCCGTTAGCTGTTTGTTGCAGTGATGTGATATTAATGAGGCCTGCAAATAAATGAACGGGAGATCAGAGTGCCACCTTGTTTCTCAGGAAAGCTGGCTGACTTATTTATTTATTTGCTGGGAACTTTGCAGTGAGTCACTCTGGCTCTGGGCACCGGTGGTTTTTGGCCTTTCCTGCAGAGATTTGGTGCAGCCTTGCGGATAAATACTTGTAAATGTCCCAGCTTCCCAAAGAGTTTCACGAATGTATTTGCGTCAGAGAGTATCCAGTAAAAAAGAATATACTTTGAATCATTTGGGCAAGTGGAGAGCAGAAGCCAGCAGGAGCGATGGATCATCTCAAATTATTGAGGTATCAAAAATTATCTGAGCTTGGTTTCAGAGGGCAGTGTAAGTGGTTTTCTACAGTTGATTTTCTTTCCCGGTTACATGTACCTCAGACAATGCTAAGGAGAATTTCTATTCCCTGAGCATGGACTAGCGAGGTGGTGGAGAAGTTACTGAGGTTGAGAAATTCCTAAAGTAAAAGCTACATGGTGGTCCATGGAGAGACGACTGTAAACCTGCCCCCCACCCCACTGCCTGGCATCAGGGTGGCCTCACTGGGGAATGTGGTGGGTGGCTTCAGGGACACGCAGGAACATTTGAAGCTTAAGGGTGGTAGGTTCCTGGGCACTCCCCGAGGACACCAGTTCTGGGGGTTCATCTTCTGCATCTCAAGCCTGCTTTGCCTTTACCCACCCCTGATCTCTGTTCCCATCTGCAGGTGGAGCCACCTGGGCCTCGTCCCCGGGGCTCTCCCATCAGGCTGAGACGCTTGAGAGGTCCGAGCTGCCAGGCCAAGGATTCCAGCTTTCACTTAACTGTCATCCCATTGGTGGGCATAGCCAAAAACCCACAACTGAATCAACCCTGGTAGCTTCAAAGAAATACCTGGGGTCTAAGTGAGAGTAAGGCTTACCCCCGATAGGCCAGAAGTGATTGCCCTAAGCTCAAATGCACCCCCAAATTCTCTTCTTGTTATTTATCCCCCCTACTCATAGAAGTCAGTCTGGACCTCACTATGTGTAGGCAGACAGTAGGTGGAGGTTACTTTAAGGGTAACAAAGGGTACCAGTGTTCCCAGTCTGTCTGGCATCTCTTGGTGTCTTCCAAGAGGATTCTGATCCTGAACACAGACATTGTTGGTACACTAGGGGTGGGGTGAGGTTGGGGAATGCATAGCCAAGGAATACCCTCCATCCCTCTGACCAAGAGAGGAGGCGTGGTGTGGTGGGGGGAGTCTGCCTTCTGGAGTCAGAAGGCCCCGGTTTTCAATCTCTGTTCTGCCACCAACCAGATGTGTGACTTTGGGCCAATTCTTTACTTTCCTAAGCACTGTTTTCCCAACTCGTAAGTAAAGATAATAATAGCTATCTGTCAGGGTTGGTTGTAGGAGTAGAAATGTAAAGTGCACAGAGCGTGGCACACAGTAGAGTCTCATTACAGAAAACCAATTATTGTTATTAAAACTCCCAGAATTAGAGTGTCGGCTGGTCTGTTCATGTGCCTGGCATGAGGTTAGTGCCTTTGCTAGCTGTGGAGACCAATGTCCCTGCTGCAGTCCTCTTTCCACAGGAGATAACTGCAAAGGGCATAGGTTGGAAGTCACGTATACATGTGACAACTGTGCATGGCACGCAGCAGTCACTAGTTAAATATTCATTTGATGCATGAATTAATTTACTTGGAATTGTGGCATCTTCTCCCTTTTCTCAGAATGCTCACTCTCATGGGTTGAATTCTGTCCCTCCAAAATTCAGTTGAAGCCCTAAGTCCCAGTACCTCAGAGTGTGACTTTATTTGGACATAAGGTATCTACAGAGGTAATCATGTTAAAATGAGGACATTAGGGTGGGGCCTTAATCCAATAGGACTGGGTCTTTATTTTATACTTGATCTTAGCCAAAGGGCAAAGAAGTGATGTGTCCTTATTTTTTAAAAAATTAGGGAGACAGATAGACACACACACACACACACACACACAGAGGTAGAACACCATGTGAACACGAAGGCAGAAATCAGGCTGATGCAATATAAGCCAAGAAATGCCACAGACTGCCAGCAACCACCAGAAACTAGGAGGGAGGCACACACAGATTCTCCCTCACAGCTCTCAGAAGGAACCCACACTGCCGACACCTTGACCTTGAACTTCTAGCCTCCAGAACTCTATGGCCTCCCTAGGAAACTCATATCCACACTTGGTGTGGAGACCTTTGCACGTGAGCTCCACAGTGCCTTTGCCCTCCCTGAGTTCATTTTCCTGAGAACATACTCAGTCTCCTTTCCCTTTCTGCTGGATCCTGCCCACTCACGGCTTTTTAGGACATGTTTTCCCTGGGCCTTCCTTTCCCGTGGGGGGCTCATGACATCCTCCTTTTTGAGGTGCCAGCAGGTGCCGAAGCACAAGCTGGGGAGAACAGAAACCTTCTCGCAGGCTTTGCAGTCCTCTGCACGTCTCCTGTTCCTGGGGTTGAGCAGGTGACACATGCACAGACACCCAGGATGACAGCTGGAAATGGGAGCAGCCAGGATGCCTCCCTCGGAGGACAACGTCATTATCACACCACGACCTGGCTGAGAAGGAGCAGACGGTGGGTCCTGAGGGGGTCCTAACCTGAAGTTTATGCAAACTGAGAAATTCAACAGCCTGTATGACTTGTCCCACATGAAGCTGCCATAAAAGATGGGTCTCTAGGGGTGGGCTTGGTTGCCATGGAGACTGGGGTAAGGCGGGGTTAAGCGAGAGCACAGCTGTTTATCTGACTGTGCCTGAGCCCACTCCTTTCCCTAAAGCAGAACATCCTTTGAGGTCATCCCGCTTATTTCTCTGCTCCCAGGCAGGAGGTGCCCATTCCAGCTCCCACTGATTTCCAGGACTGGAAATTCTGCTCCTCCCCCCAACCCCCAGTAGCTATCACAGGCCATCACAGAATCCTCTTTTCACCTTTCAAGAAGGATCTCTGGAGTAAGTGGCTTCTGTTTGCTGCACTGAGGGCTGCACTGAGGAGGGCACACGTTCCGAAGTTAAGGGCTGGAGACAAGGAGGTTCGCACAAAAGCACACGGACCTCATGGAATTCCAATGACTGAGAGGTTTAGGGAAAGATCATGCCACTGTGAAGGGCTTAGCCAGGAAAGTTGAAGTAAAGAAAATGCATTGATTCTCCTTAAAGGTTACTTTTAATAAATGGTGCGTTCTTGCCAAAAATGCCAATAGAAATGAGGTTGCCCCCTTCTTGGAGAATTCTGCTGAAAGGCACGTGAGGTTGATTTTTCCCATTATATTGGTTTTGTTAACTTTGATTACTTGGCTAAGGTGAGTTCCACCAGGTTTCTCCACTATGCAGTTACTATTGCTCTTATTACAATTGACAAGTATTCTATGAGAAGATGGCTTAAGACTACACAAATATCCTGTTTCTCATCATGCTTTCATCTGCTAATTTCTGAACCAATTATTACTGTGTACTTTGCCAAATGGTGATTTCCATTTCCATAACTCCTACATTTATTCTTTGGAATTCTACTGTAAAGAAGAGATTCCTTTCTCCTCCGTTATTTATTTGTTTCTTTCTTTATTTATATCAATAAGGACCATGGATTCTTATTTTATTCTATGGGTAAGGTCCATGACTATCATTATTTCTTTTCTTGCTCAAATTGCCCAGATTTATTTGGCCTTTGGGATCCCCTTCAAGTTGGCTCCTGTGCCCTTTGGACAAGTACCTTGCATTTTTTTTAGTACTTCTTGCCAAAAATATATAACCTGAATTTAATCATGAGGCAGCATCAGACAAATCCAAATCGAGGGACATTCTGTGAAATAACCGGCCTGTTCTCTTCAACAGTATCAAGGTCAGGAAAGACAAAAAAAGACTGAGGATTAAAGGACTAAGGAGACACGACAATGGGATGTCACATGGGACCCTGCAGTGGATCCTGGGCCAGAAAAAGGACATCAGTGGGACAGTTGGCAACACGGTAATAAGGCATGTATATTAGATGGTATTATTGTAGCGATGCTAATTTCCCGATTTTGATAATTGTACTGTGGTTATGTAAGACGCTAACTTTAGCAAATCTGGGTGAAGGGTATATGAAAGTTCTTTGTACTATTTTTGTACCTTTTTCTAAGTCTCAAATTATTTTTAAAAATGAAAAGTTAAAGAAATAGAAAATGACTTTTACAGGGAAAAGAGGATCAGGTGTGTAGGGGGCCGGTAGGAGGTGAAAGACAATATTGCGGATAATAGCGAGAAAAACGTTCCAGGCCTGGACGCTCCGTCCGGAGTGATATCCCCCGAGCGGCTCGGGACACAGCATGGGTTTGTCTCTCCCCAAAGATGCTCTTTCACTGTTCAACAGCCTCGAGTTGAAAACCACCAACAGGAGATCGGGGCCTCCGACTCCTGCTGGTATGTTCGCTGGGAAAATCAATTATAGCCTAATTACCTCAGGGGGTTAATTAGCCTGGTGTAGCTTGGGTGTCCTCTGTGAACAGAGCAGCCGGCAGTCCCGGTCAGTGAGCAGGGCGGCTGCCGCAGAGGTTTCCCAGCGAGAAGCTGCCTGGGGCTGGGACGGGGCCCTGCCTGTCGGGAGTGGAGGGTGCAGCTGCTCCCAGGGCTGGCAGAGGTGGGAGGTGCTGGCAGAGGCGAGTCCCTGCCTAATTTAAACGTCCCCACACCACAGGTGCTTGCAGAGGCAGAGACTGACAATTGCTGCAGCAAGAAGAATTACAGAACAGTGCAAGTTCTCAGGCCAGCAGTTGGCGGAAATCACTAGAATCATGGAGAAGGCACGGAGCCCCGAGCGGCTCAGGAAGCTGGCTGTCCAAGGGCAGAGGTCGGGGCGCCGCCGGCAGCCCCCGCAAACATTCTCTTCCAGCGACGCAACGACACAGGAGAAAGTAAAGAGGCATCATCGCCAGCCACGGTCAAGGGTCAAATTGGATCGACGCAGCCCTCGCTTTGCAGGGCAGTGTCTACACTCTCGTACCACCTTCCCATGCGGATGAATGAGGACCCAGATGCAGTGGACACGTGCCACAGCAGTGCGCTTTCCCTGGGACGTGCTGCTGAGTGGCTGGGTCACATCTACCTGGTCTATACCAGCTAGAACAGGTCTGGATATTAAGGCAGAAGAAGCACCACTTCTTGTTTTATGTTATCTGGGCGAATCGTAGAGAATTTAAAACTGGTCTTTACAATTAAATAAATGTGAGTTCAAATGCTGGCTCTGTCACTTATCAGCTGTGTGAACTTGGGCAGGTCACTCAATGTCTCTGAACTTCATTTTCTTCCTCTGTACAGTGGAGGTGAGAAGACTTACTTCCCACCGTTGTTGTGAGGATTAAATGTAAGAGTGCGGAGCACATTCCATAAATATTTGCTTCCTCTGAAAATGACCCATCTGTAGGTTAATGGCACCCATTTGAGCTTGAGGGTTTCCTTTTTAAACTGAAGTTTCTATGTGATCATAGGGATGCTCTGGAAGTTTCCCAATATTCGGTGACATAGGTGAGAACTGGAGTTGCTTTTTTTGGCCAGTAGGGAAAGGGACAGTGCATCAGCTCAGGGACGAGGCAGAAGAGGAGCAGCCCCTTCCTGCTTTCTCAAACACACAGAACACTGGGGTACTTGCCCGGCGTTTCCTCCCAGTCACCATCAGGAATGTGCAATTAGTTTCAAAGCACAAGTGACAGCCATTGAATAGGGACTGGTGAAAAGTGATGAGCACACAATGCAGCCAAAGTCTAGTACACTACTCCTCGTCCAGGCCATTCAAAACCCAAGCAACTGCATTTTCATCCACATCGTTTATTCATCTTCCTTTGAAATGTGCTATTTTGGAAACATCATTTTTTTCCCAGGATAGTTAATTTCCTATCTCTTTCCATTAAAATGCACGAACAAATTGGGACAGAGACTAAATCCTGGGAAATGGCACAGTGGCTAATGCAGTGACTGCCTTTACTTTCTTCTTCTGTTTTCAACTTTGCAGCTCTGAGCTAATTGCGGCTCCTGAAATCACATTTCTGCTGAGAAAAGCTAAACCTGCTTTCTGAAATGTTCACCCACCATGGAGCCAATTTCTCGTCCTTACCTGGCTCAGCCAGCTTGGCAGGGAGACCGGGCTGGCTCTGCCTCCCTTGTCGTGTGCACGTGCACGCTGACGTGCACGCAGGTTCATGCACAGGCATGAAGATGCGCTTCCATGCACTTGTCACTTATGC
>CM052450.1:18314716-18334624 GCA_028533085.1 Varecia variegata | reverse complement strand
CCGGGACACTTGCAGACTCTACCAGGGCTTTCCATTCGCTTCGGGTGGAAGCAGAGGCTTGTGGCAACTCCAGCTGCTTGAACTGTGGTGAGACAGGTGGCTCACGGTGCAGGGAGGGGACAGGGATGTATTTAAATCGCACAGTAGCCTGAGCCGTAGATCCTCAGAGCGATGTGGGGAAGCTTGTGAGCTCCACAATTAGACTACGCAACTCTTGGCCCATGTCTTAACCTCTTTGGGTCTCAGTTTCCTCTTCTATAAAATGACAATAATAATAGTGCGTACCTCTCAGAGTTATTGTGATGACTAAGAAAAATAATCTTTAATAAATTACGTAGTGAGCGCTTGCTGTGGGCATCACATTGGTGTTCCTTTGATCACTCTAGGGAGCAGGGTGGAACCTTGGTGTCTGCTGCATTTTGGGTCGGGCCTACCTGGCCCGCTGGAGGAGCTCATCGTGGGTTTAGGGTATGATGAACAAAGGTGGCCCTCCTGGAGGAGCCCCCCTTCTTCAGCCCAGCTCCCCTTCCTGAGCCTCTTGCTCCAGATGTGAGCTCCAGTCCGCGTGCCGTTCCCTCCCTCCCACCTCAGCACCAGGAGAGCAGCCTCAAAAACCTTCTTTGTGCAGGGACCGTGACCAGGGCCAAGGACAGGGGAACAAGAGCCTGATTGGAAACAATATCTCCATTTCCAGGGAAGCTGGCAGGACGTTCCTGCCTGCTGTTCTCCCAGGTCAGGTTCCACAGACACTTCAAAGCCTGTGGGAGCCAAAGCATAACATGGATGATCCGGCAGCGGCCCGGCGGATGCTCCGGTTGTAATAAAACAGGGCTCCCAACAGGACTCCTTTGATGGCTCCAAATGTTGCTTTAGGATCCTCTGAAGAGTTCCGCTGACAGAGGGAGCGTGTTATTCATGGCACAGCGGCCGGCTGGCTCTGATCCCTCCAGCCCCAGTCTTTCCCGGGGTCACGCAAAGATCAAACTTCTACCTGGAAGTAGCCGCTTACCTTTCAGGTCCTGAGGGTTGTCAATGATGAAATTGCCATTCCACACCACGGCGAAGTCCACGGCCAGGTTGCTGATGTCCATCCCGTCATACTGGTACTGCAGGGAGAGGGGCGGAGGCACACGGCTTGTGCGGTTCCTTGTCACGGGGGTCAGGGGTGCAAGGAACTCCGCGTGCTGCTCAAATTACCCCTACGATGCCCTTTCCCTGACTCCCAGTCGCTAATGCTAACAGGATCCCACCCCAAACCCCTAGTCTGGCACTCAGTGCCTTGCATACTCTGATCCAACCTTCCCCTCGACTGCTCGCCTGCAGAAATCTTTGAATTCACCTGTCTCCAAGCACATCTGTGTGTTTGCTGAGCTCATATCACATAAGGAATGCAACTGTGTCCCTACTTTTAAGCCATCCTTATTCTTCTGGTCCAGCTGAGAGCTACCGTCCTCGGGTGTCCTCTCTGACACCTCTGCCAGCCTCCCCCAACTTCCCTTGCCCTGGTGCTGCTGCTTTGTGTCCTTAACCAGCACTTCCTGGGGGCTGCTGTGTCTCCCTTCATACGTGAGTCTTGTCTCTCTAGAAAGTCCGTGTGATTCTGGAGGCAGAGCCCACGCCCTCTCACTGCTCAGTAACCCCCACCGCCTGGAGCAGAGCAGTGTTGAGTGACCGGCTGGCCCGGCCCTGCGGTGGCCCTCTCTTTCTGCACACGAGCCTAACTGGGGTCAACAGTCCACTAGGGACAAGTACCCACAGATTTCTGGGCATAGGTCTGACCATCAAAGGCCTCAAGCTGCGGCCAAGAGTCCACTTTCTCTCTCTGCTGATCCTACAGAAGACCCCCAAGCCCTTCCCAGGGTTCGGAAACAGCCCCTCTGGGTGGCCCGGCCCCACCAGCCCCTGTGTGAAGGAGACCTCAGGGCATCTCCTGGTGGGGACTGTCCCTGCCCTGCCACTCACCCAGCTCTGGAGGGCATGTCACTGTCAGCGCTCCTGTCCCCAGCCCTTCCCTGCAGCCTGCCTCCCTTTGTTGTGTTCCGTTTCTTTCTCATCCCGCCTTCCCCTTGCTTGGCGGCCTTCCACCGATTACAAATTCTATCAAGCGCCTGTGACCTGGGAATCTGACAGCTCCCTGATAAGAGGCCCAGATTCTCTTTATCTCTCCCAGGCGAATTAGCTTCCCTCAACACCTTTGTCATGTCACCCCCTCCCCCCACCGCTGGGCTGACCCCCCACCGTCAGAGACAGGGAGTTGGCAGATAAAAAGATCTTCTCTGGGTTAGTATTATAATTAAACACCTCATGCTCTCTGTCTGCCATTCAGGATTGGTTTAACCCTTGCCGCTCCTGATCCGCTGCTTCCTGCCTCCACCCACGTCACCTCGGCCCACGCCACTTCCCTGTGTCTTCTCCAGCCTTCTTCCTCCGCTCTACTGGCTCCCTGAATGGGGACAGGGGTGGGGTGGAGCTGCCTCGCTCTGCCTGAGGTCTCACTGAAGGCAAAGACGTGCTCCCTAAACTTCAGACAGGGCATAGCGGGCTCAGCTTCTGCCACAGGGTCCCCACAGATCTCCACCTCCTCTGGCACCGGTCACTTGCTCTGTTCTGGAGGAGCAGTCTGGGGCGCCAGCATACTCCTCTGTCCCTGGGGATGTGGGGTCGGCCTGTGAACCTGGAAGGTTCTGGAAGCCAGGGCAGGCCAGGCTGAGGCCTTGGCCTGAGTGTGAGAGAAGGCCCTGCTCCGCACAGGGCCCGGTCCGAGTCCTCTTACCGAGCTGTTCTGGCACTGGACGCTGGAGCTGTTGAAGCGCAGGGCGGGCACCCGGTGCACGGCCCCCTGGATGCTGAGGACGCACTCGTAGCCGCGCTGGCCGGACTGAGGCTGCGGCAGGTTTCGAGCCTTAAGGGTGATCGGTTTCACCTCCCCGACTGGAATCAGGATCTCCTCCGTGGGCACCAGCTGGGGACAGTCCTTGGGGAGCAAGCAGAGAGGCCCCATCTGTGCCCTGCTCATCCCATCCTCCTCACCTGAGCCAGGGCAGGGACAAGGCCCTGACACCAGGCCGGGCCCTCTTGTCCACAGGCGGCCGCTCACCGGGGGACAGCACCTCATTTAAGGGGCACGTTGAGTGGGAGGGAAAATGGAACGTCTCTTAGCTCCTGGGCTTTGATACTGTCCTCACATCCCCCAAGTTGTCCCGTATCTGGTGTGTGTGTTACAATTCAGGAACTAATTTCCAAGCACTGGTTGTGGCAGGCTGTGGATTTTATCTCAGCCTGGATAAAAGAGCCTCATGCGTCCCTGTCCCCCACCTGGCAGCCCCACCTCTGGGTTTCCTCTTGTTCCCAGCTCCAGCGGCTCTGCCCCGCTGACTGGCCCATGCCTGTGGCTGCCGTTATCACCAGCTTCAGCTCCCCGGCTCAGGCTGAGCTGTGCTTCCAGGAGGATCAAGCCCTCCCAGAAATACTCTAAACACTTGCACCGGCTTTTTATCTCACTCCATTACCAGGCCCTGCATGCCTGCCATGTTGCTTTGGAAAACAAAACCCAAAAAAGAAAGTCTTGGTAGGGAGGGCCTTTGGGAAGGACCACCAGAGAGGGACAGGGAGGAGGAAAGTTCGAGTTTCCTGAGCTCTGTGCCTAGATGCTGCTTCTCCACCAGAGGTCAAAGTACCACCCCTACACCTCCAATCTCCTCTTTCTCCCTCTGCCCCAGGAAACATGAGCCCAGAAGCTTCTGGCAGTGAGGATGGAGAACCCACATGGAATTGTTTCTTCTCTCCAGGGATGAACTCGGGAAATCCTTGCAGGTGACTCCTCTTCCCCATTCCCTTCCCTCTGGCAGTGGTTCTTAGAGGGAATTTCTGGGAACGCATGGGGGCTGATGTTGCTGTGAGGCCCACAGAGGTGCTATTGGCATTTGCTGCCGTGGGCCAGGATTCCTGGACTTCCTGCAAGATGTAGGAGAGTGTTGAACCACAAAAAACTGTCCTTCTAATGCCAAAGGCGATGCCTGTTAAGCAGCCTTGTGCTGTGCCGGCAGCGTTGAGTGATAGCCCAGGCTAGGATGGGGAATCGGGAGAGCTGGCCGTCCAGTGAGGCTTTGGCTGTCAGCTCTTTTCCCTTTTCCTCTTTGCCCTAGTTGCAAGTCCCTCGGCATGTGGCCCCTGCCTACCTCCCTCTTAACCCTGTGGTTTTTGCACATGATGGTCCAGCCATGCTGAACATACAGCTAGTTATGAGGTGCCATCTTCCTTACTGGATCTGTCTCTGGGCCTTTGAACATGCTTTTCTCTCTGTCCAAATCACCCACTCCTGCCTCCTAGCCTCTGTCTTCCTCCCGGCCCCTGCCCTGCCTAAGCCCCTCTCAATCAGCCTTCAAACTCAGCTCAGCTTCTCCTTCTCTGGAAGGCCGTCCCTGACCCTGTCCCTGCACTGGGTCAGGATGAGTTACGGATCTTCTGCCATGATCTCATCTGACCCACAGGATTGCAATTTCTTGTTGACTTGCTGTCCTCACTGGGCTGTGAGCTTCTTGCAAATCAGCTGCATCTTATTCACCTCCATAAACCCAGCTTCATCCCAGGGCCTGACATGTAGTGGACACTTGCTCACTCTTTGTGGGAAGGCAAATGGAAAAGAAGACAATAAAGCAATCCATGACAAGACCTCAAAGTCTCCTTTTAGCTCCCACTTCGCAGATTCTTTAGAGATGAGACAAAGTCCTGCCTTCTGGACATCAAGGGACTTGAGAAGGAGTTTGATTCTCAAATGCTGGGGCTGGAAATGGTCATAGGTTTTGGAGTCACATGAGTTCTAAAGTGGCATGTCCATGTCTATTAGGACATCCCGAGGATGTATGAAGAGCTGGTCTAGAAGAAATTCCCCACAGAGACCTACGTAGGAGGGTTTGGATGGACCTGCAGGGTCACTGGTGTCATCCTCTGTCTGCTGGCCAGTTGCATGTGAGGACTCCAGGCAGGCTGGGCTTCCTCGACAGAGAAGGTCCCAAGGCAACCCCAGAACAGATGGGTCCCTGTCTAGGAGCCAGTCACTCAGGCTGCAAACTCATAAACTTGCTCTGTACTGCATTTTTACTTTCATTCCCTGCGGGCACTCTTGACAGAGTCTTTCATATATTTATAGCCAAGAAAAAAATGAACACCACTTTAGGGAAGCCCAGGCATTCCACGGAAAAGGAGACACCACTTACTATTAGTGGCTAAAAGAATCCCCATCGAATCTATTAAGTTAGCATTTTAATTTAGGTTAGAAATTAGGCTGAGGTATAATGGGGTGTGTGTGTGTGTGTGTGTGTATGAGAGAGAGACAGAGAGAGAGAGAGAACAGATTTGCAGACTCTGAACCAGTTGAATTGTAAATGATGAACAGTTGTTTTTCATCTCTAATGAGCTTAGACAACAAATTTAAATTTCAGTAGCAAGGTCTTAAAGATGTGCTTTTGGAAGTATGATGTCTTAGATTAGTAAACAAGATTGTAGAATCCTTTTAACTTTGACAAAAAAAGTGTGTGTGTGTGTGTGTGCGTGTGTGTGTGTGTGTGTGTGTGTGTGTGTGTATATATATATATATATAAATATATAACAACATGCACACACACACTTTCATCTTTTTGGCTGGGCTAAGCCCAGTCCAACCTGGAAGTTAGAGAATCATGAGTAGGCTTTATGAGTACTCTCGTGAGATTTTTAAATGGATTCTAGAATTTTAGAAAAATTTCCCATGGTCTGCTGCTTCAGACCTTTTGGAACTAAATTTAAGGACAATAATTAGGGTCTTCCCAAATGCCTAAATAGGCTCCAAGATTGCCCCAGTAGAAAAAGGAGGTCTTATGCTTTGCTTATTTGGCTATTTCTCTGAGGTCAGACAGAATAGGATTTTTCCTTCTGTTTTCTAGGGTAAAGGAAAGAAATTGTTGGTGCCCCAGGTACTCTCTTTATCTTGGGAAATGGGAAGATCCAGACCCTTTGGGTTGTGATATGGTTCTGGTGAGTATATTCACGAGGGGCAGTGAGTCCTGGGTGGAGACGGCAGCGGTGAGGGCTGAAGGCAGCTGCAGGAGACTGGCAGCCCACGGACTGCCAAGTTGTTGGAACGCCAGTACCTCTGGGGCTTGAGGGCAGTAGTGGCTTCATCAGATACACTGAGGCCCCTTCCAACCTATTTGCTTCTATGGGTACACACAGGCACACAAAGAGGCACATACATGTGCATACACACACACACACACACACACACTACCTGTCCTAAGAGCAAGAAAGCAAATAATCATCAGATGCTTTTTCTGCAGAATATTAAGACTGTTGTTATCATGTTTTTGTTTTTGGTTTGAGATACAGTCTCCTTCTGTCACCCAGGCTAGAGTGCAGTGGCATCAGTCCAGCTCACAGCAACCTCAAACTCCTGGGCTCAAGCGATCCTCCTGCCTCAGCCTCCCGAGTAGCTGGGACTACAGGCATGCATCACCACGCCCAGCTAATTTGTCTATTTTTAGTAGAGATGGGGTCTTGCTTTTGCTCAGCCTAGTCTCAAACTCCTGAGCTCAAGCAGTCCTCCCGCCTCAGCCTCCCAGAGCGCCAGGATTACAGGGTGAGCCACTGCGCCCGGCCTGTTGTTATCATTCTTATATACTGATCCTCACTGTCTTCTGAATGACCTCTAGAGGTCATCTGATTCCTCCTGTCTCCAGGCCGGCTGGAGGCAGGATCACCTCCTCAGCAGCAACCTTAGCTTAAATCATGATGAACAGACGTCCTGTTTGGGAATATCCCGGGGTCAGGGCAGGTGGGGAAGAGGAAGCACAACCACATTTAGGGCAGGCACCCTGGGGTAGGAGCCCTGTGAGTCTTGGGGCCCCCTTGCCCACCCTCTGCAGCTGTGCTCTGGCAGCTTTCTGTGCTGGGGACCCGGTAGCCCTCTGAAACGACTTCTCCCATGTGGAAATGGCATTATCTTCACCCACTGGACTTCAAAGGGAGAGAGCAGCCAGCATCCTGGGAAGCTAATCGGATTTATTTGGTTCTATCTTTCCCCTGGGACAGGGCATAAAGAAGATATTTATGTATCTACATTTCACTAGGCCTGGTTTAGCCATGGAGGAAGATGAGCTTTAAAAGCTGAAAGCCATACATACTCCCGCGCACACCCGCTTGCTAACACCTTGTCACAGCCTGATCCGGCCCAGGGAGGTAGAGATTTTGGGGGGCCCCATCAGAGATCTGTTGTACTCTGAGCGCTGGAAAGGTCTGGCTCATTACCATAAGAGAGCTCAAGAGATGGTTCAATTGAAATACAGTTTCCTCAACTACAAAATGGTGCCAATAACACCTGACAACTCTAGATTGCAGGACAGAGGAATAGGAAAGTACATTTTAAGTGGTAATACAAAAGCTGTCTGGAAAGTATCTGGCCATTGTTAATGTAAGGAGAACATATTACATGGCCAGATACTTTCTGGACAGCCTCGTAAGCTGGATTAACAATTGTTAACATTACTGCATATTTCTCATGTGCGTGTGTGTGTGTATGTGTGTGTATGTGTGTGTGTGTGTGTGTGTGTGTGTGGCTGTCGGGGGTTGGGGGGACGCACGTGCCCGCAGGAACAGAGGACTTCAACTTATTCAAGGCCATCTTGGAACATTGAGTCTGAATCCTGATTTCTGTATTTATTTGACAATCATATGAAAATTGTTTAACTTATCTAAGCCTCAGTTTATTTATCTATAATAGAATCCACTTCCTATACGGTGTACTTAAGATTAAATGAGATTTATATATATATATAATGCTGCATATATAATAAGCACTCAATAAATGTTAACTACTGATACTTTCATTCTGAATGGCATTCACTCTAGCACAGCTGTTCCTCGTTGTCAAGCCTAAGCATGGGAATTGTTCCATCATCCCTCTGGAAAAATGTGTGCAGATTTACCTCATGCTCTGGCTGTTTTTAACTCTGGAAATGGCACTACTGACCCATCTTCCATGGGCAGTTTCTCCATCTGCAGAGATGGATTTGTGCTGGCCCGTCCATAGCCCGAACCCTCACGACCAGCAGCGAAGGGCCAGATTGAAGCCAGGCCAGCGAGTATTGCTGTGGCTATGGAAACAAACGAGCTCGCGGGCCCTGCTTTTCTGTACAAAGCAGACTGTACTCAGCCTTTTTGGATGCTTGAGTTCTCTGTAGCCTTGGGCAAAAAAACCCCTAAATTTTTAGCATCTTGCATATACAGATGTCAGATATGAATTATGTGAAACTGCAGGGCTGCTGCGAGAATCAATTGAAATGCCAGATGTCAGTGGTTCTCAATCTTTAGCTTCACCTGGGATGGGGCCCGAGAATTTGAATTTCTAATGTGTTACCAGGTGGCGCTGGAGCTGCTGGTCCCTGGCAGGCGCACTTTGAGAACTCCTGCCTCACGTGAAAGAGTCACAAATGTGTGATGCTTTAATGTTGCTGTAGGAATTAATGGAGCTCATCAGTTATACATTGTTTCTAGGAAGTAGACAGACATAAAATTTTGATTCAAAGTTGGGAAAGGAGGCTTACTGGAAATCTAAAAGAGATATTCTAGGAACCCCAAAGAGACAGCTAAGCAATTTCCAGTCCTCCAAAGAGCATGCAGACATCAGAAGGGACTCCTGATAGACTAAGAGAAACCTTATCCAAGGCATGGGGCATGGGGCATCTTTGCTGTTCCTCAAACTTTTAGGAATGGGGTTCCCCTAAAGCAGATCTTTGGACAGAAAAGAGCAGGGCCTTGGAGCTGTTTGCTGAGAAGGGATGTGCAGCCACCTGTGGCTAAGAGCTAGAGCAGCATTTTAGGAAGCCTTTAGGAAGTGGCCTGGCCACCTCGCTGGGACTCTGCACCGTATTTCCTTTCCTGAGCGAAGCTGGGAGCTGGACGGAGTGTGGGCTGCCTCCCAGGCCCCACGAGAGAGCCAATCCCTGGGGCTGGTGCGGCCGTCCAGCCCGTTCCCATTCAGGGTGACGGGGAGAGGAGGGGACAGAACCCTAAGGCACAGACATCAAGCACAGAAAATGAAACAAAAAGGAGGTAGGAAGTGTCCGGGTTTGCCCCCAGGGCTCTTTTGCTATTAATTTATCCTGAGTCACAGGGAGGCAACAGCTTCTCTCCGGCCAGCTCTCTGGAATGTTTGAGCCTCGCCCACGGCTGAGAGGGAGCTGTGTTTCAGTCACCTCTGAACGGTGCGAGGGAGGCCAGGCCTGTTTCCAATTAGCCCGCTGGGGCTCAGGCCTCCGGGCTTCCACGCACACCGGGCAGAGTTTATTTGTCTTGCTCCGTGTGACACTCCGCTTGCCCTCGCTCCAGCTGCAGGTCGCTTTCAGGCTTGGCTGTGGTTTCTCTTTGCCTGAGGGGGTGTCCTCCGAGAAAAGGGAGCAGCCGTCTTGTGTGTCCAGGTCTGTACGTCAGCCTCTGTGTTCTGGGGGCCTCTTCCATCTACTGTATGAGGAAGCTCAGAAGTTCAGAAGTGGCTCATGTGAAAGCAAGATCTGGGACTGTGTGTCCCACTCTTCACTGCCCAGCCTTTGCCCCTGGCCAGGCCTCCCGAGGGGGCCCTGCTCTTCCTGGCTGGTCTGCCCCCCTCAGCCGTTCTTCCATTGGCTCTCAAACTATCGCAAACACCCCCATCCACACCTGCAGCTCTTGTGCCCTTTTCTTGGAGTGAGAAGACTGGCCCCACAGAATTCCAGGGCTGGAATCAATTTCCGGTGCCCACTAAGACCAGCACAGTGCTTCCAGGCCAGCTGCATTAAAGTATTCACACTGGCTAGAGGAAAATCCTTTTTCTGGACGGTTCCCAGGGCACGAGATGCCTGGTTCCATCATGCTGAGGCAGCTGTGGATGTGTCTGTCTTAAATGCCACCTGTGGGGACCATCTATGTTTCTCCCTTTTAAGACAGGCAAATTCCATTTTTTCTGACTATAATGCATGTTGTTTCAGAAACTAAGAAGAGTTCAAGGCCATAGGTGTGTGTTTGGGAAACCTTTCAAGGTCTATTTTCTTAAGCTTAGACATGGAAGCAACTAGCATAGCTATCAAGATTAGGAGACACAAGAGACACAATTTCTTGAAATCTTAGAAAAGCAGAAACAAGTCCCATCAGTGGAATTTGGGTAGAGAGGTCACTGGTTCATCCGTTCTTTCATGCACACAGTCCACAAACGTTCACTGAATAAGATACTCAGGCTCAAAAATAAGACACAATCCTTGCCTTCAGGGAGCTTATAGCCTAGTGCAAGAGGAAGACGTGTATAGAAAGATTATAGTAGTATATGAATACGCTACATTGTCACTTATTAACATTTGTGGATTTTCTAAAAGGTAGAACAAGAGGGAAATGTGTGTATATGTGCACTTGCATTTTTATGAATACATAGGGTCTCTATAGTTGTTCAAACACAACTGGCCAATGTGGGGCATGAAAAGCATTAGACACAAGAATGGGAAACTTACCACGCAGGCTTCACTGCCCTGAGACAGGCCGTGAATACGTGAGACAGTCAACATCAATGAATAATCATTGAATGGAATATTCATTGGAAAGATAAGCAATTTGATTTTTCACTGTGTTGATAACAAAGGTGGGTCAGGCTTTAGGGAGGGAGCTTTAACTGTATAATAAAATAAGACTTTTAGTAATGCCTGGTTCTTTTTACTAGCTGAATTTCTCTTACTACAAGGCCACCCACCCAGTCCTACATCAGAGTCAAAGAATCACTGAATTTTAGAGTTGGAAGAGAAGTTGGCATGAAAGAATGGTTGAGAGTGGATGTTTTATTGAACTAGACTGTGTCTGCTGCTAAGCAAAGGGCTAGACTCAAAGAACAAATGGCATCACTATACTCTTCTAGACCAGGGAGTCTGTTTGGTTGGATGTGTTTCCTCCAAGCTTTTAGTCTCAACCCCCAGTTACCTTCAAGCTTTTTTTTTTGAATGGATACAGTCTTAGGAGTCTAGTGGATACCGTCTTTGCCTCTGGGGTCATTTGCTGCCAGTTTTTTGAGCTTTATAATAACAAGCCTTTCATACATGTAGAATCTCTGGTAATAGGACCAAGATGGGCCAGGGGAAGGAGATGGCCAAGCCATTGGACGGACCATCTAAAAAGTGAGGGGCCACTCAGATGCACTGGGGACATTGCCATGCCAAGGTGAACCCTTCTTACCTCAGAAGTATTAATCCTGCCCTCTTGGAAGGAGCAGGTGGTGGGATCATGAGTGCAGAGGTTACGGTACTTGCACCAGTGGCAGCGGAAGGCGCTGTTGACACAGGACAGGCACCTGCAAAGACAGAGAAAGTAAGAGGCAAAGAGAAGGGAGAGGAGAGGGAAGGTAAGGGCAGGTCAGGCAGTCATGCATCATGATGGAGATCTTTAATTCTGTCTCACTCTCAGGATGGCAGACTGGTAGATCATCCTCTAGCACTGAGTATTGTGGATTCTCCATCCAAGGTGTTCACGGGACCAGAAAATTGGAAAGACAATGAGACCCCAGTGGGACTAATGCAACTTACAAAGCAGTGGTGTGCTGCAGCTGGCCTGTACTGGCTCATGAGAGCTGATCATATTTTCAGGAATTTTGCAAGGTAGACATCATGTTGGTAGCTTGAAATTGGCAATGGTAAGAATATTTACACCACAGAAATGGGCAATGCTGCAAAGTAGGTTTTTCCCCAATTGCTGGTAGTTAAACATTTACCAACCTACCATCGCTTATAGGATAGGGTAGCCGAAAGAGCACAGGCCTAGAAATTGGGTAGATCCAATTCCAGTCTTGCCTCTGCCGCTGCCCTGGGGTCACCTTGAGTAAGTCACTTCACCCTCTGAATCGAGGTTTCTACAACTGTCTGTAATAAAATATTCCTGTCTATGCTGCAGGGCTGGTTGGTGTCAAATGAGATAATGCATAGAAAATGGTTTCAAAAAGTACCATGCTAAATGTGAGTATTATTTTCAAGTGCTTAAATTACCTGTTATTTCAATCTCTTAAATAACATGTGAGTGTTAACAATTGGTTCATATCACCTGTGTTATTGAACTTGGGGGAGTTAACAGTATTAAATGATAACTTTGTCCCACTCCTCAAGTTGTCCAGGCATAGAACAATAGAAAATGTATGTGGCACATGCCTTTTAAACTAGGGTGAATACTTCTTTCTTTCCAGTTTCTCCTGCAGGCTGTGTATACTATTTTGGCTCTCTGTGCCTGATCAGACCATTATAATGGAAATAGCTCTTGTGGGTGGGGTGGTCTTCCTCCTCCTCTCTAGCTTCCCGACTCTGGTCTTTCATCAGACCAGTCTGGAAGGGACAGGCCAGGTTTGCAGTCTGGCGCCACCTGGTGGGGTCCTGATTGCATTTGGGTGTTCGCGGATCCAGCTAGGGTCATTGGCTAACAGGTCACAGTGTGATAGGTGTGCCAACCCACCTGCACTTCCTCTTCCCATGCACATCATTTTATCCTCTTCTGCATATGCCCAAAGTTAGTTAGGTCCTAAGCTTAGGCCATCGCTATTTCATGTACTCTCAAATTGACTGGTTCTTGCTACCATCTTACGATTAAGTAAGTAAATAATGAGAATGGACCAAGGACCAAAGGACAATGGCACTGGGGCTCTAGCCAGACCTGGCTCTTCTCCTGGCTAATGTTGTGAACGTCGTCGTAGGACTTATCCTCTGCAGGCCTCAGTGTACAGAGGGGTCTAAACTCGATTCCGTGACTTTTCACTGTGAATTTCGGGAGTAGAGAAGGGTAAGATAGATAGACAGTGCTCAGGGATAAAATGGAATCTTTGCTGTCAAGGAGACCTGCTTTTTTTCCTGTTCAGACTTGCTGCCTGTGACAGCATCTCTGTTGCCATAGCACTGGATTTTCGAAAGTTGTGACATCACACTGGGTTGCCATGGGGATGAGGGTGCTCTCACAAACAGTGGATTCCATCATCGCCATGTTGGCGATGGAGGAGTTTGAGAAGGAGGGGAGAAGTTCTCTCTCCAAGATGATTGCCTTTCCCAAAGCAGGGTTGGCTAGGATTGGAATGCAGTGGTTAGTGGGCAATTTTGTCCATTTCAGCGTCAGCTACTTTCTGCTTTGCTTTGGTTCCTGCCAGACTATTTTTACCATTTGCTCTGTCTTTCCCAGCACATCTATTGATTTGTCCTAATGGGGCTTAGATATGTCTCCTTCCTTGACTATCATGTGTAGAGAGAGATCCTCTAACTCCAGAAGATTATTCTAATCATGAAAATCAAGATCAGGAAAGGGGAGGCTGAGGGGGACTAGCTCATATGTCTATTTTAATGGCCAAAGATTCCCTTAGGGCTTAGCTGCAAACAGACCCTCTCACCACCTCAATTGCTAAGCCCATTGTGCCCATAGCTTGGACCCTACAGACCTGATGCTCCTGGATGTATTCTGCCTGTGATGTAGATCTTGAGTGGCTGTTGTCCTGGGCAATGGGAAGGGATGTCCCCAATTACTGCTCCCTCTGGCATGGAGCTGTTGTTTGGCCTCTCCACTTGCAGAATGTCCAGGGTCATTGGTCCTCAGACCTTCATGTGGCTCTCTTATAGAGACTTGTGTTTCCCTCTTTGTAAACCAAATGGTGCATGAGTTCCCAGCTTCTGTGGAAGGTCACAGTTTCTCTTCCAAAGAGGATCAGCAGAAACTAAGTAGGGGTCTCTCTCCTTCCTTCCTGACCCTGATTTTTCCTTGTGAAATGCTCCCAGCTTCCTGCACAGTTGTGGGATCGCCTAGCTTGAGGACACCAGTTGGCAGACATTCAGCTCTTGGAGATGGCTGGTGAGGCCAGCTGAGCTATGAACTCAAGTCCCTCTGGAGGCTGGTGGTTTGGTCTGTCTGGCTTCCTCTCCTCTTTCAAAAGTTGAAAGATGGATTTGGAAAATGGTAGAGTTAAAGCCTCCACTCACCCTGCACAGCCCAGATCCTTTTATTGTATGCTGAGAGGTGCTTTCCCCACCTCTGCTCCTCCTCTGTGGGTAACTGTGCACATAGCTAGCTGACTCCTTGTCTTGGAGTCCTTCTTCATTTGGTTATGGGATGACACGTCCAAATTCCACTCACTGTCCATTTCTACCTTCAAAGACATCACCAACTGACCTAACGTGGAGAATTTTTCTTGTGATTCCTGGCCCATGACCCTCTTTTTTACTGCCTTGGCTTGAGAGCTGGGGGTAGGGTGCGTTGAGGTGGGGGCCAATGAAGACTGAATGAGATCAGAGGCTACGGAGAGTGAATGCTGTTCAGTTTAATATAGTGACATTTATGCACAGTGTACTCTGTCCAAACGATGTGGAAGGCCCTATAGGGAGACTATGAGGTGACTACAACATGATTCCTGTCCCAAAGAAGCTTAGAGTTGAGGAAGAGAAACCCCACACCCACATCCAGACCCAGAGCAACACTCTGTACAGTAAGTGCTTACAGTTGGTGGGCGCTGCAGTTGTAGAACTTGAACTCGGTGCTAACAAATATCTTCCCTGTCTCCTTGGACCTCAGCTGCAGCTCTAGCCCAAACCAGTCTGGAAAAGAAAAGATTGGAGTGCAGTGACAACCTGGGGACCCAGTGGACAGCCTGAAGGTAAAGGGTAAGTCACGAAGCCACCTTAGGGCTTTCTCAGGGCACAGATGGTAGATAGAACCTGCCCGAATCACCTCTTCTCCTCTCAAGAGAGTCCCTTTGGGTGATTACCCGCCTGTCCGTCAGACCCAGACATTCCCTGGCCATGGTGGGAGGAGCGCATTCCATGGAACCCCCGGCCTTGGTCAGGCCTGTTCAGTTACTGAAAGAATTTCAGAAATCTTAGGCCAGTACCCCCAGTTCTGTGGCGAGGACACGATGAAAACCACTGATGGAAGCCATCCCATTCCTGGGCAGTCTGGAAAGACTCTTTGCAAACTCTGCAGCCTTAACCCAAATGGGAGCAAGGGTTGTCCTTCTTTCTGAGATTCGCTTTGGGGCATGACAGTTTGCTTTCAAACTCAAACAGTCCGCATGAGCCAATGTGAGCATCTGGTATAAGAACACCTGGCCAGGCAACTTCTGTGCCTGCACTTGTGCCCTACCTCAGCATGGTAGAGCAGCCCCTAGCATGTGACCCTCATGGCACACACTTCTTACCTTGGTCCAGAGGGATGACAGGGACATCCTTGGGCCCAGGTGAGATGCAGATGACCTGGCTCCCAGACACCTGCCCCTCCACCTCTGTCAGGTTCCCAAAGGCACAGGAGATGCCCGCAGACAGATCGGGAGCGTCACTCACAACCAGGCTGAGCTGTGGGGAAGAGCAAAGTGACAACGCTGTAGGAAGAGCTCAGGAGACCAGGGCTCCGGGCCCGGCCCTGCCGTGGCCCATTGCACCTGCTCACTGACCTCCCCAGCCTCATCCGTAAAAGAAGGGTGTCAGTCAAACTCCTGAGCTCAAGCAATCCTCCAGCCTCAGCCTCCCAGAGTACTAGGATTACAGGCAAGAGCCACGGCACCCGGCCAACACTCCTTTTAATGGTGAAAATATCACAGACTCTCAGAAGAATCTGATGATTGAGAAAATATTTAATGGCAAAAAGCTGCTCTGAATCCAGTGCACTTTTAAATGAGTTTGTACTCAGTTACCGCAATACAACATCTAAGTGGTGTTTGAATAGGTGCAACTAGCGACTGGCTCCCTCTCGCCATGAGGGAGCCCACAGGGCTGGGGGTGATAACACCCCTGCAGCCCCCACATTGAGGACCACGATGTAGGGAGGCTTCCTTGTCTTCCTACCAGCACCCCGTGGTATTCATTTGCAGTGGGTTTCTCAGTCACAATGGGCATCACCTCGCCTTCCCGAACGTTTGTTTGCTGCTGAATCTCTGTCCCACTTTCGTTTCCATGGAACTAAGAGACTTAGGTACAAACTCCCCTGTTTATTCCCTCAGCTCCGTTAGAGTTAAAACCTCCTGGTGGGGATGAATGAAAGGAAATTTTGGAAGGTTCATTAACTAATTAACATTCGTGAATGCTCATAAAACCTTCAGAGTGAAATAACAGTGCAGAGCCCGAGGACATGAAATATTTTGGGTTGTACCTTGACTGGTAGTTAAGGGCTATTTTATTCTCTTTAATATTCTCTTTCAGCACATACTGACTTCGAATTGAGTCTCAGTCTCTCCCCCTTTTAGGCTCTTTCTCTCTTACACACACACATACATACATACATACATACACAGGCAACTTGCAGATTTCTGTGAGAGTGTAGCAAGTGGAGGATTATACATACGGCAGATACTAAAAATGTGTTGTGATCTGGTATCGGATTGCATTGTGTAGTAGATGTTTGTTACTAAATGCAAAATCTAGATTTACAAAACAGATCAATGGGTAATGAATTTGCAGGGAGTCTGGAGAATGACTGTGCCCTTTACAACAGGAGTTAGCACAGATTTGCTAAAAACATAAAGTTTCCTTGGGCCTTTACAGTCTGGCCAAGTCACAGGCTCTTGTGCAAGCGTTCAGGGAGTGCCCGCACGCAGGTGCACGCTCCGCGCTCCCTCTCCCGTCCCCTGGGGTGCGTACTCACCAGCCGGCTGTGCTCAGACACCGAGATGCTGCTGGGCTGCACCGCGAGGCTCATGCACTGGCTTATGCTGGCAGCAAATCGATTAGGTTCCCAGGCCCGCTGGCACTTGTCCCTGCGGGAGCACCTGCCATAAACACAGATTCACAAGAGGTCAGGCCTCTGGGACCCATCTGTTTGGCTCCATTGTCCCCTGGGCGGGAAGAGGGGGGGTCGCTGCCCTGAGGCCTGTGGCTTGTCTTCTCCTGACGACTTTCACTGTACTCCAGAGGGCTTTGGGGACTCCCAGATGGTCGCTATAGCAGCTACAGACAGACTAAGAGGAAGGAGGATTAATCCCCGACTGAGAGATGCAGTTTAGACATAAAGGACAACTCCTCGCGGCGCTGTGGGGTGCAGGGATGAGCAGGTGAGGGAAGTGGGGGCCCAGCAATAGGCAAAGCACATGAACCCTGCAGTCAGGGTGCCTGGGCTCTAACCCCAGGCCTGTCACCTACTTGGGCAAGTGACTTAATCTCTCTCTGTCTCAGTTTCCTCAACTGAAAGAGACCGAGGATGATGATAACACCTACTTCATAGGGCTGGTGTGAGGACTGACGGCGTTACTGCTTAGAAAATGGCCTGGCACACAAGGGGTGCCGTGTCGGTGTCAGCCCTTATAATACTAATATCAATGACGATAATGATTAATATTACTGTTCCCCTCCAGAGGAATTTTAAAAGTAGGAAAGGGTCTTAGTTTTTGGGACGGTGTGCCTAAGATCTTGGGGGTGGATTAACAGCTCTTTGAAGGCAGTGGCCATGTTTTATTCATTGGGATATTCTACCTGTCACATGGTGTATTTTAAACAAATGTCTGTGTCATGAAATAATGCCTTGAGACGGAGAGACAGACCGGGAGCCGCAGCCAGGGCTGCCTGTGTCAGAAGCTCGCGCGTCTGTTTCTCCCAACATCTTCATCGCTGGCGCTAGGCTCCTCCGCCCGCAGTGACAGGTAGGCAGGTGACACCAGGGCTCGGGAGCTTCAGGTGGCCACCCGCCTTGTCACAGGAAACGCGCGCCAGGACTGGTGTGTCTCCCAACCAAATAGCCACCGGGACACTACAGATTCCACAATCAAGCAGTGATTCGCACTCCAACTCCCCCAAAACTCCTCCCCCTCTTCCCTTCCAGGCACATAATGGATCTAAATATGAACGCTGTCAAAGAAAAGAATTATTGAGGTTTAAGTGAATCCTTAAGATAGCTCCAAAGTGAGCTCTTGACTGGAGCCTTTATCTCATTGACTCACTGAAATGGCTCTTTTTTATCATACTATTTATGGCAACAGCCCTAACAGAGATAAATAGCCTGGAGACAATCACACACTTGCAAGAGCAAGGCACGCAGAGGAGACAGGGAGGTTTCAAATCCCCCCCAGACCCAGAGGCTCTTTAGCCGTCTCCCTCAGCCCTCTGCCTCCATCCTCGCCCGCCCAGCGCGTGGGCCTGGGAGCTGGAGGTGGCCCATCTCTTCATCCCCCTGTCACCAAGGCAGGCTGCTGGGGACATTGCACGGGAGGGTATTGCACGAAGGGCTGGTGAAGCCGAGGAGAAGCTCCGGGAGGCGGTGTGGCCGGCAAGGAGTGCCCTGGCAGGCAGGGAGGATCCTCGGTCAGGGCCAGCCGTGGCTCAGTCACTCCAGCAGCCACAGCTGACCTTGACCAGGAGGGCGGCAGGGGTGGTCTGGGCGGCTGGGAGACTTAGGCCGTGCCCTTGGATCTGTAGGTGTTAGGACGCGTTAGGGAGAGCAGATGTCCTTGCTGCTGAAGACATGATAATCCCTGATCTGTAGTTTTGGTGTGTTCTCCATGGGAGACGCGCCACCGGCACTGAAGCTGGGAGGGCAGAGAGGATAGAAGCGGGGAGTAGGTGGCGTAGCCGGACGTGATCACCGCAGGGCCACGGGCGAGCAGCCCGGGACTCCTTGCACAGCGCTGGTGGGGGCTGCCAGGTTCTCCGGAGGAAGACATTCTTTTGAGGAGAGAGCCTGCGGGCTGGCTGGTGAATCACCTCACTGGAGGGAACCCAGATTTACCCCCCCCTTTGCCTGTCCTGGGGTGCAATGTGGGTGGCATCAGCATAATTGCCACTCGTCTGACCCAAGTGGAGACTCACTGTCCGGGTTTTTCTAAGAGCATCTTTGCAAAACTTTTTGAGGAGTCTCTTACCTCTACCGCCCAAGCAGGGTACCCAGTATTCGTGGGCTCAAATCCAGTCCGGATTTTGCATCTGTGAGGCACCAGCCTCTCTCCCTCCCTCCAGAGCCCTCCCAACACCTGCTGCAGAGGCTGGAAGCCAAGAGCTATTGTGCAGGACCCTGAACTCTGGCCCTCTGCCTCCGCCTCCACCCCAAACCCAGCACATTTCATGGAGATGCTTTGCTGCTGGCACAGAGCCACGGTTTCCAACTCCACCGGGCAGCAGAATTCCTAGCCAGCTCCTGCCTTTTTCTCTCCCTCTGGGGCTCTTCGAATTAGGAAGTTTAAGTATGATTTTGCATTTCTATTGAGCTGCTATTCAATGGCAGCGGATGAGGCCAGTTGGAGTGAGATGCGGGTTTCTTGGAATCATGAAATCACGAGGCCAGAAGGGTCCTCCCAAGGGTCCAGGGTCCATAATAATTATTTTGATTTGTGTAGCCTCTTCTGGGCTTCCTTGTCTCCAAAGCATTTATTATTTCATTTAGGCTTCACAATTCACCTGTGAAACAGGCATTTTTCCCTATTTGGCAATGGGGAAATGAAAGCCTGGAATAGTCAGTGGACCCCTCCAGGGTCACACAGCAGCTAGCCAGAGTCCCAACCTCCCCACTCCAGTACACCACCGTCCGCATGCTCTTGGCGGGGGCACCTATTACGGGCTCCACTGAGGAGGTTTTGGGGAAACCTAGAGATTCTACAGCTTCCTTGTGAGTTCTCTCAATGACACGACGATACAGGCGTATCACTTCAGAGCAGCTGGGAGTGCAGAATTTGGAAGTAAAATGAAAGACAGAGAGGCAGAGGCACTGCATTCAGAAGGAAGGCCCGCCCGTGGCCTCTCTGCCTCTTCCTGCTCTCAACACCAGAGCCACGATTGGAATTCCTGCTCAGAAGAGGGCGAGTCCTCTCTCTGTGCAAACTGTGGTCACATCCCCTGATCCCAGGAAAGCCCCTGGTCTCCTGCACGCCCAGCGCCTTTCCAGGACACCCCCAACTTACATGTTGTGCAGGGCACACCAGCCACAGTGAGGGTCCCC